>KK115717.1:739052-856592 GCA_000611955.2 Stegodyphus mimosarum
CCTGCTGAATTTTCATGAAAGAGGAAGTGATAATATAGACCCAAATCACAAAAATTGATTATTTAACATAAAATACCTTATAACACTGAAATTACATTCCTTATAAATTTGAAAAAGATCTCATCCTCCTATTTAATTTTGAAAGATCTTCATATTTATGGATCAATAACTGAGCATTACCACCAATAGAGAGACTAAGTTATCCATTAGAATTTAATAGGCATCATTCATGAAAATCAATTACAACTAGTTGTAGCCTTCAAAAGGCCAACATAGGGTTGTGAGATATCTTTCCTATACTCGCTACAGTCACAGAACCTCATCAAAGATATGAAAGTCTGAACGCTTATTCAACATGATGCCTGTCCAAACCATCAATCCTGCACTGCCACATTGGTGTCTTTCCCCGATGTTAGGAGGACAGATAACAGAACCCATGTTCTCTTCAGATGAAGCTACGTATAGAATCAATAGTAAGGTTGATTCAGGATTCATGTGTGAAAAAAAAACTATCATCCCACTGTTGCTTGATTGAAAATCAATGCTCTCGGCATCATGTTTCTAATATTCACTTTTTCAAAACATTATTACGTCCTCAGTACATTTCTTAAAGACGACAACGCTCATCCACATAGGGCCAATCTGATGTATGATTTACTGAAAAATGAAGATGTTAGCCGGACAGATTGGCCAGCCGACTTCTAAAGAAAATCCCAGAGAAATCCTAAAGAACATATCTGAAATATTCTCGGGAGGATACTGCTACTCGCCTTCCCCCACCTAAAAATCTTCAGGCCTTAAAAGTAGCGTTGCTGCAGGAGTGGAACTGCCTGCCTTATTTTCAGTATGAAGTAACGTTATGAGAGCTAAATTACTATTAGATAGGACCATACCTCTATCACCCTCCTTACCGTTCGATATTGTAGCTTCCGTTTTAGACCATCTTGCGCCGAAGAACCGTACGTGTGAGCATGAGTGTATGGTGCATTGTATCAAATATACTTTTGCATCACTAACCGCTTGCCAGGTCAGCGTAAAATAATTATTATAAAAAAATATATATAAAATCGAAAAAAAGGTCTGAAAGTTTTCGGATTTTATATTACGTCCAAAGAGTTTTTTTAACGTTTTGTGTGTTACCTTTATTTATTAAATATCATGTTTTTCGCACTCAAACCATAAAATTCAACTCAACAGCAATATCACAAAATATTTAGATAAGAGTGTATCTTTAGAATTTCTAATACACAGTCTCGCACGCTGGAGATAAAAGTGCTTTTTTTCCATGCAGCGTTGCGCCATTGCTCACTTTGAAATCGTTGAGTTTTTTAATCAAAAATTCGTTAAAGGTTTATAAAATAAGAAATAGATAATAAACCAAATTCCAAATTTGGTCTAGGATAACGTTATCAAAATTGGATGTCTCTAGGCACTGTTGTTTTATCACAATGAGAGAACATACATGCATTTATGCAGATCCTTCATTATTTAATTTCTTTAAATATAATACAGGGCTCTAATATTTGGTGGCCACAAAACTGATACACCATTTATAGCGATTCGATGTGAAATGCAAAACGAAATTAATAGCTTTTATGGATTAACGCCCTTTGGGCTAATAATGATTTTAACGAGTCCATCTAATGTAAATTCACGGGTTCTAATTAGCGCAATTTCATAAAAATTATTAATTATTTCAATAATAATCCAAAAGTATTGCTTTTCAGATGACACTAATTTTAACTAATCGTTCGAATCTCATGTTTCTAGATCTTAGATGCAATAGAAATTACACAATGATTTTTGTATAATCTTTTTAGTATATTTTATTTACGCTCTGTAAAGGAACAGGTATGACGAAAATTGTTTTTAAAGTATCATACCTTTCAGAGCATAACAAGCGCCTTATTGTTTAAAAATAAAATATGGTGAATGAGATTTCTATCGTCTTATTTCTTTTCTTCAGATTTTCCCAGTTATATTTATATTATTTTTGGTATGTTTTCCAATTTTTAGAATATATTGGAAATACTGATGTTAACTCAAATATTGATTATTTCAGTGCTTCACTGTTTTTACTGAAGAATTCAATAATAGGAGAAACAACAGTCATTCTGTAGAGATTTGTTGTTTTCCCGCAACAAAATGGGACAAACATTTCTCAGATAACATCAAAATATTTCAGGAAGGAGCTTAATATAAGGTATATGACAAACGAAACGCATTAAAAATAATTAAAGAATTTCCTTAGGAATTACTAGTGCGGGTAATCAGCGGTGGCACTTAAAGTCTTTATTAGAATAAAAACTCGAAAAATGCCATTAAAAATTTGAAAATATTCGAATTTACCTTTAGAAATGTAAAAGACCACGAAATGTTTAAAAGAAATATTATACATCATTTTTATTCCATATGACGCTAAACAAACTATTTTATAAATTACAAAAACTATAAATGTTCATCAAATTATCAACAAGATATATCATATATTAAACGCATTTTTGTTTAAAGCAATCAGATGTATAATTAAAGAAAATTCAGAATTGCGTTTGTTGCTTTTAAACCTATTAGTTTGCACATGAATAACAGATAGATGTAAATTTGAAAGACAAATTCAATACCTTGAGCATGAAAGATAAAAACATTTTATCTTGAGCAGTGGCAATACATTTGTTTTAAAGTCGCGGGGATCTTTCAATAAATTTGAAAGATAAATGCTTGCGTTTTGCCGAATGACAACACACTGGAGCGTAAAAGATAAAAGTATTTTTTTTTCGGTCGATGGCAACAAATTGCTTTTATATGGCTTAGTTTGTTGATCGAAATATGTGTTCACAGAATATAAAATAAACAGAAAGCAAATCCAAAATTCAAATTTCGGGCTTTGAGGTACACAGACGCAGGGTTACTTATATTCAAAAATTGGTGGCTCGAAATGCCACCGTCTTTCCATAGTGCGACGAATACACATACAGATACTTCGGTTTCTAATAATATTATTCGCTTACTCAGTTTAATAACATAGGAATTCGAGAAGAAGAGTTTTCGAGGAAAAAATAATGCTGTTTTTGTTTGAAAAACCTGCAAAGAAATTAGAAATCAAAATTATTTCTGCATCATTCTATCATTCTATTATTCTCGTGTTTCTCTTCTATTTGCAAATATAATTTTCTAGGTTATGCATTATTATTTAATTATAATCCATATTATATTTCCTCGACGACTGCTTGCATCTGTAACCTTCCTTTATCACGCTATTTACAGAGCTAAAAAATACATAAAAGCTGAATCAGAAACTTGTACAGATTATTAGGCATTTTATTTCGAAGCAGGTAAAAAGTGCAATGCCCTCACCACGATTCGAACTCTGGACCTCCCAATTTGGCCGGACATTCTTCCAATTACACTACGACAGCACGCGGTGAGGATGGAGAATATATCTCACGAACTGGTGTATTTTCTTTACGTTATTTAATTTCTTTCTTAACTGAATACGGCACAGCACGCGAGGGCTATCACCTTAAAGGCAGGATTTCGTAGAGGACTTTCCCAAGGAATCATATCTGTATTCATGTTACACATGGAAAAGAAAACTCGAAACATCCGTACAACAAGCCAGCTCGCAGGGATTCAAATCCGAGTTCTATTTTCAGTTTTCAGGTGTCTTATCACTGGTAAGTGTTCCCCGGAAAAAGTAAAATTCTTTAAGATCTTTGCATAAACAGTAAGTATGCATAATAGGGAACCTTCTACATCCTAACATTTCCTAAAATGCGACAATTTACAAAAAATCAAAATTTATTCGTGCATAAAAGATTAAGAAAATCCACATACTTTTATTGTACGCATAAAGATTAAAGAAAGGAAAAACAAAATAATTTAGGCCCGTTATGATTTCTGCTACAGACCTGCGATATTCTGTTAGAAATTTAATCTACTAAGCATAAAAATACTTTATTTAATTTGACTGATTAAAAACGGGATAAAACTAAAAAACTGAGGGTAACATTAAAAGAGTGTTTTATCTGTAATATTAAATATTTACTTAAAGCACAGTACGAATTTATTTACAAGTGAAACAGTAATTCAAACAATCCGAGATTTGCTGGCCTTATTTGAAAAACCTTTTATTTAGAATTGTTATTGGTTGATTTATCAGAACGAAGTACATAAGAAAGACGTAAAATTCGATTTTAGTTGGCAAGGTAAACAGGATATACAAACTTGAATATTTTAGGATCTATCAACAGAAAAGCAAATTGCGTTTAGTGTTTTTATGGGTGAGGAAAGAAAAAGCTTAAAAATAAAAGGATAAACTTAAAACTCACAGAAACGAACTCAATTTATTTTCTGGTATCTGTATTTCGAAGCCATATTAGAAATATAGTCTACAACTGGAGATTTTTGAAATTCTTCTTTTGATTTTATTCTTAATTCTTTTTATGCAATATGGAAAATTTCCAAGTTAGCGTACGTTTACAAATCTCCTAAAATTCATAACATTTAGATATAGTTTTGAACAACACAATTACGTAAAACTTTGCATCTACATTATAAAAAAATAAAACAATTATTAACTGTCGATTCAACGGTTGGAAGTAGATTCAGGGTTCGATTTTAAGAAAAGAAACAAATTAAGGAAGTTTTCCAATTATTATGAAAATTTGATTGGGTAGCAGATTTCAGTAAACGTATTCAGAATTTTAATTGTTTTCGTGCTTTAGATAGAAAAATCTCCAATGAGGAAATTGCTGCTTACACTATTAAAATTCTTTTCAAAGAAAACCGGTTTCGCAGCACGCAAAATTGGCCCAAGAAACTGTTAAATTTATATGACTGAACCCACTTTCTTCAATGAATACAAAGAGCAAAAATATCGATTTTAGGAAGTTTATAAATATGAACTACATTTGATAAGAGGTTTTCGAAATTACAAAAAGAATGATGGAACTGATTCTTACAAATTTATGCTTGCGTGATGCATTTTACTGATCTTTAGAAATGTGCTTTAGAGACATTAGGTATTTTTTGAAAGTATGAGACATGAAAAATGACAACCAGAATTCGAACCACGGACCTCTCGAATACGCGCCGAGTGTGCTGACCAATACGAAAGCATATTATTTGAAAGCAGGAAAGATGAAAAATGAGCATTGCCCTCGCTAGGATTTGAAACACGGACCTCTCGAATATGAGCCGACTGTGCTGACCATTACACCACGAAGGCATGCGAAGAAGTTGGGAGAAATACCTTATAGTGCATTTAATTATATTATAATTTTGATTCCCTCCTCCTCCCCAAATTTTACTCAGGGATGATATCTAATGCAATTTTGACCAAAAGATAGTAGAATTTCGTTCGAATAATTAGACTATATAATTCATTTTTTCTCATTCGTACTTCTTTTACTATCTACAAAAACATACGTATTATATAATTATGTTTAAATGTTTAAAATCACTAAAACTATCGCAATCTTAAACCCTATGTGATTTGATTCAGTTCTTAGAACCGAAATGAATTCAAGATCTATTTCTCGGGATAAACTACACTGACGACATAGCTACACTGATACATAATTTACTGCAGAAAAAGCACTCTATCTGCCTTACAAGCAAAACCTTTACAGAAACATTTACGAAACAGCTAATTTGGTATTAGAAAAACAGAAAACACTTTTTTGATCATGCGGCATTTAATGAAAATAAAGCGCACAGCTTTTATTAATAACAGATTTTACTTACATCTGACTAATAACGGCAAATTTGGTTACTCAAAAGTCAAGAAAATATAATTAACACGTTGTTGACAATATACTACAAAACGGATCGGATGCTTCAATTCGCACACAGTTTCGATATATATGTGAACTAAAAATGCATCAATTCAAAGAAATGCAAATATTTTATTGAATGAAATTTTTAATCAAAATTTGGTTTGTACTATAATCGGCGATGCTAAAAATGATTTTAGTGTGTTAATTATTAAGTTGGTGTTTCGTGGTTTGAGTACTGGCGAGGGCATTGCTCATATTTCATGCCTCCTGCTTCGAAATAACCTAATGTCTCTACAGTGGCGCCCGAACTAAAATAAGGTGGTGGATGATGATTCTCCACCGCCAAAATTTGGCGATTGGGTCCCCTAATTAGTGTAGAAGGTATTTCTCCCGCCTTGTTACCATACCTTCGTGGTGTAATGGCCAGCACAATCGGCGCGTATTCGAGAGGTCTGAGGTTCGAGTCTCGCGAGAGCACTGCTCATTTTTCGCATGTCCTGTTTTCAAAAAAATCCTAACGTCTCTACAATCTTAAACGAAAAAAAGTAAATTTTTAAAAATTATCTTTCAAATGCATGAACGGTATACAAGTATCCCTCCAATTTTCGATAAATATATATGTTGTCCAAGAACTATGCTGAATACATTATGGTGTATTAGATTATATTTAAGAAAATGATGCAATAAACTTCTCGCGATTTGTGGCGCAAAGAAGACACAGCATCTCAAAGCTCAAGGTTGAAACTTTTGCCTTGATCGTTTGGATCATCATGTTAAGAATGGGAACATTTTCCATTCGGACACCAATACTAGCACAGAAGTAAAAAAGAGACACTGACCATCACGGGTGCCATTCATCGGCAAACACTGCCACCGCCAGAATCAAACACCGTTCTCCAACAGCAATTATCTTTCATTACTAAATATACAGATGACGGCACAAGACCGGAGTGTCTATAGTTCTTTCACCCACTCCCGTAAATGAAATTTGTTGAACCTTTTATGAATAATTGTTTTTATTTATTAGTACCTCTAAAAATATTCTATAACTATGGACCTATAACTCTTAAAAAGGCTTCATACACCGCACATGATCTCATACCTTGGTAAAGATATTTCCAACGAAGATTAGGTGAAAGCGTTCAGACGTCAGTTGGCCTAAGACCTTCATGGCGCACAGTTCCTTCGAGTTCATTCCACATGTTCTCCAGAGAGTAAAGATAAAATAAATGCGATAGCTCTTGAGCTCTTAGAAATTACTGGAACTTCTGAATGACAATTTAAGCCCTAAACATGGAGCATTACTCTGTTGGAAATAGGTTTTCGTTAGACAAGAAGAAACATATCTACGGATGTGTTAGTTTAATCATGTTCTTAAAGTAACGTGAGCATTTATAGGCTGGTGTAGGATATTAAATACCAAGGCATTTCGGAGAAACTGTACATGCGACCGTTGCACCATTTTCATAAGCTTCCACATTTCACATAAACATTAGACATGAGGTAGTAGGGATGTTTTATTTCACTGTGGAAACGCGGTATTCTGTCATGGCTACTTGCACGGGTCAACTAAATTTTGTCCGGCATATTTTACACTACCAAGCAACATACTAAATAAGCATTTTGTCGAAAACTGGAGCTGAGGCTATTTGATTCTGTTGGATCAGGCTATCTTGCTTTCGCTCTTTTAGTCTTGTTAAGGTCTTGCGTTCTATTTTGCTGTAGTAAGTAGAACTCGAATAAGCTGTCTGCCTTTAAATGTAATTTGTGAGAACATGCTGCAAGAAGTGTCGCTAAAAATGCCATTTCCTACCGACCGGTGTGATTTCTTATTGAGGGCTATTATTGCACGTTATTATAATTTTTTTTATAATCTTGCATAGGCGATGCTATTTACGGTCAGTTTTATCCAAACGATTTCTTACTACGTGTTTTAGAGTCTTTAAGCATCATTAATTGCACTCTAGATACATTTGTTCTGAAAAAGAGTTGTAATTTTTCAAATATTAACATCCGCTATCAAAGAGTCAATTATTGCCCTTCTTTTGAAATTGCTCAAATCATTCATGATTTTTCAAGTCATAGTAAAATTCAATATGCTACTTTGGTCAACTCCTAAGGCAAGATCTTTTAGGCAACCTAACCTACTTCGGCATCAGAAACATTAGGCCAATGCGACTAATAAGCATTCATTTGCTACTTGTGTCCACAATCATTTGCATCATCATTTTAATCCTCGCATGTTCTCAAAAGTGTAAAATGCTTAAAGATTCTTAATAAAAATTTAGTATATATAGGTACCTGCTATGCTCAAGCACTGCTTCTTTTCTAAATTGAAAGTTAGTAAGCAAGGCAAGAAAATTAGAAAACGTTCAGAGATATTTTACATAATATACATTTTGCTATTTCGTAACATTATTAACCGAAACATAACGCTGAAGAACAAATATTGAATGTTAAAATGTTGAAATTAAAACAACAAAAATCTGCATAAGTTGTATAAATTTGCAGCAGTTGTTTTGAAAGTTAAATATAGAGCCTTCTTTTTCAGCATTGAAAAAGAAGGCTCTATTTAACTACTATTAACTTAAACTTTCAAATGATGAAGGAGAAGCATGGCGCTAAGCCGATTATAATACACAAAAAATTTCTATAAAATAGTTTCTTTAAAAACTGAATGTAAAGACGGATTAGAATTGGAATCATTAACTAGAACTAAAAGAACTAATAACTGTAAAAGGTCTCTAAAAATTTAGTTTGCCAACAGAAGATAATTTGTAAATAATTTTGGCTGCAGAGAAATGGAAAATGTAATTTTTTGATCTGTGGTGTTAGGAAGTTGAAAATATATACGTTTCTCCTCCCCTAACATATGTCTCATGCTTGTTATTGCAAAAGTTGAAGGCTTTCTTAGCTTGATCAAAATATATTAAGCCATACTGGCAATGAATATTGCACATATCTCAGGATTTCATATCTGGAAGGGTTTCTTTAAGTATGGAACTACACATTGCATTTATAGGAGACGAAACGACATGAACGTTCTGTAAAATACGTTTAGTTTTATACTTAATCGATTGAAATAAAGAAATGACTATCGATTTCTTATAATCGCTCAAAATTATAGAATGCTTTTTGTTCTGTTGAGATGAACACTTTTTAACCACTTGGTCAATAACACGAGGTGAGAAACCTCTACCAACAGCAGCTGCTTTTTCGTAATTTAGTTCTTAATTAAGAGCAATTTAGAATGCATGGAAAATGAAGCTAATTTCTGTTTAGTCCTAAAAAACTAGTCCTGTAAATTTATGCAACCTACGCTGATTCTTCTTGGCTTATTATCTTCATTTCATAACAGTATTTTAAAAAGTGAACAAGCTATACGGACTAAATAAAAGTTTTCAAAATTCACTCATGTGCTCAAAATAGAAAATTTTGTTAGATCTGAAAGAAACGATAATCCAACTCAAACTCAAAATATTCATAAAATTCCTTTTCTTTAAATATATTTCTCATCCGCTTTATTTATGTAAAACATATACTCCCGGGGAAAATTTAAGTCACCAGTAAAAGAATACTCAATGATATATAGTAGAATCTTGCAACTGGGATTGAAACTTTGCCTTGATACTTATTTTCTAAGTCATTTTTACTGTCACGAATAAAAAAAATGTATAAAATACTCAAAAGAAAAATTTTCTACTTACGGCATTTGTGTCAGAAGTCGTTAAATAAGAATAGAAAAGAAAATAATATTAAGTTGCCAAGAGCTATAAAATTGTTTCTTAGGTGAACATTTCGCAAAAAGCAATCGTTAAAACACTGCAGTTAAAAGAAAATGTTTTCTCTAAAACTATCTTGTCTTCAAGAGAAATTTAGAATATTCTTCGTAATACAAACTAGGCACTAAATACCACCTAGCTAAGAAAAATTAAAGCACTTTCAGTTCATTTTAATTCGTTTCTATTAGAACATTCCTTTATATTTTCCCATACGAATTTCTTAGATCTCGATATGATTTATTAAAAAAATTACGTAATTTCAATCGCTTTTTGTTAACTTCCGAGGTGTATATCGTTGCTTCATGTAAAACGTTATAGCTTAAATATATTGATTTATATAAATTGTACTTCCTTTAGTATTTAATACCGCCAAATATACAAGAATTAAAATTTTTGGATAGTAATGTCATGTTGTTACAGTAACAAACAATTATTTGATACACGATTAGTCTTTAAGGTATTTAAGCAATTTCCAATCAAGCCTGAAAGTTGACGGAAGTGCCACTAAACTTGTCATTCCCGCAGAAATCTGAAGGAATAGATTATTGTTTATTAAATAAACATAGATGGTTAATTACTTAACTATACAGTAAACAAGTGCACATTTATAAAACCTTAAATAAATAAAAACTCTGATAATATTTGGCAAACAAATTCATTAAAATTTATAGCAACCATCCTCTTAATCACGAATATAGTGTCACACGGTTGCTCTGTGTGTGTTTTATTGTGCCACTTTGCCAAATTTCACAATTTTTCAATCTTTGAATAAAAACCGTTACAACCAGTCCCATAATTTTGAAAATACACCACTGCTTGCTGTTCTGTAGTAGGCAAGTTAAAACTTTTAATATTACTTTATAAATAGCAATAGAGAAATAGTAGTTGAAGTATCGCTTTCTTTAAAAACACTTAACTGAGTTATTGAGAATCGAGGTTACATCAGATCAAATCAAAGACCTGATGATTGTATTCTAACGTCAGATCAAATCAAAGACCTGATGATTGTATTCATTCATCGTCATTGGCGCTAAATCACACTGTTTGATAACAGTTTCTGTTTTTCAAAATAATCGACATGAAAATGGGTAAATACCATCTGAAATTAATTTTAACAACCTGACCAGTAAAGGCTTTTCATATTTCAATTCAGCTGTTTCATATTTATCAGATGATGATTGAACCCCTGTGCCTAGTTTGGCGGGGCAAGGGAACTCTTTGTGTCATTACCTGTAAGAGGAAGCCCATAATTAAATCTAAAGATATTCAGTATGGAACTTACTATATTATTTAAGGTTGTATTATCAAATTTATTGACAATCTGCATTTAATTGACACCTTCTGAAGGCTGAAAAGGAGACATAGTGAAAGTGTATGTGAATTCCAGTAGAAAGTCTGCTTGTGAATGCGATAAATACACATTAGCGCTGGTAGAAGCAGGACAGAATGCAGTAGATGTGCTAGCGGTATGTATCCACCAACGTACCAACGCATTGAATTTCCGTTTTACGGATTCCAAGTGCCTGCCAGTCAAGGCCACTTGCTTATTCATCTACTTGGTTATTCTTTCTGGATCTGCTTTAAATGAGTAATCGCGATGATGTTGTCACTTGTTTCTTTGTAGTACAAAAATTGTATATTAGAATGTTTCGTGATCACATTAGTGTCTTGACTGTTAATCTTCACCCGTACTTAACTGTAATGACTTACCATGGGGTCTCCATGTACATATCCTGACAGAATACTAAACACAAGAAAAAATAGCTAAAAAAAAAGGAAGATCGTTTTACGGCAATGCTTAGTTTACTGAATTGATGAACTGTTTAGAAGAAAGAGAGCAGCGTCGCACCGCATTTTGCATACAAAATCGTATATTCAATATTATCAGCAATGGGTGGCTGAAAATTTATTATGTAGCACAGTTCATTTCATATGTGTTACAGTTAAATGTTGCAGAGATACGATTTTATACTGCGTCTTTATATTTATTTGTTTACACTTCTCTCAGAATGTAAGGTACTATATAAAGTGTGAAAATAGTTCACTGCTAACATCGGCCTAAGCGAACTTTCTGTGGCAGACGTCTGCTTAATAAATAGGAGAAAATGATAACGAATAGTTTAGTGTTTACGAATATTTAACGCATTCATAATGTACCTAACTTTTATATTTCTTTGGCTGCCTTTGTTTGTATGTTTTCCAAACTACAGTAAATCTCGAAAATATTTTCCATTACGGTTAACGAAAAGAAATTTACGTGTAAGTGGAATCACGTAATTCAAAACCGCGTATTTTAAGGATCAGTTGTTGTTCTTCTCCATTTTGGTTAGGCAAAGTTTTTGCTGTAATAACTAGCCACAGCTGTTTTTATCTGCATTGCCGCTTCAACGTATTTCCGTATCTTAGTCATGGAGAAATATTAGTACCCAGATAATAAATAAATGGAAAAAAGGATACCAAAAATGACGGAGAAGGGATTATTGTCAGTGCCTGAAGAGAACTGTTATTGGTTTGGATCTCAGAAAAGGCATAATATCCATACAAATAGAAACATGAATACAGAGAAAGCTTATGTGCCTTTATTAGAAAGGTGAAAGGAAGGGTATTACGAAAAGTAACATAATACAGTTCAGTGAATAATTACATATAACGTATATCTGAATAATCATCCAAAGAAATTATGTGTATGTGTTTTGTACAGTTCATTAGAAAAATGCTTTAATTGTTTCATTAAATTAAAAAAAAATGATGCAGTAAATGTGTTTAGTTGCTTCTTTGAACTGCACAAAATCTTAATGTATAAACTACCTACTCTTTTGTAATAATCCAATTAAACGTATTTAATCTTACACATTGAAAACAAAATTCCAGTTAGATAAGTCTTGTAATAAAAGGTAATAAACAACCAGTTCTTCGTAATAAAATAATTTTATTCCTAATACCACAAAAAATAAAGCCTAGAATTGTTATTCAATTTTCAAATTAAATAAAATGCAAAAGAGGGTATGAAACATTAGTGTAGCTATACTTTCATAAAAATAGCTATTATTGTTCTATTGCAAAGAAGCATGACATTATAGTTTTAAATCTGCTATTAATTTTCACTATGCTAGCGTTAAAGCTATTTTATACCTAGCAAAAACTATAACGAAAAACAAAGTTTTGTGAAATGATCATTTGCATTTTCAGTTTCCTGTAAATTCAAATTTTACTACACTTAATGTTTCTTCTTCTTTTGACAACCGAATGCAGAAAAGAGTTCACCGGCGGGCAGGAATATTAAGGCCGTTAAACAACAGTTATTTCGTTGCGGGTTCAAATCCAGGCTATTGTACGGTAATTTCATGATTTTCCTTATGCGTAACGTAAATATATTTCAGAACGTTTTCCATGAAGAGATATCATTCCTAGGCAGATAATTCTAATATGCTTTGCCATCACCTAATAAATACTTAAATGTGGAAAGAGCAGAAATAAGGAATTAGTTTCTAAAATGTGAGTATTTCAGATGAAAAAATGTACCTTACAAAAACGGCGCTTCTAAAAATTTGAAATTAAATTTACGAATACATTAACATTTAACAAATTAACTGTGAATGGACAACATCTGTGGCCGAGTGAATAAGACCATAATATATATGTTTTTCGTCTTGATACGACTGCCCGATGGTTGGAAGCTTTCCTTTTAAAGTTTGTCTCTGTGCATAGTATGAATATGCGTCAGACTCGTTCAGAAAAGCCTTTCGTAACGATATTGTTCCTCAGCTGTCAAATCGTTGAGTTCTGGACTCCTGGAAGACACAGCACTTAGCTCTAAATGTAAACAATTCCCGTAGGCTACAGTACTAAGCTCTTTATTTATATTTTTTTATTTAGTTATTTTTAATTCCATCGACGGGATCCAACAGGCTGAAAAGCACCTAACCCAGTGGGCCAGCTGTTCCGTCGATGGCGGAAAGGAAAGTAACAGTTTATTGTGGAGCATGAATTAGTTTTTCTGAGATGAGCTAATACACTTATTTACATTTGTAGAGAGTTCTTTTATTGAAAGCAATTTAAAATATAAATTGATAAAATTTTTCCTGGACTTAAAGTGTCAGTCAACTGACATGCATCTTTCATTTGAAAGTCATATAAGAATTAAAACGTTCTTTTAAGTTACCAACTAACTATATACAAAAGCTTAGAAACCTAACAAAATTAAGCAAATATAATCTACTCATAATTAAGACACAATAACACGCCGAACAAATATTAATTTAGAAGTCAAACAGCAAAAATCAGCGTTATATTTTGAAATTTTCACAGGACTAGTTTCGATGGTTTTTACCGAACCACCAGCCTCAGCTGCAAAAGCTCAAATGAACGAGATAAGACATAATGATTGGATAAGATAAGATAAGAAAGCCTGGACAGGAGACAAGCTACTGGCGCCATCTGTTGATTAAACCGGAACTAAAACATAATTTCTTTAAAGGCTGAAGGCAAAGATGGATTGGAATTAGGGTCGTTAACTAGAACAGAAAGATTTTTTTGAATGTGAAATACCTCTAGAAAATCCAGTTCACCAATGGAAGATGTTTTTGAATAATTTTGGCAGCAGAAAAATTGAAAGTGTGATTTTCAGACCAACAATGTTGGGCAACAGAAGACTTCTCTGTGTTTCCTTTTTTCTAACATCTGCACCATGTTCCTTTACGCGAAATTTTAAGGCTGTCTTTAGTTTAGCCAATGTAAATTAAACTACACTGGCAAGGAATCCTATAAATACCCCAGGAATTCATAGCCGGAATGGGGGTCCTTGAGTATGGAACTCAGAATTTTATTGATGGGAGAGTAAACGACTCGAAAGTTAAATTTCTGTAAAATACGTGCAACTTTATAGCTGATTGATGGAAGTGTGGTGGAAGGTAAACCTTCATCGGTTTGCCTTCCACCACACTTCAAATCATGTCATCCGACTAAATAAAAGTTAGCTTCATTTTATTCCTATGTTTTCCGTGCTCTTCAAGTTTGCTCCTCCAAACTATCTCTCGATGAAGAACTAAATTATTTAAAAGCAATAGCTATTGACAGGGGCGTTTCACCCAACATTATTAATCAAGCAGTTCAAAAATTCTCATTTCAACACATCAGAAAGCAGACTCTTGTTTTAGTAGATTAAAAAAATTCTGTTGTCATTCCCTTTTTTCCATCAATTTGAATTGAATTTTCTAGAGGCATTTCACATTCAAAAGAATCTTTCTGTTCTAGTTAACGGCCCTAATTCCAATCCATCTTTGCCTTCAGCCTTTAAAGAAATTATGTTTTAGTTCCGGTTTAATCAACAGATGGCGCCAGTAGCTTATCTCCTGTCCAGGCTTTCCTATCTTATTTCATCTAATCATTATATCTTATCTCGTTCATTTGCGCTTTTGCAGCTGAGGGTGACGGTTCCGTAAAAACCATCGAAACTAGTCTTGTGAAAATTTGAAAATATAACGCTGATTTTTGTTGTTTGAGTTCTAAATTAATCTGTTCAGTCAAATCTATGATGAATAAGAAATATTTATATGACACCGGATTCAAATTTAATCTAACATCATCACTTTTTTTCAGTTTCATGAAGACACTGAAAAAAAAGATAGGCAACTGAAAAAAAATAGAGCGTAAGAAGAATATATGCATGTTAATTAGACAGAACTGCTACGAAATCGTTTAGCTGACAATGTAAAAATCCAAGAACAGGCAGAAATAATTTAAAATGCAATAATTATGACACATTTACATACACGGATAATGATAAATCAAATGAATCGTTCATAAAAATTTAATGCTACGAGCTTTCTTTCCCCCTACAGGATGACAGAAAAGAATTTTAAATAAAATTTACAGTGAAAGAAAATTTATTAAATAGTATGAGTTCGTATTTCACTACTGACTTCATATTGTATTTTAAATAAAAATATTTATTATTGAGAAGTTTTACGTTTTTTGCTTATACGGCTTATTCTGCCCCTCTTTTTTAAATAAGTAATAACATCTTTGCTATTAAATGATAAAGAATCTGTATGTATGGAAGTTTCTCGAAGTGTGGAAAACCGCAGCACCTAGACTGTCACTACATTTTCAATACATGAAGTATTTCACCAGAGCACGTGCACCTCAAAGACAGAATTTTGAAATTAAAAAAAAATCTTTTTTTTTCGCCCTTTGTGCAAATTTTAGGAATTTTTGATTAAGAATTCAGCGATTTAAACGCTTTATGTTGCCACTTTGCAAAGCGTAAGATATTTATGCTTCAGATTTAATCCGAAAACTCATCGATTTAAATAAAAGTTTCTTGTATTTTTTTCCACGGAAAATTAATAAATTGCAATGATATTAATCAAAGGTTTTGAATTAATTTTTAAAATGTCCGAATTAATGTTAAGAATTTTATAATTTTTCTGCGAATGAAGTAAATATACAATGAAAATTAAATAACTTTGAATATTAGGATACAGAATGATAAAGAAATGAGTTTTGAGTAATCATACAACAAATATAAAAAGTGTAACTTCAAGAATTATCGTAATGAATATTAAAAACATTAATAATTTAACAGTTGAATAATTGTAATAAAATTGAATATGTGTAATGTAATTAAAATGTGAAATGGCTAAGAAAAAATTAATTTGAAGTTATGTTGGACGACTGTTACAATTATGTAATGAATAATTTAATGTAACGTATAGTCTATGTTGAGGGAGTACTGGTTCAGAAGAAGAGGCCTATTATTACCTCTGTACAATTCATTGTTCCTTTCACACTCCGCATACAATATAAATTTTTAAGGCTACCAACTTATAATTCTTTCATATATAATTACTACTTTTAGTATGTTTTATATATAATATAGTTTTAATAATTTTTATGTACAATGGAATGTTTTAGTTCAGTTTACAAAAGCCAGTTACCCTGTGTAAGCAACGGAGGTTTTTATAAGTAACTGTCAGAGCAGCCCTTAACCACTGATGAATATGCATCAGTTAGTTTAAGTGGATTTGCCTAACAGATGGATACTTGTATTTGGAGAAAGCTGTGGGATTTTTCCAGTTTTGTGTAAAATAAGAAATGTAGTAATAACAGTAAAAACCAAAATTTCAGAAATATTATTGTAAAATTTATGATGTTAAGATATAAGTTTATAGTAATGAAAATTAGTTACGTTATGAAATTTTGAAATTTTCTGTAATTATTCAAAATAAGTAATGGAAGCAATAAAATGTACTATACGCTGGGCTGCAACCCACCTGGCCGATAATCGGCCTCATGATTAACGCAACACGCCCAATACAAATTAAAACAAAATATTGATATAAAACAATAATACAGATTAAAAAACAATTAAAAATGTAATCGGAATATAAAATATTTATAATTGTGATATTTTGTGCAAAGTTTTGAAAAAAGTCTTCCCTGAAAATATATGATTATGCGGACTCTAAAACACGAAGATTTTCGGACTGAAAATTTCCAAAGGACATTAAAATATTATCAAAGTTTATATTTTACAATTATTTAAACAACTATTTGGGACACAATTTATTATTTGTACTTTCCAAATTATTTCTCATCATTTGCTAATGCTTTAACATTTGATCTCTTAAAAAGGCTTTCAGTCGATAAGCTTCTTTCTCATTCAAAATTTATTGCCACTCCCCGAATTAAATTTTTTTATCTTCCATACGGCAGTGTTCTGTCATTCAGAAAAACACAAGATAGCACTTAACTCTTCTTTCAATTTTTTTGCTATTAATTAACATACTAAGATATTTAAACGTTATTAACGTAGATCCATTTCAATTATTATTAATTACTAGCTGAACACGTGGCAATTACTGTAGCTGGATTCATGAAAATCCTTATCTACACCTTTTGCAAAATTATATATACGGCAGAAGGAATTGAAAGCATAATTACGAATCTCAGAAGTAGTTAATTCGAGTAGAAAAGCAAACTACCAAAAATTGGGGCTAAAAAAGCGTTTTATTTACAAGTAGCAATGTGAAAATCAGTAGGTGGTAATGCCACTCTTGCAGCTATACAAGCTCATAATGGGTTGGGCATGAAATCTAAGTTGCCAATCTTCCTCTGGTAGATTGCTCCGCAAATGGAGCAAATAGTCAGTGATTTGAGACGTATTTGTACACGGCTGAATGTGCCTGCCTAACATGTCCCAAACATGTTCATATGGGACACATTTGGAGACCTGGCAGGCTGCTAGAGGACATTAACACGTCGAAGACATTGTTGGGAAAGTCGTGTTGTATGTGGCCGAGCGTTGTCTATAAAACAGAACCTGGGCGACCCGATAGCATAGGCAATATGATCGGCTGCAAAATGTCATCAATATACTTACTACGAGCAGTCAGAGTACCTCGCAACACAACTAATGGCGAACAGCTGTCCTAGTTGATCGCTCCTCAGACCGTCACACTTTGTGTTCTGGTTGCGTGTTGGACCGCTCACTTCTCTGTCTCCAGACACGCATGGGTCGTCATCAGCATTGAGAAAAAGCATGATTAGTCCTTGAAGATCGCATTTCCCCAATCTGACACTGTCCAGCTTGAACAAGAATGTCACCATGGAATACGACACTGTTTATGATGGAAGGTCAATGACAAACGTCATAATGGATGTCGTGATCTGAGTCTAGCGTCACCCAGTCTTCTGCGTATTCTTCGATATTGCGGAACCCCTGCAAGTTCGTAAATGTTGTTGAATCAGGACAGCGTAATTGTTGGTGTGGATGTGTCAGCTCTTCTAATTGCCAGATCATCTCGCGTATTGGACGTTCTGAGTCACTACGGCGTAGTCAGAGCTTTTGCTGAGTAGTCAATGCTTTCACTCTTCCAACAGTTGACATCGACCATATCGCTCTGGCCAATATGCCGGCCGATCCGCTTGTTTGACCAACGGACCTCTTTTAGCCCTATAAGGTGACTCCTTTCGAAGTCTGACAACTGTTCTGAAAGCCATCAAATACGTTTTAAAGGCATCTTCCGTTACAGTGTCATGTGTCCAAGCCGTCGGTGCGGTTATAAATGCTCGTGTCCTATCGCATCTTCTGTCCTTTTACATTCTACGAGCTGCGCACTTCAGAACGTATTATTTCGCTCCACAATGCTGATTGGTGTTGCAAGTTTAATTATTTACACAATTCGACAAACCACATTTGCACGCCACGTTTCGTAATCATTGCTCAATTTTTTTCTGAATGCATATATTGTTTTGCAACAGAGTGTATTTTTCTTTTTTATAATAACTGTTTTACGCGGCTAGCCGAGAAAGCGGTTAGTTTTATTAAAAAAACCTACTTTTGCTTCTGAAAGCCAAAAATACAGGAACAAATTAAATATCATTGAAATCAAATAATCAAAGTGATATTATCATTCAAGTAATCAAAGTGATTGAATTTATTACTCAGTATACAGACTATTCAACAGCTTCTCCCCGAAGAAAGGCACAAGTAAATAGAAATAAATAATTAAATTCATGGTGTTAGTAATACCCTTTAAATAACTACTTGTAAATAAAAGATCTTCATCCAAGCAGGGGTCATTTTAATCCTAAACTTGAAGTGAAAGATTTTACGCAGTGTCGAGTACCTACTTTGAAGTAATTTATGAATAGCTTGTTGCTGAAAGACTGCAGCTGCATCATACAATGGTTTTATCTGTGAGAGACTAAACACTGTTTAAAACACTTACGTTCTTCACAGAAAGAGATCTAGGGTTGCCGTTGCTATTAAAAACTACAGAATGGTTTTAATACGGCTTATTTATTGTTTGGAATTTCTCTATAATTCGAGAAAGATTATGTAAAACACACACGCCCATGCACACCACGAATGTCCTCGTACGGTCTTTGTTTTCGCAACTATTGACCATAGACATATACTTGTAGTAACGAAAATGTTTTAAATAAAGCAAATATTCATGTTTTGACTTTTATAAATTAAAAAAAAATCATTCTTATTAAAATTACGAAATATGACTTTACGATCCCCTAATTCTTATAATTACATTTAGTGTAAAGGTTTTATCTCATTATAAAACATCCAGCATAAAAAGGTTCACTCCCATATTGTAAAACTCGACCGAAATATTTAATTTCAAAATTTTTGCTATCATACCAATGGAATTTCGAAACCCAAGGTCATATGCAAACTTTTTTGGGGCATAAAAGCATCATTCAAAAATATGTCATCCAAATTATATGAGCTTAGCTACATCTAGCAATATCCGTATATCGCCCGAAAATGTTGTAATTAATAACGTGTTAGGTAATCCTTATAGCATATAAATTCTGAAGTATATTATTTAGATTTTTGTTTTGTAAAACATTTTCTGTTTTGTTTTGTAATATCATTTTCTGGTTGATTTGTTTTGCTTTTAAGGACTGTTTAAAAAATAATTCGAGGTTGATTTTCTTCTCCTTCAGTGTCATTCCGTGATATTTTCTAAACGAATTTCACGGAAGTAATTTTTAAGTTCTTAAAATTAAAACATTCCATTTATGACACCTGAACATAATGTCAAACTTTAAAATTAAATATCTTTTTCTTACGGGAGTCAAACGCTTCTTGTTTCATAATTTAGAACAAGCATAAACATTTCCTAAACGTAATTATAAGGAAAGAGGGAACGTATTTAAATTTTCGTAAATTTAATTGTAATTTCGTAATTTTTAATTGATTTTTGAAAGTAAAAAATCTGATGCGGACACCACATGACTTCCTTGTACGGCCTATTAATTATGCACATTTTTTGCTACATTTCATTTAAATTCAATTCCCCGAATTTCAACTACAGATATATTTCTCCTCCAAGCAATTCAGTCCTCACTTCGCGGCAGGGAAAAATTATATAAAAACTCAAAACATCTTCATTATAAATTGTAAAATACAGAAAAACTTAAAACACCAAGTAGAGTTAAAAACCTTTAAAAACAACGTTTTGCAATTAATATTAGAGTTTACATTAATTAAAATTAGGCAGAGAGACAGATTTTTCGGTGCACAAAGCATTTGGCCCCACTCGGCAAAAAGACACTGAAATTGGCACAGAAACTGACTTAATTCACTATGCTACTAAGTGTCAAACGTAAAAAATGGCGGCGTCGTTAGACTTAGGAAACTTTAACAACTTTTAAATTGTTGATAACTCTGCAACTGTTGCATGCAAATTAACTAAACGTATAAAAACCTTAACCGGAACATTAGAACAATGTAATTCAATCACTTTTAAAGCAAAAATGCACAATTTATCAACATAAAAGAATAAACACTTAGCTCACCGAGTAGGGTAACAGAATGGTTATATATATATATACATATACATTTTTGGTGCAGCCGATTGCAACCAAAAATGTGAGGTGCACACCTACATGTTATAACAGTCTCATATACAAAATTACAGCGTTCTGAAGCTACATGTTTTTGAGTTTTGCGAGATACATGCATACATACATACATACGTAAGTACGCACGTACATACAGATGTCACGAAAAAAAATAATTTCTGAATCCATTTTAAATCCATTTCACAATTTGTTTTGGGAAAAAGAGTCTTTTATTCTGGCCGTCCGCAGAATCGAGAGCTGTCAAAATGGATGTTTTCGTTGAAATACGATACCCGAAATTTTTCGCGATTACAGCACTTCGTACAAGGAAGCAAAATTGCCAAAACATGAATAGCTGCGCCTTTTAAATCATTTTTGTAGACTGAAGTACGACCAACAGTTGCGAAAATAAAGGTCATATAAGAACTTTCGTAGACAAGGGTAGGATGTTTCATAAATATTCTAAGAAATAATTATTAAGTTGTTAATATGAACTATTACTATTAGATTCATTTCTCGAACTGGTACCAGACTCATAGGCCAAATTTAAGAAACAAATAAAAAATGGTAGGCTTTTTAATTATACTAGTTTCCGTTATGTGATATACTTTTTGAAAAAAATATGAAATTTAAATTTTTATACTAGTATTCTGCAAAGAAAGTTTTCTAATAATTAAACTACTCATTATCTTACGACAAAAATATTTTTAAAAGAAAAAAATGAAAAGGTTCTATAAATGAAAAATTGGTCCTGGTAAAAATAACGAAAACTAAGGCACAAAGCACATTAATGAAATAAAAGAAATCCACTAAAATACACATATGTGAAATTTAAAGGTCCGATAAAAATTGAATTTCAGGTAATAAAATTTTCGATCTTTTGCATTTCTACCAATGGAAGCTTGAAGCCCACGGTCATATATAAACTTGTTTGTAGGATCAAAAGCATCATTCAAAAATATGTAATCCAAATTTTATGTGCTTAGTTACTTCTAGCAATATCCGTGTGCCGCCCGAAAACGTTGTAATTAATAACGCGTTAGGTAATCTTTAATAACACATAAATTCTGAAGGGTATTACTTTGTTTTATAAAACAATTTCTGGTTGATTGGCTTTTCCTTTTAAGCATTCGATATTAAGGTTTCTTTAATCTCACATATTGGGTCTGTGCATGAGTACGTGCCGTTTTTCATTAGGTTGGAACACAGCATTGCGAAGTCTTCGATTTTTCGTTATTCAGTTGTTCTCTTCAGACTGGAGTTTGATTGTTGCGAACAGAAGCACGTATGTTCGTTTGGCCATTTGCAAGACTAACCGGTACGGAGTGTCAAGTAGGGAGAAATGAACATTTTCGACATATTTATCGCCCCTTCTGATTACAATCTTTTACGATCTCTCTCTGAAAACATTCAAGGATAAGAGATTCAGGATAAAACTTCTCTTAGCAACTGCCTAACAGATTTCTTCAACTCGAAACCCCAACAGTTCTACCAGAGAGACACTGAACATTATCTGAAGGGCGACAGGCATCACTGACAAAAATGGCGATTAACACTGTACACTCATTAGGTATTTTTGTGAAAGCAGGAGAGATGAAAAATCAGCAATTCGCTCGCCGAGTCTCGGACGGTGGATCTCTCGAATACCCCCGAGTGTGCTGACCACTATACCACGAAGTCATGCTAAGAAAGCGGGAGAAATACCGTATAACAACACAGAGTGACTGAATGAGTGATTTTTATATGACGTTGCATATCAGTGTGTTGTTATTATGTACTGCATTACTTTGTAGCGAATTGTGGCATATTTTATAATAATAAAGTCACAGATAGTAAAAAGGGAACATATTTATGAACTGACCCCAATAATTTTACTAAAATGTATTACAAAACTGATATGAGTCTGAAAATGCAGGTATAACCAATAAGATCAGTGACATATTTTATTTTGAACTCCTTTGAAAATATTTCAGATTAAATTTATATAGAATCCTTGATAGAGTTTTCAGGAAAGCTCTGCAATAATACTCAAACAGGAAAACATGCATTTTTTGGAGAATATCATTATATTTGTAGAAATAAAACAAGCTTACTGAAACGGCTCTACACATTATTCAAAATCTATAAAAATAATTTAATGGTGGGATAATTAAAGATAATATAAAAATCGGTGAATTCATAACATCTTAATATCCACGATTTAATGCAGGGCATGTGAGCATATGGTTATCATGAAAACTTGAATTCTTCATTTTGTATGCATTTCATAAATTTATACTTAAAATGCAGTAAAGCAGAATGAAATGCAAATATGCAAAAATAATTAGCAAGAGACAAACATAAAAGATAAAGATACAATTTATCTGCCATTTGACGACGGCTTTCAAATGAAATTTTACCTTCAGTTGTTATATTCATCAGCAATTTAGAATTCCCTGAATAGATCTGCAATTAAATTTCACACATACCGCCAAAGGAGAAAAGATCCCTATTATCTACATGGATTCCGCATGGAACTTAGGAAAGATAATTATGTGACTTTCTTAAATTCCAAATCAAGGAATAATTATTTCACTAATGAGCATATTTTGCATATTTTCTTGAATTTAATTTGTACATATACATGAATACCAGGTAATAATTTCAGACAGTATAAATGAACCCACCAAATTTACCGTAATTAAAATAATAATACTTAAATTTCTAACAGGCTCACAATTGGCCGAGTGAATAAAACCGCCGAGCACAGTTTATTTGACCCAGGCTCAAACTGCAACGAATAGGCAATCTAGAGAAACGTTTTCATGGTTTATTTCAGTTGTCTCAAACCGGTGACCTGAGGAACGCATGCAGCTTCCGAAGTAATTTCATGCGGTCTGTGAATACATTTTAATTAGGTATTCATTGAACATACAATGTTGCAAAGATTTCAAGATTTTAGTTACTTAAGCTGCATGGAGCGTCTTATGGGAGTTTGGGAGTTGTATCTGGTAGTGGAGTGCTGCTTGGGAGCGGTGTTTGAATTTCTCGTTGCAACTAATTCCAAGGCTGCACAGTTAAACTGCTTGCTGTTATTATAAATAGCCTGCTAATATTGCTGCTGTTTCAGAAAGTCTAGTACTCGCTTTATTCAGTACTCGGTCTAGTATCTAGTACTCAGTGGCAAAAGCTGCGGACCGCCATTCGTTTTGTTCTTTATGTTACGTTATCTTAATAAATCTCCGGCTTGTTGTTAAATTAAGAAATGTTTTTGTCAGAGAGTACTGTTCCCTGGATTATTCAATTTCTAGGTTCAGTCTTACGACCATCCGAGGTTTTCATTACCATTAAAAATAAACATGAATAACGTATCAGAAAATCTATTAATGCAGTTATTTAATTAAAAATGTGATATGAACCAAAGATTTGAAGATTTATTAGATTTATTAACTTTACTAAACATTTATTAACTTTTATTTATATTTTTCGAAAAGAAATAAGTCCAGTTACAAATTTTTGCACTAAGAATCTTCGTTTGGGAACACACTTATATGTGAACAAAATTTTGCGCAGTTGAAAATTAACCAGAGAAGAATCTGATTGACCAATGAGCATCTACAATGCGTGATGAAGATAACTACTTTTGGAAGGTTACGGACTTTATCAGAATCGAAACTCTATTAAGTGTCATATTATAAATAAATAAATAAAGTTAATAATTATTTACATACAACACATGTATTTTCATTTATGTGCCAAAGAAAAATTTAATAAATATAAGAAAAAGAATATGGTCCTATTATTTTTCTCAAGTATTTTCCCATTTGGAAAATTTTCTTAGAAAAACTTTGATGTTTATTTATAGTTTAAACTAAATTAAGTTATATAATGATGCATTAAACATGTTAGAATTACTTGAAATAAAAGTTCAGTCTGAAATTTTACTATTTAGCTGTCAATGTATTTAAATTACAAGGTGTAACCAATATAGATATGTTTCAGGTATCAAGACTTTGGACAATATAAACATAAATTTGA
This sequence comes from Stegodyphus mimosarum, assembly GCA_000611955.2. Classification (NCBI taxonomy): domain Eukaryota; kingdom Metazoa; phylum Arthropoda; class Arachnida; order Araneae; family Eresidae; genus Stegodyphus; species Stegodyphus mimosarum. The sequence goes on from KK115717.1 coordinate 763,996, forward strand.
AATTTTCCTTTAATTTTATTATTATTGTTTAGTATGTTTTGATAAAAAACTAAAAAGCGAAATAAAAATGCATTTTCAATATTTTTTATTTTGTTTTAGATCGTACATTTGGCTCGAGGGCGATTTTAATCTCAAACCACTAGTTTATTTCATGTGCAAAGTAAATATGACTTATTTACCTGAAAAGTTCCTTCAGGAAAGTATCTGTTCCCTTAAATAGATAGTACTAGTGTGCTTTGTCATACTTCAAAAATGCATCAAGTTATGAAATATAATTTAGATTTCTTTATAAATTTAAAAGGCCTAAAATCTATTAATTTAATAAAAGTTATAAAAACAGAAAAATTATTTGGAGACAATATGTATACTTAACAAATTTCCACAAATACAATAAATAATGTTACGAATTTCGGATTTATTTAGCTATTTATTTAGAATTCTAATTAAAATTGTTTTATTTTCCCGTGCAACACAGACGATTTAGCTACGTCGGAAAAGTAAAAATACAACAGCGTATGCATTTAATATTTAATAAATATATACACAAATATAGAGAAAAATCGAGGTTTTACCAGAATATTCTAATAAATAATTTAAAAGCTTATAAGAGCCAAATTAAAACACCTTATCTCAGTTGTAGTTGTAGTTGTTTTAAGCGAACTGTTTGTTTACTTAATGCTGTTATTGACTGCAGCGATTTCACTGTGAGATAGGATTAGTTTCTCTGTTTTTGAATTGAGTTTTGTTTAACGTTTGAGATATTGTGATATTGTACGAATATCTCTGAAGAAATATTTCAGCATTTTGTTTTATTTCTTGCGAAAAGAATAAATTTTGTTAACTTTTTAACGACTTGTGTATTCAATCCATTACGTACCCGTAAGCTCGCAACAATTTTTGGTGTCAGAAGTGGGATTTTTGAATGCCTATAACACGAGCGATGGAAGAATAGTTAAGGCAATTTATGGCAGCCTTTGCTGCATTTAAAGAAGAAATTAAAGCTGGCCAAGATTCAGTTAAAGAGGAGATGAAAGCGGTTTAAGAAAAGATGAAAGCTGGTCAATAATCAGTTAAACAAGAGATGAAAGCTGGTCAAGCATCAGTTAAAGAAGAGATGAAAGCTGTTAAAGAAGAAATTACCTGTATAATAGAAAACAAATTTGAGTCTATGGAAGGCAGAATAGACGCGGTTGAAAATAAAGTTTTACAAATTGAAGAAAAAGTTTCTTCCGTGAAAGAGCAAATAGAAGAGGGAGTTTCGGCCGTGGAACAACGAACAGGTTACAGGGTTTCTTCGGTCGCCAAGGAAGTTGATGCTTTTAAGACATTCGTAGCGACAGCAGGAAGCAATTCTGATGGATTTAAATTTTTACCCATGCCTGCTCGTCTCTCCTTTAAGTTATCGACATATGATGCGAAGACCTCCTGCAAGTAAATAAGACACAATTTTCTATGGTTGCGGATGGATGGGATTACTAAACTAAGGCCTATCATCTCGCCGCTTCACTGAGAGCAGACGCAGCGGATATCCTGCAAACTCTTCCAGAAACCCAAAGCATTTCGAAGCGCTATCCGGCGCATTGGAGCTGCGCTTTGGGGAGAAATGTTTGAAAGACTGCAGTAGGCTTCAATTAAAATCCCGTCAATAGAAGCCCACCGAAACACTCCAAGAGCTCGCCACGGATGTTGAAAGGCTGTATCTCGCCTTTAAGAAGTGCCCGAGAGAAACAAGGGAAATCCAATCCCTGTAGTATTTTATCGACGGCATCCGGGATCCTGAAATACAGAAAGCACTACGAATGGCTGATGTGAAGGACTTAAAAAGTGCTCTGATGTACGCCATGAAATTCGAGGCAGCCCAGCAAGCAACTCGCAGAGACTGACACCCAATCAGAGCTGCGCAAGTCCAAGAGCCAGTGGATCAGCCGACAACTCGTCTACACGATTTAACTAGACAAGTCAATGCCTTGAGGCGGAATACGAGTGACATGAAACAAACACTAAAGTGCTAGAACTGCGGTGCTGAAGAGCACATGTGAAGAAACTGCAGAGCACCCCAGGTCACGGATGTTAAAACTGTGTCTACCAAGGAGGGAAACTAATTTGTGGCCATCTCGAGGGGCGGATGTTGCCAGATAATGAAAAGCCCCAGTCTAAAGCGCTTCCAATTTCTGGAGTGAGCGGCGGCAGTAACGAACGTTTCATCATGGCACACATCAATGGAGTTCGTAACATAACCGTCGATACAGGAGCCAATGTTAACATAATTCGAAAAGATGTAGCTGAACAATTGGAAAGCAAACTCATCTGAAGCCCCCCCTGCGTTACCCTCTATACTGTGTCAGGCGAGAAGATCGAAATAGAGGGGAAATTAAACATTAACATCAATTTTCAAAGTGCCGCTTACCATCACACGGCATATGTAGCAGAGATTACACACCCTTTCATACTCGGATTGCACATTCTAAAGAAACACAATTTTTCTTTGGATTTTAAAAATAACGAAACTGCATTCTACCTCTGAGGAGACAGCCTTATTCGGAATTAATGATGAAAGAGATAAATCTGTCCACAAAGTCATAGCAGAAGACAATATCACAATTCCAGCAAGGACAGAATTTTTACTTTCCTGGATCCTTAGCCGAAAATAGAAATTTCCGCTACGGCATCATAGAATGTCGCCAAAACTGTAATAGTCCAAAAGGAGTACTCGTAGCCTCTGTACTCGTCGACCTATTGCGAACCGTTATCCTGGTGAGAGTTGCCAACGTAACTGAAAAGGCGAGAGTTATTAAGAAAGGTGAAGCGGTGGCAGCATGTTCTCCAGTGATCAGCGTTAAACGAAACATTTACACTCCAGAATCCGTGACTTCAGAAAGCATTACAACGGAGTAATTGCAGGATGCGCAATTAAACGATGAAGAGAGCAATGCCGCCCAAAAGGTTCATTCAAGATCTTCAAGATGTTTCCTCCCGCTCGTCTTGTGACGTAGGTCGAATAAGTTTGGCAAAACACAGAATCGATACCGGTGATCATCCACCAATCAAGCAACATCAAAGACGTTACCGATTGCTAAACAGGAAGAGGTACGAACACTTTTAAAGGACATGCAAGAAAGCAATGTCATTGATCCTTCAGCACGTCCCTGGGGATTTTCCATCGTCCTGGTGAAGACGAAAGACGGATTAACCAGATTTCGCGTTGACTACCGCCGGTTCAACGAGGTTACGAAGAAAGAGAGTTACGTTCTTCCTATAACTGACGACATTCTGGACATTCTTTCTGGAAGCAAGTGGTTCTCGTCACTTGATTTACAGAATGGATATTGGTAGGTAGAAATACATCCTGATGACCGAGAAAAGACGGCATTTACTACAGGACAAGGACTTTGTCATTCGAGGTGACGCCGTTTAGACTATGTAATGCGCCGGCTATATTCGAACGCCTAATGAGACGCCTAATGGAGTCTTTCCTACGAAACCTGTTTGATATACCAGGACGACATCATCATCGACGGGAAGAGTTTCGAAGAACATCTGGAAAACCTTAGAAAGGTGCTTCAGAAACTGAAAGAAGCCAATCTGAAGTTGAGTTCCGCTAAATGCAAATTATTCAGACAGGAAGTGACTTACCTTGGACATGTCATCTCTCTGAAGGTGTGCGCACGGATCCTGAAAACGTGTCAGCTGTTAAAGACTGGAGTTGTCCCGAAAATGTCCACCAGCTGAGAAGCTTCTAGCTGAGAAGATACTATAGGAGATTCGTGAAGGATTTTTCTTCCATCGCAAGACACCTTCACAAGCTGACAGAGAGGAAGCAAAAGTTTGTGTGGACAAAAGAATGTGAGGATGCATTTAAAAACTTGAAGGAAGCGATAAGCGACGGAGGATGTGGGCACTGTCCCTTTACTATCTGCTCCAATCCTGACGTATCTTCAGCTCGACAGACCATTTATTCTCGACACAGACCCGAGTAATGAAAGTGTCGGCGCTGTTTTGTCCCAAGAAATAGAGGTCCAAGAACGTGCAGTGGCTTACTGGAGGAAGCATCTGTCTAAACCGGAGAGGAATTACTGTGTCACCAGGAAAGAATTGCTTGCGATAGTCAAAGCCGTAGAACATTTCATCGTTATCTATACGGCAGAATATTCCTGCTTCGCACGGATCATGCATCATTGGCCTGGCTTTTAAATTTCAAGAATCCTGAGGGTCAAATAGCCAGGTGGATACAGACAAAAGCGAGAAATGAAAGGATCGGCGCTGTTTTGTCTTACGAAATAGAGGGCCAAGAACGCGTACTGGCTTACCGGAGCATGTGCCTGTCTAAACCGAAGAGGAATTACTGTATCACCAGGAAAGAGTTGCTCGCCATAGTCAAAGTCGTAGAAAATTTCCATCATTATATATACCGCAGGAAATTAATGCTCCGCACGGATCGTGCATCATTGGCCTGGCTTTTAAATTTCAAGAATCCTGAGGGTCAAATAGCCAGGTGGATACAGACACTCCAGGAATATGACATCACTATCGTTATCGGAAGGGATCATCGCATGGAAACGTTCACGCCTTGCCTAGAAGACCTTGCCCAGAAAAATACAGATATTGTTCCAGGGTTGAAGCTAAATAAATACGAAATCCGTAACAATAATAAGTTATCTTTCTTCAAAACGTCATAATTTTTCCTTAACTTCCTTTTCCGTAAATGCTTCCGCCCCAAGTAATGCTGCTAGATACAATCTAACGTAAAACAAAGTACATAAAGTTGACACTGTTTTTCATTAAAAAGAATATGGAAAACATACCACAGTGTGAGGTCTGTAAGTTTCTGTATTCTGACAGAATAAAGGTCTCCTTTGTTTTCTAAAGGGACAGTAAAATGGATTTAATATGGATTTAAAAGGGAATTTTTTGTGATGCCTGGACGTACGGAAATCTATATATATATGTGTGTCTTGCATAATCACAAACGATATTAAAATTTTGTATATGGGACTGCTGTAACATCTAGTTGCGCAGCTGCCCTTTTTATTGAAATAGGAAGTACCAAACGTATATTTAACATCTAAAACTACGCCTTTCCCCAGCTTAAAAGTCCTTACTCGGCCTTCATTTTCGCAATCATTGGTCGCAGTTATATATTGAAAATAAGTATTTTAAATCACGAAAATATTTATGTTTTGGTAATGAAATAATAATTAAATTGCAGTAATAATTAAAAAAATAAAATTTTCCCAAATAACGAAATTTAACTTATGAGATCTTCCGGTTCCTGTACTTATATTTGAAGAAATTTTATATTCGTTTTGACATAGTCAAATTAGAAGAAGTTCGTCTTACATACAATAAAAATTGAACGGGATATTTAATTATAAAATCAGCAATTATTCATGACATTTTCAACTTGCTTTGAAGCATCGGTCAATTAAATTATAATAATTCGAGGAAATAAGTGAAGTGTAGCAAAAAGTTAATTCAATACCTACTTTGGCGTACATATCAATAGTCTGCACAAGGGAATCGTATGGTGTTCATGTTCACATCAGAATTTGGTTTCCCCGTCAAGTGTGAATAAACGCTAAATTCCTAGCTTCATCTGGGATATTCATAATTCACCATCTGCGTCTTGTGCACTGCCATACATTTTCGATGAATAAATAGGATCATCATTTCTTCACTTTCAAACGAAATTTGAAGTTGAGAATGAAATTAGGAATAAATATTTCTCAGGATACTTTATATTTTCCATTTAGACTTTTCTTAATTTTATTTCAGAGATGTACGCGTAATTCACATTCAGAGAAGCTTAGAGCATTTGGAATAACATCTTTAACAGTTTGAACATGTATTCAATGATTTTAATTTTGGAAGGCGATCACATTAAGAGATAAACGTCTAATAGGTTTTCTTTTTGTTAATCAAATTTTTTCCTTATTCAGTGACACATTCTTCCAACAACCTTTATTTGCATCTTTTTTGGCACGATCTATCATAAGACGTTTATGTATTTACTAACAAAGAAACAAATACTGGAAACTTTGTAGTATCGCGAAAATGTTAATTGACAAATTTGAAATACATTGTCACACTTCGTCACTTTATGAACTGTTAGAATAAATTCCCTTTGAATCACAATTAATGCAACACAGTACTGTTCTTAATTTAAGACCTATTTATATGTAATTTACGTTTCAGACTGAGAATTGAATTTACATGTCTTTGAAATTAAGAAACCTTTTGCTTTAATAACGCGCCTTAAATGGTTTGTCATAAAAACTTCAGTGCAGCTACTATCGAGAAAATCTAGCTTTATTTTCTGAGTATATAAATAAAAGTAAATTTTTAATGGTCAGTTCTAACAACGAGTTTTGTATTATCCGGTTAAACGTTTTACATAATAGTCACTTCAGTGAATATAAAAAGTCCTGATCTTTTGGACTTAGTTGAGGTTTCCTTCAAACAGATAAGAACAGTAGTGGAAGGAATAATATATTATAAACAACGAGATAGAAACCTTCCTAGCGCGTTGTGACTGGAAACACACAAACATGAGGAAAGTCAAGAAAAATGGAAACAATAATAATAAAAAAAGGGGGGAACACAAACAACTGAGAAATAACTAAAAAGTAAATTTGTAAAGAACTCGAGAAAGAAAAAAGACGATTTGAAATATAAAAGATAATAAGCATCCGGAGACACTATGTATACTTCAAAAATTTCCAAAAGTATAATAATAATTTTCTTCAAAACGTCGTAATTTTTCTTTAGCTTCCTTTTCCGGAAATGGTTTCACCCCAGGTAATGTTACTTGATACAATCCAACACAAAACAAGGTACATGAAGTTGATACTGTATTTAATTTTAAACGAAAAAAACAATATTACAGAGAAACCTAGCGAGAAGAGTAAATAATTTATTAAGGCAAGCACCTGCAGGTTATTTGCTTCTAAAAGAATGCCATTTTTGAGACCTTTCTGAGGAGAACAGTCTTGTATTTTTCTTACCCAATGGAACGATAGTTGCAACAAAAAGCTATCTGGTAGCCACATTAAGCTTAGGGAGAAGACTATGAAAACTTCAGGCAGCTAGACCCAGACATGGAACTCAATACGAGTTACCAGTTTCATCTATTCATTCATCGGAGGACTAAGCTGCGAAGAGAAGGCAAAAGCTTGTAATGTACACTAATCCTACATTACATGCTATCAATATTATTATAAGACTCTATCATCTTTTATTTTAATTTTCGTGCATTTTTTAGGATTTAATTTCCGTGTAGAAATGTTTTTTCGCGCCTTTGGTTTTCCTGATCCTTACACGTTTTTCTTTCTTCTCCCTCTCTTGGGTTTTTTAAATTGAATTTATTTAGTGTTTCATCCCTATTTATCTTTTTCTTACTCTTCTTGATGCATCACACGGTGATATCCACGAAATCTTGAATTTCAATGCACATGAGAAAATCTGGTCAAAATAGTATAATGCTGCTTAATATGATTGGTGTCAAGCTTATTTTCAGGAGAATAAAAACTATTTTCGTATTAAGACTGTAACATTTTCAGGTTATGATTAATTTGCTATTATTTTATGCTATCAATTCAACTTAGGTAGTAAGAGTACTCAGAAATCACGAAGAATACGTTAATACATAGAAGTAAATAAAAAAACAATTAAAAAGTATTCTTTTTTAAACAGCAGTTAAACTTTGATAGCATATAATACACCAAGTTGATAAATACTACTTGCACACGTAAAAAAAAAGCTTGTCCCGTTATTAAAAATGTCTACTAATACGAAGCTTATGGAAAATGCACTTAAGAGGTGCATATAATCTCGAAAATATCCTTTTCTTCGTGAAAGAATTATCGCTTCATCATTCTCCCCCCCCCTTTAAAATCTTCCTTCACCGTTTTTTAGACTTTTTTACGGTAACTTTTATGCATGCATAGTTGCATAGCACACCTGCCTACTAGGAAAGTAATTAAAGCACAAACTAAGATCTATTAATGCTTTCCTGGAAGCAGGGACTTTATGTGAAGAGAAGTTCCCCCCCCCCGTTTCTGGAATATCTACAGGAAGGGCATTCTCTTTCATTTTCTGATTCTCCCCCACGTGCATTTTCTTTGAAGCTACGATTATGAAAACTTAATTATTAAATTATGTTTGATAAAAATAAGTTTTTAGCATCACATAAAATTTAATGGTTTCTTGTTTATTAATTTTTTATGCATCATGTTTGAATATTTTTTGCCATAATAACAACCTGTCGTAACAAAATTTCAATGACTTGAATTTTTAAACAGCTTACATAATTTTTACTCCGTTTAAGAAGTATAAGACAGCAACATTATGTGATATTGATATTTAGATAGTTTTTATCTGTAATGACAGCCTGTCGTGAAATTTAAAAGAATTTAGTTTCCAGAGAACTTACATATATTTATTTTTTAAGGTTCGTGAAATAGTTATGTTTGGTAATTAATTAATGAGCTTTTCGTAACTTTTTGCTATGCCTAATTCTTAGAGAAGTAACAGAAAACCATAAAGCATTTTAATTATGTGATAATGAAAATGTTCGGATGTCAAATATTCTGACTTTTAAAATGAGAACATTTTAAAGCAAATACTAAGCAATTCTCACAACGCTACGAAAGATGTGGTAGATATTTTATGCAATTCGACAAATGTTTAATGATTCCCAAAACAGTAGAATGATATGTAAGTGTAAAAGCTCGTATTGACTAATTTAATAACTAAAGACAGAACTATAATAGCAGAGTCACGCAGTTTTGCCATCACCTGGAAAAATTTACGTAATTAGCGAAAAACGTAATAGACAGTTCCAAGTTAAAGAACGACAACAGTCTACATAACAGTAGTTGATAACTTGAAACTAAACCTTTTGTGTTACATTTCCATTGAATAAAAAAATCTACATTCGTAATATTTTTTATATTATGCAGGTACATAGTTATCGGATGTTCACTAATGAAAAAAAATATTTATTGCACAGTTTCGCCTAAAAATGGCAGTGGTTGCCATCACAGACCTAGGAGTGGGCTACCACAGAGGATTTTCGGCTTAGACAGCAGGATTCTTCTAGAAAAATACTTTGATGGTTCTATAAGGAATTAGAAATGTTATTTACATTGTCAAAGAGCTACCGATTGTTCGAAATTGAGAGCCTGCAGAGTTAAAATAGTGGAAGACCTACGTCCTTGCGATTTCTAAAAGCTTGTTGTCTGTTGTTAGTGATTTAAGACACCCATATATAAGAATGTATTAAAAATAAAGTTATTGCTGGTTCCAATAAGATGGCGATATTCACAACATTTGGACAAATAAAATTTGTTTATTGTACTCAGACAATGGAAATACCAATAAAGTTCTTCGAAGACTTTCGAAGACGTTCTTATAAATTTATAGCTTTTTAGATCGCCTTATTTAAGTCTATTATATTTCTATCAGAAATTGTACTACCACAGTTTTAAGGACCTGAAAGATCTCTAGGCCATCGATGCATAATATCCCAATCAGCATTTTGAACAAAGCGGCAAAAAACAACTGTCTATGAACAACATGGGTTATTTTCAGCGTCTTTTCCTAAACGGTACTTTTTTTACTTCCTTGTAAGAAGTAAAAAGGAAGTATTATAATCGCAAAAAATTTCAGGTATCATATTTCAAAGAAAATATCCATTTTAACTACTATCGAATGCAATTTAATGATGTTTTTGAGTGATACCTGAACGTAAGGACAGAACAAAGGACTCTTTTCCCCCAAAAAAATTATAAAACTGATTTAAAATGCATTCCGAAGAGATTTCTTCATGGCGTCTGTGCGTACGTACGTATCTCGTGTAACTCAAAAACGAGTAGCCTCAGAACGTTGAAATTTTGTGTATAGGACTGCTATAAAAGTTAGATATGCACCTCCTATTTTGGTTGCAATCCGCGGCCCCAAAAAATATACAAATATATATATATATATATCCACTCTGTTACTCGACTCAGTAAGCTCAGATTTTTTATTCTTATATGTTGGTAAATTGTACGGTGTTTACTTTAAAAATGACTGAATTATGTTGTTCTTGCCATCCGGTTAAGGTTTTTATGCCTTTAGTAAATCTACATGCAATATTTGTGGAATTATTAAAATTTAAAAGTCGTTTAAGTGCGGCTGAGATTAATTATTTTTACGAAAGCAGCCATATTTGTTTACATTTGAAACTTAGCAGAATAGTAGATTTGTTGCCAATCCAGAGAAACTATGCTTCGCAAAGTTTCTCTAGATTGGAACAATATTTAACACAAACGTTTTTACGTATTTTTGCCTAGTCTCGAAGTGAGATCTGAATTAATTGAATGAGAAATACTGAATCCTTTGTGAAAAACAGTTTCTTTCTTTTTTGTTTGTTTGTTTAATTTCTTTTATACATTGTTTAAGGTTTATCATAGTATTTGAATAGAATATGTGGCGATTAGATAATTCTTAAGATGATATACATAATTTTTGTGCATTCTGAGTTATAAAATGAATGATATGTAACGCTGTTAAATGAACCTAGCGGCAGAATGTCGCTATGGTAAACATAGTGAATTTTAAAAAGTGCATTTATTCTATGGTGGTTTATGCGTATCGATGAAGTAGATTTAATTCAATCCAATAAGTTTAAATGAAATGCAAAATGCGTATGATTTAATATTCCGTACAAGGAAGACATGTGGTGTACACTTCAGATTTTTTTATTCCTGTAACTTAGTAATCTAACAGACTAATACTGTAGATATGAAAATGAGATATAAATCGGAAACGAACTAAAAATGTGACCGTTTTAGAGCAGAGTTCGGAAGTATTTTAACCCCATTGTCGTTTTTAAAATTTGCACAAGGAGTAAGCCAGCTACGTGCTCATTTTCAGGAAATATATGAAGGGATTATTTCCAGAAACTACAAACTGAGAACAATAAATTTCCAACAAAATTTGCAGCACTAATGTTCTACATTAAATTTCTTCTAATTGAATTAAGTAAAGTATAAATAATATTAATAGGTGTTTTAATACTATGTCAAAGAATTTTGTATGGGAAATTATACTCTGTAGCCTTAAAAAGATGAAATTTTCTAACATAGCTTTCAAGCAATTAATGCTGAGAAATACAGACGCCTGGCTTCAGTTTTCAAAACATTTAAAAGATAAAAGAAAATACGTACTAGAGCCATTTGCTACACGGAAAATTTCTAACATATATCAATGCTTTCCGTTTGTTTCAAGAAAGAAATTTCCTATGAAACTGTATTGCATAAATCTCTGGCTTCTTCATTTGAGATTCGTGAAAGTGAATTTGCATTCTGTTGGTGTGACTTTTCGTATTAAAAATAGCACATCGATTTTTACATTGCTACTTCCACAGGAAGAAAAACGCTGCAAAAATATTTAAAGCTGCCGTTTCATCTGACTACTAAAGGCAGCGGAATGATGCTTTCAGTTTTTTCTTTCGTAAATGAATTATTTTCATGAAACATGATTCAGATTACACAAAAAAGAACCTAGCAACGATGATTTATTTACCTTTTATTCTTTAAACTTAAGCTTTCTTTTTGGCATTGTTCATGGAATTATGCATTGCTATAACACGATATCGTCTGCTGATGATAGTGTCATTCAGTCTCAAGCAGAATACGTAACAATAGGTAATTCCAGAGCAATGTTTGCGTTTTTTTAAGACAATAAAAAAAGTATGATTCTGCCAAGGGAATCTTCTGTCTCTATTGTTTTGACGACATTTATGCCCTGTCGGAATCAGATTTAGCAAGTATATTTATAAAATGGTCTTGGTTTTACAGCAATTAGAAATCTACTTCAAAACTAATACGGCTTTTTTTAATTTTTACTCATTTCCTTGTAGCTTTAACAATACTACACTAATAATTTAGAATTCAAGTAAAATATTTCAACTTCTTAAAAGAGAATTCCTGAATGATTTTTCTTTTCGGACCTAAGGCAATTAAAGTGCAGTGCAACAGTAATTGTTCTAAAAGTGCAGTGCAGCAGTAAAGTGCAGCTATTTGTTAGTTCTCAGAACTTCTAAAACAGCTTAGACTTGCCCTGTAAAAGAGGCTTTATAATAATAATAGGCTTCAATTACAATGTAATTTCATCGTATTTTTAAAATAATATCCTTTTCCTTTGCCCTTTTTATCATAAATATCCTTACCTTTATTTTATCATTATTTCCCCCGGGGAAAATGTTTAATTTTCAAAGCGTAAAATGCTACCGCTATGTAAAAAATTAAAAATTTATTAATAATTAACCAGCAGTGCAAATATCTAAGTACAAAAGTATGATATGGCATTTTTCCATAGAAATTTAAGATAACAAAAGTCATTTGCTGCGTTCTTTTTGTTTCGATATAGTATGGTTGTAGAGACATTAGGTTTTTTTAGAAGCCGGAGAGATGAAAAATGTGCAACGCCTTCGCCGGGAATCGAACCGCGGACCTCTGAAATACCGGTTCAGTGTGCTGACCGTTACACCACGAAGGCACGCTAAGAACGTGGGAGATATACCTTATATGGTAACAATTAAAATATTGTCTACTACTAAAAGTTTGAAAATTTATTCTGCAAAGAATTTCCAGTTTACTGTGTTCTGTAAAGAATGTTCTGTTTTATAAAGAATTCTCAACCGTGGTTAGAAAATTAATTATTTAAGAAAATGGCAAATTTATTAAACAAATTACTAAATCAACGAATATGTCATATTCTGTAGATTTCAATTTCATAAAGCAGTTCAACGAAAAAATAAACATACTAGGTTTTAAATTAAAAAAAGAAGCTGTCGGCTGCCGACATCGCAGGATCAACATCTAACACTTATTGGAAAAACTTATTGGAACCTTATTGGAAAAACTGCGAGAAATCCTTTGCATGCGCTGCAGAACTTACCGTATTTTTCGCCGTATAAGACGCACCGGCATATAAGACGCACCCAATTTTAAAGGAGGCAAATCTAGAAAAAAAAAAAAAAGATTATGAACCAAATTCTGTAGTAAAATATTTTATCTCTTCATAAATCTATAGGACCACGATGGTGATCCGGTTAAATCCTGAATGCCTTTCTCCACAGCAATGCGTTTGGCCTCATAAATTATCATTTTTGTTGAGACAGAAAGTCCATTTTGCCGGTGACGTGTGATCCACTCCTTTACTTCTACCTCTAACTCTGGCCACCTTGCAGTTGGTCCACGCAAGGTGTGCTTGCTTTTATCCAACTTTTGGAACTGATCCTCCTGTTTCCTCCACTCTCTTATCATTTTCTCAGTTGGAGGTGGCCCAAAGTGTCTCTCCGCTGCTCTGTTTCCATGCTCCTTTGCAAATTTTATTACTTCCAGCTTGAAAGCAACTTTATATGCCAGTCTCTTCTGCTTCGACATCTTGATGGGGTGGTATGAAATATGATATATTTCATTCAGATATACCATACTACATATATCACAGCTCACAGCTATCCGCGCCTCCGCTTGCTCCCGCACTGCTATTAGCTGAGCGCAGAGGCGCGTGCCTTCGCCCGCTCCCGCGCTGGCTTACGAGACTCTAAAAAGTGCACAAAGCCAGTGCGGGAGCGAGCGAAGGCACGCGCCTCTTCGCTCAGCCAATCGCAGCGCGAGGCAGAGACCGTCCAAATACAGTGCGAGGCAGAGCGGGGCTTCCTGGTCTCAGACGGCGCCATGGTGGGCTTTTGTATTTGCCGTATAAGACGCAGGCACTTTTCCCCCCCCCCCCGATTTTGGGGAGAAAAAGTGCGTCTTATACGGCGAAAAATACGGTAATCATTAAATTTAATAAAACATTTGATAAATCATTTTCTTCTGAAATTGTGACAAGGGAATAGATATAGTTGGATATCAAATAAACATTTCAGTATAATTTCCTGACCCCAGATTTCAGAGTACATTGCTTTTGAACATAATACACAGTGACTTATTATTGACACTATTCTTAAAAAAATGTGCATTTACCTCTAAAGCAGCCTTTTTAACTTAAAGTTCATAGCACATTTATGCTGCACGAGAACTAGATATTAAAAACATTAATTAACAACAAAATTAAGCCGCATATCATACTTTTGTGCTTAGATACTTGCACTGCTGGTTAATTGTTAATAAATGTTTAATTTATTTACATAGCAGTAGCTTTTTAAGCTTTGAAAATTAAACGTTTTCTCCGGGGGGGGGGGAATTATGATAAAATAAAGGTTTCTTCTGAAGCCTTACAGGAATTGGAAAAACGGTGCACAAATCAATACGAATTCTAGAGAATTAGATTGTACGATTTGCGAATAATAAGTTATTAGGTATTTTAAAATCCTTAAATTAAATTTTTGATGACAATTGGTATCATTAATTTGGTTTAAAAGAAATTAAAACATTTCACTACGATAACAGAAACATCACTCAAAATCATAATTACTAATAAAAGTATTCTATATATAATTTAAAAATTTAAAACTATACACGTAAACACTATTCTTGTTTTCAAAAAATATTAAATGTGATTATAATTAATTAATATCTAAGGAACGAAAGCTACATCAGAAAATAAATTAAAAACCGCATTAAGAAGCAGCTCATTCCTCCATCGATAAAAATAAAACATTTAAATAATTATCGTAACAAATTACATAACTTATAATCAAATAAAAATTGGCATTTTGCACTCAGTTATATCACGTATTTATTACCAGTTATAGTATTTCAGATGTCTTTTCTGAATCACGAACATCGTGTAGGTTGGGTTAGGTTATTTCAATATGGCAAAGGATACGAGGGCTATTTGCCTAAGGGAGACATGCCTTCTTGTAGGACCTTCTAAAGAAAACAGACTCGCATTCATGTTACACATGCACCTCTTTCGCGTGGATTTGAACCTTAGCTTCGAGCTTCCGATATTAAACGGTTTTAACCATTCGGCCACTAGTGGGGCCACATGGTTAAGTAATCCCTTAATAACAAAGCGGATAAGCTCGCTAAACACTAGTAGTTCGATTTAGTTTCGAATACTGGCAAATGAGATGATATATAAGTGCTTTCGGGTTTTTTCTCATATTTTATATAAATACGAGTCTTTTAGAAATTCCCCTTCTTAGTTAGCATTCACGTGTTTTACTGTATTTAAGTAAGCAACCATGATGGAAGTGTTTATAAAATTATATTTGTATGTGTGTATGGATACTTGCACGGACAAAAATTATTAAGAAATATATATACGTGCCGCTTAAAATCAATGCATTTGCCATTTGAAATATACATACATGCTGCTTTAAATCAATGCATTAGCAAATATACTTTTGTTGTTTGAAAGATAAACTAAAAATCTTCCTCCTTCTTAAGCCTGGAAACTGTACTAGATTTGTCAACTTGCCGTAAATGATAAATTGCAGATCTTCTGCTTTAGGACCGGCAGTAGATACGAAAAATGACAATATATCGGGGCACTATTCATGTTATTGAAATAATGAAATGTAACGGAATGCGAACAATAGAGGGACTCAACCATAGGCAATTTCTAATATGGAAACGAAATTAAGTATTTGGGATGCGAAAAAAAAACGTTAGTGTGAATAAATGCGAAAAAAAATTCACTTAAGTCAGGCTACTAATCTATTGAGTGTATTTGAATAATAATAATGATAATGATAATAAAGATAGATCATATATTTTATTCAAAATAGAGTTCATGAGAGGCATTTTACAATTTTTCTATCCGCGCAACAATTTTAAATACAGTATCTTAATGCTACATTTGTGTTGAGATTTTCGTTTTCATAATAACACTCGAAAACAAATATTTCGATAAAGGAGTTTAGAGTGCAGAACTATTACAACAAATAAAATCAAGAATTAATGAAACCTCGTTACTCATGCGCTTTAATAAACCCCTGTTTGCAAATTTAGAAATTTTCATGATTCGCAGAGAAAGAAAAGTTATTCAAATTATTTATTCTCTGATAGTTTTTTCAGAATATAGGATAAAATTCTTAAATTGTACTCTATAATGCTCTTAATAACATTTTCATAAATTATGATATATTCATTCATGGATGTACTTTCACAGATGCATTCGTTACGGATTAACGTTGTTTGTTCTCAAGCACACTTTCAATACACGTTGAAATACAACTTTCATTATTCTTCGTCTATCAGTAGAGTCACAAAATTGTATTGCTGATTATTTTATTGTTTTTCTGCACAGAGAGAATATTTAAAGGATGACTTAGAAACTCATAAACGAAGATTATAAAATCTACTTTCGTCTTATAATAGATAAATGGACATTATAGTATTATTATAGTATTGTTTGAAACTTCTAATTTTATGTTATAGTAGATATTATTACAATGGTATATTGCTGCAGAATTAAGTATATTTGAGACCTTATGTATGGAGGTTTCATTTGTACAGCTCTGTTTACAAACAAATTATTATTTTGATAACCTTGTAAGGATTTATATTTATTTTAAATAATCAGTTAATTTTAATTTTAAGTTACTTTCCTATAAGCCTTCATTCCCCTAATTATCAGTGCCAGAATATTTAAATTTGGTAGCGCGCGCAAGAAATGCAAATTCTACTATTGGAAGAATAAGTTAAATATCGACGTTCCAGTAGAAAAAGAAAGAGTTCGGGAAATTGCCGTGCGTGTTTATACGCAAACTTCTGTTTGGCAGTTACTGCTGGTTTTGACGTGGCTTAAACTCTATTATCCTTGCTGCCATTAGACTCATTTGCGCGCTGTAGGCTACAGGATTATATGAGCCCTGTAGGGTAATTCTACTATTTGTGAATATCTCTTATTTTAAGTTTGATTCTACTGTTTCAGTTACCGCCCAAGTTTAGGCGTAGTATGTTAGCTTCAAGTTGACGCATTGTAAATAAGTTAAAGAGTTTAATAAAGGGCAGTTTTAACTCTTCGTCAGTGCAATCACTATTTCTCAAGATTCTACACAACAAAAGGAGAGTAGAACGTCAGAACCTTGTTGGGAGAGTTTGGCAATAGGTTGAAACAAATCAATAGCCAAGAAATGCCGAAGTAAATAAAGAGAACTTTGATTATACTATATAAGTTATATTTATGCGTTTGCCTATTTTATTATTTATTATTATAAAAATATACGCCAGAATAAAAAAAATTTATTTTCCATGCCTACTGCTAGCACCACGCACATTACCTGAAGCGTTTTGCATCATATATGATAATACTGGGGTGTAGATAAACATACTACCATATTTTTGGAACGAGTTTTCATTTTCTTATGGCTTACTTAACACCACATTTCTTTGCAAAGAATAGATCGAACACTTAGCTTAGAGGTAAAGATATGAGAATTAAAGCAAAATTAGAATATCGTTTTAATAGCTGGGTACTTTCTAGATAAACAGTCGTTCGGAGTCTCATCGTCTCAACCATCGGCTGTGGCAATAGTTATGCAACTCCACAGAGCAAATGAATTACATCCACAAGAAAGTCCTAGGTTTTGAGCATAACGCCCCAAAAGCTGGATTCGATAGTTTCTTACTGCCGCTTACTCTACTACCAGCCACCCGAGAGGACTTTCCCTTCCATAACATTTTAATCACCTCTACGGAACAAAGATACTAAACATTCACAAACATCTATACATCCGGGATTTGAACTTTGGCCCAAGATTAAGGAAGCCGGCTATTACACTATCACACCAACACGGTGACAGATTAAAGGATAATTAATTAATCGTTAATATGAAAATGATAAATAAGAATAATTAAGGAATGTAACTTCAAGATTTGTTCTTGGCTGTTGAAATTTGTCGATATGCTTCTGGTATTTATTACATACTCCTACAATACACAAAATGCATATCAGATGATTGTTTAAGTCATCGGTTTGTAGAGATATTATGTTTTGTTTTGAAGCAGGAAAGTGAAAAATGAGCAATGCCCTCGCCGGAACTCGAACTTGGATCTCTCGAATACGCGCCCAGTGTATTGACCATCACACCACGAAGGCATACTAAGAAGTCGAGAGAAATATACTCCACCTTTTAAAGGTCCCTAGGAGAATCATCATCCACCGCCCTTTTAATTCGGGCGCCGCTCTAGAGAGATTAGGTCTTGTTTTGATGCAGGAAAAGGAAAAATGAGCAATGCCCTCTCCGGGACTCGAACCTATACCTCTAGAATACGCCCCGAGTGTGTTTACCATTATATCACGAAGGCATGCTAAGAAGGCAGGATCTTATGAATGTTATGAATAAACTTATAGGTTAAGATTATAGATCATCTCTTAGTACCTTCTTTTTGTACAATCAGAAGTTATACACATTTTAGACACTACGAGGTTTTGATGTTACTGCTCTACTGAAGGAGCAACAGTACATCTCAATCACAAATCATTTATGAGTTTTAAATAAATGCAGTGTAATAATTTCAAGACCTTTCCATAGGGCATTCTGTTTTTACTTTAATAGCGATTAGTCATGTAATATTAACATAATGAAAGTTTTTTATTTGATGAAGATTCCAATTCACAGTTTTTTTCGGTAGCATGAAAACAACAACCTCATTTAACGATAGTTACATAAAATTATTAGATATGTTAACGCATATATTTGTTTTACATAATAATCGGTAATTTTATAACACTTATCTCTTACGTCTCCCAAGAAACCCAAATATATACCGATAATTTTCTACACACGGAAAACATACGTACTATATTTGTTAGAAAATAGTTAAATTACTTTATTTGTTCTTAATATAGTAGACTAACGTACTTAGTTACGTATTTACTTTCACGACTAATATTTCATAACTAACTAAAACGGAGTTAGTTGATTAGTAGCAAATTTATCGTAATATTCATTAAATGTTATAACAGAAAATCTTCCTGCACTGCATTTTAGATGACAAATTCTGAATCATGTATAATATTTCTACATGATTTAAAGTTTTCGATTTTCAGTGTAAAAAAGATAGATAAAAATAAGCCGAATGCATTCTTAGTAAAACCTACCTGCAGAGCAATTTAATAATACCCAAAATGTGCAGAAATCATTTAAAAATTGCCTCATGTAAAAGATAAATTAATTTATGAAAATTCTCCCAAAATACTCTTGTAATACTCTCATTCAGTTTTGCCAGGTTTCTAACTTGGCGGTCATCGGAAGTCGTTAAGGAACATTTTCACTATGAATTGAAACAAAATAAAAAATAGAATCAGAGGTACTCACGTGATCGCCGTCGCCGTCGAATAACGCGAGTAAAACGCAAACGCAAAAGCTTAACCGAAATATGGACCACGTGACAAGTCGTTTAATTATTGCAACAAGAAGCGTACAGTTCAAGAGCGCATTTTTCTGACAAAACAATAGAAGAAACTATAAACAAACATAGTGGCTCGCACGCTCTGTCAGCCATGATGGACGATTCTGATTCAGCTATTGTTCGGTGCCTTTATTTTCCAAACTGGCACTTTTTCAAAAGCAACTACTACGACAAAGAAAGTGATCCAGTAGTGAAGTGTATTTTGAGCATCAGAAGTTATTTCACGCAATGAATGATTGGTCCTTATTCATTCTACAGCATTATTCTGATATGAAGAGTAACGCTTCTGTTCACTGGTAATTTTCTTTGATCTAAACGGTGACAATTTCGCATTTAATTTATCTACCTAGCATGTTTTAGAATGCTGAGTTTATCTACGGCTACTGTGTTGATGTCTTTAAAAACATAGAACATTTCTTTCACTTCCTTTTAGTCTGACGTCATCACAGTTGGGGCATCAAAGGCCACTTCCGGTATAACAAGAACATTAAATCTTTTTCCGGGCTTCTCTTTATCAAACTTCGGTTTTCCTTTACTTTCTCTTTAAACATTTTAAATATCATCTGGTGTTTATAAACTGCATATTTTTAAATCAGTGCTAGTATATTGTTTAGAAACGAACATGATCAGAATTTTTAAAATATTTCATCAAGGCTCACTCGAATGATAAGAAATGGCATGTAATATCATTCAAATACTGCTCACTAAAGATTAAAAGGAATCAGTTTGGGAGTGAAATAAAATAAAACACTAAACCGTTGCAGAAAAATATTATACAGAGTGGCACAGGCTTGTGAATGTTAAACGTTTTATATCTCAAAACTGAGAGAAATGCATTGAAAAATAAATATTATAATGAGGCATATTAAACAAAATAATATTATAATAAAAGAAATAAATATGAGGCATATAAAATGCACTGAGGGCATATTAAGCACATAATGGGGATACAAATGTATACGAATAAAGACCTGATATTGTGTTTCGAAGACAAGCAACATGATATCGTCCTTTAAAAACAACTTTCTTTTGTTAATGAGCATTTTATTTGGAATTAACATGAAACTAATATTGAAATTTATCAATTACTGAAGTTAAAACATGTAAATATTCCATGCATTTTTTCACTTTAGGGTAGTTACGATCTTCATGAATAATACTAATGTATATTTATATGTTTTTGTTGTTATGCTTTTCTTTAATTCATGAGATTTATCAAAATGAACACACTCTATGTACATCTCTGTGGTTTCATTGTTCTGCTTCTCTCTTGATCCACTTAGGGACATCAAGATGAGCTGGGGAAAGACCTATGAAATTATAGAACACTTGTAAAAGTCAACTACGAAGAAAAAAAACCTGAATGACAGATATGTCGTGACTTGAAGCTTGAACCTCCAGTGCTTGCATTTCAGCAGAGTTATGCAAATTACTTTTGTTTGATTCATGAAAACTTGTTAACACAGACCGGATAGCACATATCAAACAACAGAGCACATCAATGGAATCTGATGCAAAGAGTAGTGCACACCTCACTGACCAAGTTCGATCTTATTAATCTTCTGCACATTAAATTAGTACTCAAATTAAATTAGTACTCACAAAAAATTTCATCAAGGCCATGGATTACACCGGTATGGCATTTCAAAATTTCAGACGCGGCTGAAGATACATATGTGTACTTGTGAGTCCAGAGATTTCCAAACTCATGATAACTAAGCTGTTTCTTATTCAGTACCGCCTAATACAGCGTTGATGTGTATCCATGTCAAACGTCAATGCTGTATTAGGCGGTGCTGAACAAGAAAAATGGAGAACAAAGAAGCCATAAATCTGAGAATTTCAAAGGATTGATATGTATCTGGAACTATCATATTATGCAAAACTGGGTTGAATATGTCACTAAAATAAATTTACTGCATACGCACACTGGCCTTTCCCACAGCAGCTCTAGAACTGCCTTCGATCAACATGGTAAGCCCTTTCACCCGGACATTCCTTGCATAGAAAAGTCTTACCAAAAGAGGTGCAGATTGTCAGGGTTATCAAACTGTCGTTAGAACCTCGTGCGTGAAAACATTCATAGATTTGGGCAACCGATCAGCAAAGTAATGTCAAGGTAACATTACGTTAATTGTATTTTACTGTAGTTTAACACCTGTAATGCGTATTTTCACGATTTTCTAATCGTCTCTAATCGATCAGTGTCTATGTTACAAAATGTCATATATAATTATATCTTATATATTCACTACAAAAAGTTTCTTTTGGTTAGCCTGAGTTATTCTAACGTTCTCAGTGTCATTTTTGAGCTCAACGTATCAAATTGTTAAGAAATAGCTAGTTCCTTTTCTAAAGGAAACAAATATACTGACGGTTTAAATATCCTGACGAGTGAATATATTTAATTACAAGGCGTACATTTATTTAATTGCAAGGTCCAAAACTTAACTCTAGGAATGAACTTTTAAAATACTAGTGAATAATGTATTAATTCCAAATTCCCCTCTGTGTCTTTATATATTATCTTAAACGACATTCTCATTTCCAGATGCTGTCCTGGAACTCATTTCTTATACCATCATTGAGTATCTTTTCCACATTCTAATATCATATTAAAAAATCTTTATGTCTTCGACACAGCCTTTTTTTGCACCTTACACACTTAAGTAAACATAAGGTACAGTTTCCAAATTCTCCGAGGTATGAAATTTTGCGAATTAATGAAATTTATTTGATATTAATGAAATCTCTTTAATTAATAAGATATTAATTTAAGCCTGTAAAAGAGAAAACACTTAAGTAAACATAAGGTACAGTTTCCAAATTCTCCGAGGTATGAGATTTTGCGAATTAATGAAATTTATTTGATATTAATGAAATCTCTTTAATTAATAAGATATTAATTTAAGCCTGTAAAAGAGAAAACAATAGAAACAGAGGACAAACCTCTACGCAAAAAGTACTAAAACGAGTTCTTCGGAAATCCTCTAAAATATGTCTCTAAAGAAACGTAGCATAAATCCAGACAGCTATAAAATCGAACATAAATTAGTATAGCAGTCGTGAAACCGAAAATCTTGAAATGCTACCATGAATGAAATTCCATTTCATAAATATCCTCAGAGAAGAAAAAACGAATGATATTGTCAAATTACGGTAACACATGGACCTCAGAAGAAGCTAATAGAAGACGTTAAACATATGGTGTAAATAGAATTTCCCGACTTTTTTTTTATTTTAAAAGTAATTCCTTTCCGTAGATTTTTCTAGATGCTACAGAAATTATTAATAATATTTATTATATAAACTAGTAAATTAACAAATTTAATTAATTAATACGTATGGTTTTACTGCAAGCCCATAATTAATAAGTAATCACATTTTTTTATTGCTAATGGAACTTTACTGTATCCTTTTTTAAACCCTTTCGATTAATCTGCTTTTCGTGTCTTACCTGTTTGCCATCAAAATCAAGAATTTAAAATGATCACGATAAAATTCACGATCTAGAAAGATATACATTTTCAGTATTTTTAGAACAAAGCAGAAGCTTAATTTATTACACATGAAAACTATCTTAACAGTTTTTGAGAATTTGCAAAATATGATTGTAATCTTATATTTGCAATGATGAAACAGATAATCATATCAAAATTCTCTATGAATAAGTTTTCTGAAATAATTTCAATAAAATTGTATAAAAATATATATCCAAAATATAACCATATATGCATTCAAATGTACCGAACTTAATTTTAATTATTGACGGATACGAAGTTATTTTAGTATTTATAAATATTAAAGATATTAAAAATTGTAAGACTAAAAATAGCAAAACAAAATATGCAATAAAAGCTTTTTTTGAGTGTAGAGACATTAGCATATTTCGAAAGCAAGAGACATGAAAAATGAGCAAAGCCTACGCCGGGAATCGAACCACTGTCCTCTCGGTTACGCGATGAGCGTGCTGACCGATACACCACGAAGGCATGCGAAGAAGGCGGGAGAAATACTTTATAAGAGCCAAGCACTTTTGTAGGATGCAATGTTTTAATAAATATCAGACAATTTTTTTAATAATTAGTTAGCAAATTCTCACACTGAACTTATAAAAAGTCTATTCCTGTATTTACAGGTTAGCGCAAAAACATATCCGCTCTTAGCTTAAATTCATATAAACTGTCACCCTTTATATGTTTAATATTAAAGAGATCATAAAAATTCAGTACGAAACTTAATAAAACTGTAACAAAATGCATCACCCAATTAACAGCACACTTAATAGGAAAAAGAGGCACAATGTTATGAAAATAGCGAAAAGTTAATCATTTCTGCCCTAGTCTACACGTACAGAGTAATTACAATTTCAAAATAAAGAACATAATGACTATTAAAAAATATTTGATACATTTCAATAGACCCCTCAATATACAAGCGTTTAATTTGAAAATGATTTGCTTTCTGCCTGTCTCAAAATTAGTAATATAGAACAGTCCTTTAGTGTAAAACTACTACTAGTAGAAAGAATTAAACTCACGTTTATAACGCCAGCGGTGTTATAATGAAAATAAAATGTTCGCTAATGAAAAAATTAATATCTATGAAAAATTAATAATTATATACGTATGGAGTTAACATTAAATTTCAAAATAATTTTTTATGAGTTTCAGTTAATACTTTTATGTTTTTAGTACTTTTAATAGCTTAGTTACTTTCAATATTTCTTAATGGCTTCAGTCTGGCTACATCAGTGCCATTAGCAACAGAACTAAATATCTTCGTCCCTTTAAACAAATTAATATTCGCAGTACGCTTGGGTTAATATACGTAAATTCCTTGTGAAATTAAGTTGAAAGTATTTTAATCAAAACTTTCAGTCGTTTTCTAAATATAGAAAACTTCCGAAGTTAAAATATTATTCTTTTCACAACATAAACATTTCTAGCACATCGAAGTTCCTGAAGTTTAAATATTATTTCTTTCATAACAGAAATTTATCGATGCAAACACTTACTTTCGACGCCTTAAATAACTTAGTTAAAAATTATCTCTCCTAACACATTTTTGAAAATGTTCATGTTACCATAAATACTTAGGGGAAGGTTGCTATAGATGGGCCACTTTTACAAAATGATCCTTAAAATTTGGAAATTTTACAATTTTGTACTGTTAATATAATTTTACTTTCCATACTTCACATATCTAGACATAGACATTACAATTATGCAACGTTCAGTAAATATTAGGAAAATAAAAATAGATACCACCGGCCCAATAAAGGAAATTCATTGTGCCGAGAGTTTCTATGAATGCGCCGGTAGCTATTTTCTTTTTAATACAGTATCATCTTAATACAAATCCATAAAATGCTTAAATTGTATTTTGAGCATGATTCATAGATATGAAATGCTGATTAGAAACTAACACAGATCACTGAAAATAGTACATTGAAACAGACTGATAGCTTCGCATTATTCATAAGGAATCAAGAGTTGGATTGTACACTCACGTTTGTGAAAATTGCAACACCAAGAAGGAATCGTTATAATTGAATGCAATTTAATACACAGTTGAGTGGTAGTGGTACAAATAAATGATTAAATGTTCAAAGCAAACAAACAAGAACAAGAGATCAGAATCAGTATTTTGTGTGGCCACCACGCGCCGCAATAAGTGCTGCTACACGACGTGGCATGGAGTCAAACAAAGTTTGAATGTCTGACTGAGGAAGAGCATTCCATATCGTTTGTACGCGTACCCAAAGTTCGTCTGCAGACGCAACAGGACGAGGATCACGAGCAAGACGCCGACCAATGACATCCCACACATGTTCAATTGGCGACATATCCGGGGAACACGCAGGCCAAGGAAGAAGCTGTACCTGCTGCGCTGCAAAGAAGGATTTAACAATCCGAGCAGTATGAGGGCGGGCATTGTCCTGTTGAAATACAGCGCCTGGCAAGCTTTGAAGGAAGGGAACAGCTTCGGGCTGTAGAACTTCACGGATATACCGGTTGCTGTTCAGATTGCCCACAATTCGTAGCAATTGAGATCGTCTATGATATGCTATGGCGCCCCAGACCATAACTCCGGGTGTTCGTCCACTGTGGCGTTCGATAATGCACTCCGGAAGGTGGCGTTCACCGGCATAGCGTCTGACACGAATGCGGCCATCATGGTACCACAAATTAAAGCGGGATTCGTCAGAAAACACGACATGCTGCCAATCAGCACGCCAGTCTCTATGCTGATTGGCCCATTGTAGCCGCAGGCGGCGATGGTCGTGCGTTAGGGGGATCCTGTATAAAGGAGTCCGTGCGCGCAGTCCACACTGCAGCAGACGTCTACGAATTGATGAAGCACACAATGAAACACCTGTAGCTATTGACCACAGTGCTGCCAATTGTCTAGAGGAAGCTGTACGGTCCGTCCGCGCCATGCGGACCAGGTGTCTATCATCGCGAGCTGACGTCACATTTCGGGGTCCACTCCCGGATTTCCGAGTTGTCCGACACTCGTCCGTCCACTGCTTCCAAACGCGCATCACTGTGCTGCTGTTACGCTGCACACGAGAGGCTACTGCACGATACGACAATCCAGCTTCACGAAGGCCGATGATTCTCCCTCGTTCAAACTCTGTAAGTTGTTCAAATCTCGCTCTCTTTCGTCGACGAGGCATAAGTACAGATTGAGTTAACGTTTACCACTAGCAGATAACCACCGATAACCATACACGCCTCGCTACAGCCGTCTATTTATTCGGATCCATCAGCCGTTCAGAGGGCGCTGCTCAGCATACGCATGCGCTACGGATTTGCAATTCTAATCATTTGCATATCATGCGCTACTTTGCATTTCCTGAAAATTTCAGCTCACTCGCGTAAGTCCTTCATGGTGTTGCAATTTTCACAAACGTGAGTGTAGTTTAATCTTCAAAAACACAATATAAGCCTAATGTGAGAAACTACGAAATAACACTAAATTTTGTTTATTAGATACTATTTAATGAAAATGATAATTTGAGGGTAATTTATAGTTAGGCTAATATAAAAAGAACAATAACCATAGCTTGAAAACTTTCAAATAGCATAAAATAATTATTAAGCCTACTATTAATATTATATTATAAATCGTACACAAATTACTGCATCAATTATTCGTTCTTGGTGAGTTCAGCTGTACCTTTCGCCGTAATTCATTCTGATCTCCTTTCTGACCCCAGCGTATTTCTCATGAACCCATACTTTGAACGATAGGTCATTGAATCATATCTTCCCTGAAATCATCATAATAGATAGCACAGAACCATGAATCCTCGTTGGAATTCATAAGCCTATTTTCTCAAGGCAATGAAAATTTAGCCTTTACCTGTTCTATGGTCTAGAAGTTTGGAGTCGTCTTTTCACAATGTGCCTCTTCATGCCTTTTTTCCCGCCTCTTCCAAGATCTGCTTATGGGGCTACTTGTTACCAGTACTGTTTTGTGGACTTTGCTTGAACTTTTTCCAACTGAGAATTTAGATCGAATCCGAGAGACCTCACCCGCAGAAACTTTTGACAACAATGTTGATGCACCAGCTGGAAACGGTTTCAGAACCGTTACCGTATTCTCTTTCACTGGTAGTTGCAACAGATTTTCTCCCTAGAACCTGCATGCCATGAGACAGTCCACTAGTAGAAGCAGTTAGGCTTGTGTCAGGTTACAGGTGACGGAGGATGGCGACACCTGGTGTCTAACAAAGGCAAGCAGGTACTGTCCTACGCCCTCCACTATCTTGAACTGGCTGCTCCCGAGTCCCAGGAGGCCTGCCTCGGGAATGCATTTGCTTCTCTGTGAAGTCGCATGAACAAACAGGGATCTGGATGATGCTACATGAATGCGTTAGCTGCATGAATACATAAGCATTAGCTGTTAGAATGCGTTAGTGACGCTTTTGGGCGCACGTTGCCATAATTTTTAAATACATCATCAAATATTACTAATAATACATAAAAGTACACAATAATAATAAGATATAAAATACTAATAATAGTCAAACTAATAATAATAATAATAATAATTCTTAAAAGCATCAAATATAATCAGTCAATTAAGTACAATAATACATTGGGACTTCTATAACAGGAGAATCATTCTTTTCAATCTTGACTGCTGCAACACAATGAGATCTTGAAATGCATCTCTGTTCACTGGCCAAACTCTCGTTTTAGCAAAACCATTCATTGCTGTCCCTACTGTTGCTACTTGTCTGTTAGGTAGATTAAAATTAGAGTAATAGCTTATAATCATTTTTATAACAAAGTAAATGAAATCATCATTATCTAATTATAGATTTAATTACTCCTGATAGCCTCTTACTAAATTAGATACAGAGAGATTTTATTCTTCAACTTGAAAAAGTTACAAAATGTTACCTCGATATGGTTTCCATAGTTGGGCCACCAGCCAATCCATGGCAACGCGGGCTGGTGCATTGAAGGCAACTAAAAGTCGGTATGTAATACATCCGTGATTTTGGTAATAACAAAGTAAACAACCATCGTCAATGTAGCCAAATAACGCTGAATTAACACAGTTTTAAATGTTATCAGTAACAATTAAACAACTAACAATTAAACAACTATTAACATCTCATTTATATCTATAATTTCTTTACAGGTGAGAGCGGATCCAGATACCTGCGCGGCTTACTAGAACTATTCGGGTATGTCCGGATATTTTCTTTACATTGATAAATTACAAGAAAAGCACAAAAATCTTACTTTCTTGTAAAGCAACCTTATTTGAGCATGGATCAGCTCCCAGTCAAGATGGCGATTTTCAAGCTCCATGTAGTATACTAAATAGTCAACTGGTAGAGCCTACTGTTAACTAGAAAATAATGGAGGTGGCTCAACGAAGGAGCCGGCCCATCATTAGCAACCTTACCCTACCAAGAAATGCTAATAGGTTTAAATGGAAACTCTTCTTTAAGCTCAAACTTTCTAAAATACATGAAAAATTCGTAGTTTATTATTAATGATCGGATTGCAGCAATGTATTCAATGATCATATTTATACTTGAATGTTAATGTCTGAGTTGAAATAAGTATGCGTAAAGAACAGTCTTCAGATTCGAATTTACATTTAGGTCAGACATTACGCTTCTGAACATACAGCAGAATACAAAATTTATTGCAAAAATTTACAGCCGAATAATTTATCGGAAGCAGTTTAAGCCATTTCATCTGTTAGAAGAAACTCAAAATGATTAAATGCGAAATTATTTTAATTAACTAATACTTTTATTCCAAACAAAATTTTTAAGTACTTAAAATTATGTAAACAATAATATATTTGAAACAGCATACATCTTATTATTGCCATTACAAATGACTACAATATGGAATGCCTTATTGTATATGCCATTAAAAATCACTATAGGATATCATTTACGAGAAAACAAACAGCGTATATAAGCTCAACAACTTTTTACATCAATTTTTGCATTAAGACCTTTGGATTGTTTTGAAAAAAGGGTCGCTTTGATTAAATTTTTGCAGGTTACTTAGTACTTTAAATAACAAGCTGAAAAGATATTCCCTTTGTAAAATATGCTCCATCAAAGAATATTCAACTTCTTTAGCAAAAGATTTCTGGCTGTTGCCTTTTATATCATCATTAATTCCAGCACTGTTAGTGGAATTATGAAAGGTTTTACGTATAAATAGTGACAAATCTACAATCTGAAAATTTCAGATTACAATCTAACACTTAAAAACAGCTACATAAAAATATTTAAAAATTACGAAACCTCACAAGTATTTCACGTTTTGTCTCAAATACAAATAATATCTACTATTGCCAACTAGTCAAAATAAAATTTTACTGCTAAGTGTATTAAGTTTAACTCAAAAGTAGTTTCAATTTTAAAAGTTTCGTCGTTTATTTTTCTCTTTTGAAGGTAAAGGAGGTACAACAGAAAAATATCAAAATTTTAAAATGAATCTTACCATTTGAAAAAAAAAGATTAACTTTTGAATAAAGTTTGAAAAAAAACAGAGAGAACGGATTGCAATTTACACGTCACTAAAATTTAATCATTAACACTTCACTTTTAATGCTAATCATAATGTACACAAGAACTAGAGTTCGAAATTTTGCAGTCGACAGATATAGTGTTTGAATTTATTTATTACACTAATTCAAAGCAATATTGATCTCAAAATAGTATTCAAAAGTTCTGATGAAATTGCAAAATGATTCGCTTTGTTACGCTGATGAGTAATACACTTTTATAACAGTGTAGCTAAGTGAAAGAGCTTAAGATTGACCGATCGGTAAACTTGAGACCCAGCGGAAAAAACTGCTAAGAATAAATAATATATCTCCGAGGTGTTACGCATGAAAATAATTACTTTGAAGGGTTAATAAATGATAAAAGATAAAGGCATAAAATGTTCAGTAATTTTCTACGTGAGTTTACTTATTTTTCAATAGTTTTAGCCTTAAACATGTTCTATAGAGTTCTGAAGCTCTAAAATCTTAAAATCAGTCGTTCAAAACAAATAAACGATTATGCTTTAGTTCATGACAAAAAAAAATAAAAATTCTTTCGTAACGGTGCTATATTTTTAAACCACCGGCAAATTTTTATTTATAATATATTCAAATCTTTAGTACTGTGGAACGTTACTATCTTTTGCAGAATATAATTACACACGCTATGTTTAACAATTTATAATTCACAATATTGATATGGTTTCTAAATATGAATGATTAACAATTGTAATTTAAAATGAAGAACAATTCAGCATTTATTTGGCTTTAATTTTAAACAAAGACAGAGAAGAAAAAAGAGAGAGCTCAACGAATTTCGAAAGAAGGCATCAGTACATTTGTAATTTGAAATAAATTGAGTTAACTTTATTTGAAATCAAAGAGAAAGTTCAACTTCGTCATTTGTCAAAGCTAAGTTTGGTAAGCATCTCTTAGTTCTCTTATCTAAGTTCATAAAAATAAAATTAAAAAAATACATTAGACATGATATATACAGCATGAGAACAATTGTTTCCGTAAGAAAAACTGGTGCAGCGAAAAGAGATTTCGTGAACAAATGTGGCATAAATTTGTTGCGAGAACTTTGTACTTTTACAAATGAATGAAGCAAAATTAAAGAGGAATTGTTCTTCCATGTAACTTTGCAGCTTATGAAAACGCTGAATTACACCAGTAAAATAAAATTAACCGAAACACTTTATCATATAATATTGCCCTATTATTATAATTTATTATTACGTATACCTTAACAGCATTTTGCAAAAGAAAGAATTTAGCGATAATCATCACTTTTATCCTTCTGTCATACACAATTTTCATATGTAAATTATCATTATAAATAACGACAATCGAGCTGATTTTGAGAAACATTCCTGAAGGAGAAATATTCTTTTTAGTTAGACCTTTGATTTTAAAGCTTTATAAATGCTCTTTATTTAGTCAAGCAAAAATGGATTAATACATTTCACAGTCTTTATTTAAAATAAAAGAAATGATACATAATTAAGTGCCAATTTAAAAAGAAGGTTTTTTAAAAATTAAATTTTCAGTTCGAAGACAATGAATTTAAATACCTATAAAGAATCGCATGGGAATTTGTTAGTTACTAAATTTTCTTTATTTTTAAACAGGAGATCAATTACTTCGATAGAGAAAATTATTTTAAACAAAATATCTTTTGCTTTCAGTTTAACTCAAGGCTTCATTGAAGCTTTGGGAACACTCACTAAGTATCACTTTCTATATATGGTTACTTCTAAAAGCTTCGAAAAGAGATAAACATAAAAAAAACCACTTTTTACTTCCTTGTATGAAGTAAAGAAAGTATTGTAATAGCGAAAAATTTCGGATACCTAATTTCAACGTAAACATCCATTCTGACCGCTCTCTAATCCATTTGAAAGATGTTTTTGCGTGACATCTGTACATACGGACTTGACATATGTCTGTCAACCTATGGTGTACATACGGACAGAATAGAAGACTCTTTTTCTGAAACGGGTTGCAAAATGGATTTAAAATGGATGCAGAAGAGATTTTTTTTCGTGACGTACGTACGTATGTATGTATCTCGCATATCTCAGAAACGAGTAGCTTTAGAACGTTGAACTTTTGCATATGGGCCAATTTTGCACCAAACGAATATATATACGAGTATATATATATTGCCACTCTGTTACTCTGCTAGATGAGCTCAGGTTTTTTATTTTTATATGTTGGTAGAGTGTGTACTTTTGCTTTAAACGTGATTGAATTATGTTGTTCTTATGTTCGGGTTAAGGTACTTATGTTTTAGTAAATCAGCATGCAATAGTTGTAGAATTATCGACAGTTTAAAAGTTAAGTGGCGTTAAGCCTAACGAAGCCACCATTTGTTTATATTTGAAGCTTCCAGTGAAACAGAGAATTAAGTCAGTTGGCGCATCAACTTCAGTGTCGTTTTGCCCAATGTGCCTAAAACAGTTTTTAACAGCTCGAAGTGGCTAGAAGTTTTTTTGCCCAGTGTGTCTAAAAGTCAATTTTGGGCACCGAATATTTTGTTCTGCCGGCAGGCCGAATTTCTTGTTTTAGCGTAGAAACTAATTTTAACTGAAAAAATTATTTATATAACTGACTTGAGAATACTCACTTCATTCTAAAACTGTGATAACTGATCTATAAATCTGCGACTATAGTAATTAGAATTGGGAATAATTACTATATCAAAATTATTCATATCACAAAAGTACAGCAGATGTCTTGAAGTCGATTCACGCGGTTGCATTGAGATATTGGTAAAGGACATCAATTTCGCCTAGATATGACAGCATATCAGTTGAGGCTAAAGTCCCCCCAGCGGTCGTTCGTTAAATCGCTGAACACTGATTGTTCGACCTGAGATCGAATCACGGCGAACGGGCTGGCTGAACGGTTGGTTTTCATGATTTTCTCCATGTGTAACGTAGGTACGAGTGAGTTTCTCTTTCGTACACGCAGATAGCTCGAGTTATTTTGCCTTAATAATTTAACCTAACCAATTGGGGCTAACGGTTAAGAGATGTAGGAATTATAAAAAAATAAAAAGGATTTAATGGATTTTTGATTACAGTTATGGATTTTTGATTAACAGTTAATCTATAGAGGAATGTAATAATTAAAAAATTGTGATAATTGATAATGTATAGCCTTCGTATGACATTTTTTCATACGGAAAGATAACTGCGTTTCAGCATAACTCTAATACGAATTTCGAAATTCACTAATTCTTTACAATTAAAATCACTGATTACTAAATATCAATTTTCCCAATTATTACATTTTATGCAATAATTCTTGCTTCTAGTAAATAGCAAGTTAGCTCAACGTTCAGAACTTCCAGACAAAGCTTAAGCGTATATCCATCAAAAAATGCAAATGTTGCACACATTTGGAAAAAAAAGCGAAATGTAATAACATGCTTTTTAAAGCTTTAATTTTTTCATCATCACATACCATGATATTTAACATTTACCATTTTCTTAATCTTAAGGCTCCTGAGCATCAATCCCGTAGCTGTTGCAATGAATTTATTTTATCTAGAAAGGTGCGTGCATGCACACGAAATTTTTATTTTTTCATGTAAGTAAACAGAAAGCTTTAAAATAATTCAAGCGAATTCTCTAACTCCAAAGACTGTCTTATTTTTGTGATTGATAACGGCATCACGTATTACCTTCCAAGTGATCCATATTTTTATCGGATAAGAAATGAAAAAAATGAAACCGAACACCACCTTGTCAAACCTTTGAGTCTTGAGCCAATATGTGCTCGCTGAAGAATTTTTCGATAAAGAGATATTACGTTGCTTACGTGCTTCATAAAATCTTTTTAAGTCTGGGAAAAAATTTGGGATTTCCAGGATATCCACAAAGAACTAATATATACTTTTTCTTTTACATGGAGTTAAACAATTTTGTTGAGAATTAGTTTTCCTTTAGAGACCTAAGGCAATGTCTCTTCCTTGGGAAATAGTTTTTGCGGAGAAAGTGAAGCATTTATGATAAAAGTTAAAATTTATTTTATCTTATATGAGGTATCAAGCTAGCTTTCTACTCAATAATACGCTGATTCTAGGTTTGGATTAGGTAATGAAACGCCAACTGATAACAATCTGGATTCCTTTATTACTTTTGTAAATATGAAGAACTCAATTTTGGCCCGCTGCTGAAACTGTTTTCAGTTGTTGCCACAATCGTGATTGAAGCAGAATAAACCAGTAGGCAGAGATATCCAAAGATACAAAGTTTCAGAGTAATATACGAAGAAAAATAGATAAAAAAAGACTTGTATTTCGTAGGAAAAATATTTGACTTCAAAATAAATGTATTTAAAACAGCATTAAAGTTATGATTTTCTAATTAATGAAAGCCTAATTCAAATCTCATTTGTAGAGTACCCTAAATTGGGATTACTGACAGCGCAGGCTCGAAAATATCCAAGGAATCTCTGAGGCTGGAAGCAATTCTAACGATAGTAAAAATTAAAAATGGAGCTATTAAACCTGCTGCTTGCGTAAGTAAAATTTGCTTGACTTTGTACAGTAGAAGTCCATTAGTCCGGCATCCAACAGTCCGGAATGCCCGATAGTCCGGCATCGCTCTGGAAAATTGTAAAAATTTTGGTTTTCTCCAAAAGTGTGTCTTTAAAGCAAATAAAACCGCTCGAGAGCTATTCGGAAGTTTTCGGGGTAGTTCGAGATCATCCGGAAGCGCTCGGTATTTTTCGGAAACAATTAGCGGCCGGCTAGTCTCAGCTGTCACAACAAATTCAGGTGCAGTGCAGCTCACAACAAATTCAACAAATTCAGGTGCAGTGTAATCAATCACGAAGCGTCTTCGCCATTTTTTTGTGCGTTGTTGTTTTGTGTCCTTTCACATCGCAGTAAACGTAACTTTTGAAACTGTTTATAAAAAAAGTGATTTTCGTTCTAACTGTACAGTGACCATGTTTTTAAAACCTAAGCCTTCGAGTTCAAAAGGAGAGAAACGAAAACACGTAACACTGACTCTCAATCAGAAACTAGAAATCATCAAACGGCTAGAAAAAGGCGAGAATAGAAATGTTTTAATGAATGAGTTTAATATTGGCTCATCAA
The DNA here is from genome assembly GCA_000611955.2 of Stegodyphus mimosarum. Classification (NCBI taxonomy): domain Eukaryota; kingdom Metazoa; phylum Arthropoda; class Arachnida; order Araneae; family Eresidae; genus Stegodyphus; species Stegodyphus mimosarum. The sequence continues at coordinate 798,508 of KK115717.1, forward strand.
CTATTTATGACATTAAAAAACAAAAAGATGAACTAATGAAGTTTGCTTCTCAATCGGTAACAACTGAAAAATTGGCTTCTAGAAAAACATTAAAAAAACCAAAACTGGAACAGCTAGATAGTGTATTGTTCAAATGGTTTAGTGCAGTACGTTCTGAAGGAAAGCCGGTAACAGGGCCAATGATTGTTGAAAAGGCAAAGAAATTCGGCCAAGATTTAGGAGTTGCTGAAAGTGAATGTAATTATTCTGATGGTTGGCTCAGAAACTTTAAGTTTCGGCATGGAATTCGAAGACTTGATGTAACTGGAGAAACCCTTTCAGCAAACCAAAACTCTGCAGAAAAATACAAAGACGAGTTTGAGAAAATCGTGGCTGATAATGATTTAACACCTGAACAGATTTACAATGCTGATGAAACAGGGCTATTGTGGCGATGTTTACCAACATCTACACTAGCTGGGGGAGGAGAAAAAGCAGCCAAGGGTTTTAAAAAAAACAAAGACAGATTAACCGTTTTGCTATGTGCTAATGCGTCTGGAAACCACCGAGTGACCCCTTTTGTGATAGGTAAATCTGCAAAACCCAGGGCTTTTAAGAATGTTACACACTTGCCTGTCCAATACGATGCTCAATCAAATGCGTGGATAACTGCCGCCCTCTTTAAAGACTGGTTTTTTCACCACTTTGTGCCTGAGGTCAAGGAATCATTCAAAAGCCTTGGTCTACCAGAAGATACTAAAGCCATCCTTCTTTTGGACAATTGCAAAGCCCATCCGCCAGTAGATGAGTTAGTTTCTGGAAATATTGTTGCTACTCTGCTCCCACCTAACGTAACATCTTTGATTCAACCCATGGACCAAGGGGTTATTCAAAATTTTAAATGCTTTTATAGAAGGTCTTTTATTCAAGGCCTGTTAAATGCCGACTGTGACGTGACTGATTTTCAAAAAAAGTTTACAGTAAAAGATGCCGTCTATGCTATTGCACAGTCTTGGAACCAGGTAAAAAATACAACACTCCAAAAATGCTGGAGAAAACTTTGGCCAGCTGCAAACCCTGCATCTGACCTAACTCTACAGACTGATGAGGAAGAAAACCATCAAGACGCTCTGACCAAAGTTTTGGATGTCGTTAGAAGTACTGACAATCCCTTGAAAAACCTGCCTGAAGATGAGGTAGAGGAGTGGCTTTTAATCGACGAGAATGAGCCTGTTGAACAAGAACTAACCGATGAGGACATTATCAACATTGTAGTAAACCCTCAGCCTACTCAAAATCTTGAAGAAAATGACTCAGATGCCGAAACGGAAGAAAAGGAAAAAATCAGCTGGGCAGAAGCTGCAGAATCACTAAATAAGTTTATCTCTTTTGCTGAGGCTAGTACTAGCTACAGTGCTTCAGAAATTATTGATTTCCATATCATTAGAAATAAATTTTATACTAAACGCCAAAAGTCAAGAAAACAAAAAGACATTCGTGACTTTTTTAAATCTAAGTGAAATATGTTTTACAGTACGTGTACATACATTATATGAAATGTAAAATAAACTTTGTTGTATGTATTTGCATACTGTATTTTTAGTTTAATTATTAACCTAATTGTTCTTATAATTACCGCCCGATAGACCGGAATTTTCGGTAGTCCGGCACCGAGCCGGTCCCGAACGTGCCGGATTATCGGACTTCTACTGTAATTTGAATGAACTCTACGAAGAATGAGAAAAACAGATAAACCTTAAGTCTAAAGTTAATTATTATCAAATTTTAATACATTGCCATATGCTTAAAAAGATAGTTTAATTAAACCAAGATATCATGGAAGTGAGCAGATTTTCCGCTCTGTTATTATAGTGTAACTCAAGTTCGTAAAGTAATGTCAAATATATTTTAATTGTGTTTAATCAATTTGTCCTGCTAGTCATCTCAAATTTACTAATCACACTTCTCCGCATCAATGAATGGAGATTAAGAAAAGGCTGTTCGATGTCATGTAGATGTATGTTAAAGAATTAGTTTAGAGAGCGGCTGTCCAAAAAAGCGGCCCATGGGCTAGATGTGGCTCTCCGCGTAGCGCATAGAGAGCCATAAAGCTCTCATTATAATTCGGTTTTATTTTATTTTCGAACACTTTTAAAATAATGAAAAGTGTATTTTTAAGCAGAGAAATGTGCAGTAGGCATTGAGAAGATTTTGGTGATCCCAAAATGATGAATTATTCAGGGACAACAAGTTTTTAAAATTAGATTATACAAAGAAGACTATCAGAGACGGATGAACAAGGACAAGAAGTTTATTAAGCAAGAAAACGATGCTGCTGAGTTTTGTTGAACCTTGATAAAAATGCAGATTAGTTAGCTATAAGTCAGCTTTTAATTTTTATACGCACAGTTAAGGAAGCCTTTTTCAGTTAAGAGGTAATTCTCGGCATCTATTTCTCTTTAAGGTACTTAAAGAAAAAGCATATTTGTTATTCAATCAAAATGTCTGTTAACAAATTTGGAGGTTTTGAAAAACGCTTGGCAATTATGAGTGAGCTCTCTTTTAAAAAATGATATGAATTGTCTGACATTCCATTGTATTAGTCATTAAAACATTTTATTTGGTAAATTAGTAAAACAGGGCCTAGTAATATGACTTTCGTGATGATGGAAAGCATCGATCTAAGAAAGCAGCGTGATAACAGAAAAATATTAATCGCGCTGAGATAATACGCAAATTTATTCAACGGAAATCTAATTCCTTTCGTATAAAATTTAATTCTCAGGTGAATTTTAAATATATTAATAATTTAAAAATATATTTATGTCCAAAAAAATATTTTTTGAAATTACTACCACTTAAAAAAATTCCGCGTTCTTTGAAAACGAACATGCAGAAAAAGTTAATTAAATTTGAAAGACAATATTTTTTCTTTTTAATTATAAACACTTCATTTGTTCCTAATGCAATTAGATGTTTTTCTTACGTTTTCGTTTTCTAAAGTAAAATTAGATGTTTAATCTCTTTTTCCCCTTTCTTAAGTTTAGATGTCTTAAAATGTTCCGTTCTTAAGTAATCAGCATATCAAAATCTTATACTAGAAGTCTTAAAGTAACAACTAAGACACACAAATAAGTACAGATAAAATCCTTATAAACAATATTTACAAAGACATTAAACTTTAAAAACTGTGGAAAATTACAGTTTTTTAATTGTGATAAAATAAAAATAATCTTCGAACAAAGGTATATTTTTACTTCCTTGCACAATGTCGGGGAAGTACTGCAATCTCGAAAAATTTCGGGTAGCATATTTCAACGTAAATATCCATTTTGACCCTTCCCGAATTCATTTGGATAACTCTGTTGCGTGACTTTTGTAAATGCGGACAGAATAAAGGACTTTGTTTCCAAAACGAATCGTGAGATGGATTTAAAAGGATTTTTTCGTGACGCTTGTACGTACGTATGTACGTATGTATGTCGCATAACTCAAACCTGATTAGCCGTACAACGTTGAAATTTTACAAGCGGGACTGCTATAACATCTAGCTGTGCACCTCCTTTTTGACTGCAAACGGAATAGCCAAACGTATATATAAAAATATAAAAAATGAAACAAAATTATTAAAATTAATTGGAATGAATTAGCAACAGACTTTTAAACTCATAATTTTTAATTAAACACATCTCTTCCTCAAGGATATTCCATTTTGTCATTGCTGCATGTTACGTCACTCTTTCTCTGCGAAATCTTTTTCCCAATCTCTGCTCAGGGTTAAAACAAAGATATTCTGACCATATAAATACAATTAGTACGCATCACTCTTTTCGCCTGATTGCTCTGCCTAGGAAAGTCGCATCTCTTCGCTAAGCTTTTTCTGTTATCTAAAATGTAACTTGCGTATGTAGAAATTGGGGAGGGAGCGTTTAACATCCCTAGTGTTGCACAAATAAAAATGATGTTTTTAATATAGCCAGTCGTGATTTTCCCTCCAATCGTCCTCCTTATCAGGCCTTTATTTTCGCAACCGGTGGACGTTTTCATATACTTCAAATTACAGAACTGTTTTAAATGACAAAAATATTCATGTTTTGGCAATGTCAGATAAAAAAGAAAATAATTTTCGACAAATAACGAAATCTAACTACGTATATAATAACAGTTTATAGTATATGTAGTTAGTCTAACAATAAATACAGTCAATATTTAATATCAGTTTACTGTCGCAGCAAAAAATGTGTATAATTTGACAGGCTATACAAGGAAGTCATGTGGTATCCACATCAGAATTTTTATGCAAATGTTGCACTCTACTGATATATCTCCCGTATGTATCAGCAAGATTAGTAGCATATGTAAATAAACTGAAAATGGAAGGCTGGAAATTCCGGTAGATATAAATGCTAGTCAGTACTGGACTCCAAATTAACGCGAAACAGCAGTCGGAAAGCATGGTAGGTTACGGCCGATTGAGTGTTGAACCGAAGGTGAAAATTACAATGTTTTCTAAAGAAATGGAGGTTTAATAGCGACATACAGAAATTTTCGTGCACACTTTTGTACAATACGGGCTCCTTGCGAAAAGATTATACACAGACTGTGTCAACAACCAGAAGCCACTGACTCTGCATTGAAAAAGAATCGACAGTGGCCATCAAGGCGGCTGCATACCTGAAAATGGCGACAGCTCTCCTTTTACACTCTAATTGGTTTATGCAAGAAGAAGCCCGCTCATGCGTTACAAATATGTTCTTGATTTCCTGTATGAGATGTTTAATGTGATTGCAATGTGACGTCAGTCTTCCGAAAGTTACAAAGGTGGAAGACAGCTGCTCCCCCATAGCCCGGATATGTGATTCCTTTTTATGGGAGTTTTGAGAGATAAGGATTCGCAAAGAAGCCCACAAAAGGCAGAGAAATTCAAGGCTCCTATCCTTGTCATTCAATGTCATTTCGAAAGGTGTGTGCTTGGTTGACAAACGCAAAGGTTCGCATGCAAAAGTTACGAACGAAGGCCTCATTTAACACAATCTACACTATATACACTCTTCATGCTCGCAGGGCGGACATTGATAATTGTCCTTTTGTAAGATGGGGGACCTTCCACACAGTGCGCAACTGAATTTCCGTGGACCAGTCCATTGTAATAATTGATTTTCCCGCTACCAGTCCATTGTAATAAGAGGCCAGTCCATTGTAATAGCAGGGCGGTTATTGGAGTTAACTATGCAATGATTTTTCAATATTATGGTAATAAACAAATGTGGAATAAACAAAGTAAAATTTATTTGTAAACAAATCGGAAAAGTGGACAATGTGCCGATTGTAAGAGTTCTGCTTATATTTGAGAAGGCGATGGAAAAGTGCATCATCGGAAAGCGGCAGAAATCTATTTGCTCTCCCTTTATATATGTATTGGACAACTCAATATATACTTTGACAGATGTCACAGTACCATTTTATTTGGATGACTTAAAAATCATTTTGATTTATGAATTTCAAATGTAAAATCAAATTTATTCAAATGTAATTCGAAGTTTATGATGTGTCTCGCATAAACTCTAATATTATTACTCTAATCATTACTCTAATATTCAATAGCCTTCTGACCGGAGAATGTAGGATGCAGGGAGTCAAAAGAACAAATTTCCCCCAGCAAATGAGCCTGCATGACATCTGTCAATAGATTTAAGATGTAACAAGCAATTGTTTACTGTCCTAACCATCAACAACACATTTCATCAATAACCCTCTTCAGCTGTTTCTTGAACTTTTTTGCTATTATTTCTACTTGTATTTGTATAAAATCTCGAAAGCCAACTAAATTTTTGCTTTGCCATTTCCGTTTAAAAATACTTTAGTTTCCTCTTTTAAGCTTAGCCTTTATTTCCCTTGGGGTTTATGGTGAAACTAGACTTTCTTGTTAATACTAAGCTGTCGGTTTCCACAAGAGAGTAGACTAAAAGGAACGTAAATTTAAAGCTATAGCCAATTTCAGTTGTTTGAAAAAGACTGTTTTTTTTCTTTCAACGGCAAATCTTAAAACATCCATTCTCTTCAGCCAACAACTGTGTGTATCACCTGAAGTCCCTGATTCATCGTAATTCGTTTAATAGAAATAAATTCCTGATATTATACATAATTCAAAAACATAAAGATTGCGTAACTAATAAACTCCTGTCTCAGTATGTAAAAAAGTAAATAAACATTGTTGTGAAAGAGTTTAAACATATATACAGAGTCTCTACATCTTTATGTGAACAGCAAACTTGAAACTAAGTAAGAATAAACAAAAAATCTACCATCTCCTTACAGGGAATCGAACCCAAGACTATCAGTCACCTAGAAATGCTGACCCTTTGCGCAAAAAAAAAAAAATCAAGTGGAATAAAGCCGTATAATTCCCTACATATGAAAAGATTTGACTTAGTTGCTACAGCGATCTATACTTAGAGTATAATCCCTCAATATCCATTAATCATTGTACTATATTGGAATGCAAGTCATTCATATCGCAATTTAAGAAATCTGTTACAAGAAATGTATCAGCTACAATAAATCAAAAAATTGAAACGTTGAATTTGAAAAATAGATTGCACATTTAAGTCCAAAAATACAGCTAGCAAATAAACAAAGCATTGGGAGTGTTCAGATGAGAATAAAAAAAAAAGACTTTAATTTCTTCTAAGCTAGCCGCTCGCGTGGCCAGCCGCCTAAAACAGTTACTAAGAAAGAAAAACAAACTACGTTAAGAACGATTTTAAATAAATCCAGCTAATTCATAAAATATTTATATTTTTGATTAACTATCTCCTGATTTTAATGCATCTTTATTTAAATCAATCACATTAAAAAGTAGAAGAAATATTCTTCAGAGCTGTGCTTATTCCTTTTAAATCGTTTAGGTTTTACTCAGTAACCTTCCAGATTAAATTTGATAGTTACATATCTTATGCTTTACGAATGGCAACACGCTGGGGAATTGAAAACAGAAATTCCGACAGTACGAATATAGTTAGAAGTGGGAGTGACACTAATATTTCACCATTGGTGGTACAGGCTTAGTGTTGTTCAGCTAACTGTGCAATACCGCCCCAATTCTGAGGGAAAACACTTCAGGGAGCGGTCCGAGGACATCTCAACCTTCTTCCCCTACCGCTTACCTCTCCAACGGAATTTTGGCTCACAGTGTATTTTTGAGTGCCCCTCTGTCCCACAGACACTATACGATTTCCATCCACACCTTTATCGGGGTTCGAACCCAGCCAGTCGTACAGCTGTCAGTTTCATTATACCGCCTGTATTGCTATTTCTGATAGTAGCAACATATTGCTTTCAAACAGACGAGTTTGCTGATTAAAACTGGGAGATAATTATCTTACATTTTTTCCGAGTGACAGTAACAAGGCGTGCTTGAGATAAAAGTGTTTTATTTCGAACAGTGTTGCCACTTCTTGTTTTCAAATCGCTCAGTCTGTTCATTAAAAGTTCATCAAATTTGCGCAAAATATGAAATGAATAAAAAATACCGAAATTTGAGCTTCAAGGTGCACAAGGGTACGAAAAAGTTTCTGGATCAGGGGTAGCGTTATGTTTTCACAATGCGACGAACATACATACAAATATACAGATTTTACATTATTTTACATTTTTTTAATAATACAAGCATGACGATAACATTTGGTGAAAACAATTTATTTGAAAAATGAGTGGACACATAAAAGATACGAACAAAAAGTGAATTGCGAGATTAATAGCGCGTCTGAGGTCAATAATAATTAGGCATACTACTGAGTGGGTAAACCTAACAATGTATCATACATCTAGATATATAAAAGGAGGAGTCTTTCTGTGTGTGTTTGTATCTTTCATTCGTACTGCGCGTAAGCTAACAGACCCAGGTCTACGAAATTTGGTACACAGGATGCATCTAGACAAGAGCCAGTGCACCTCGAAGCGATTTTTTCAAAATTCTAATGAGTTTTTTTTTATGAAATAGTATCAAATTGATAATTCTCTCTCATTATATGAGCAACAATGGCACGCAGCCATTGTTGCTGATATCCGCACTATTGCCGCCGGGAAAAATGAGGGCGATAATTCTGTGCAGTTTTTAATGTTTCTCTTGGATAGTGGACGTTTGTTGAGAGAAGGCAACGGGAAGTTGGTTAATTTATTTATTAGGATAATTAATATTTGTATTAAGGGATATTGCTTATTTTATTGTATGTTTTTTATATGTGATACATTTTTAACTGAAATTTGTGTTTTTTTCGTTGTTGTTTCTTTTTCGATAAAATTGTTCTGCAGAGTAAAATTGTGTGCATTTTTTAAAATTTTATGTTTGGTGTTCTCTTTAGGCATTTTTCCGGTACATTTAAAAGCCAGACGAAGGCTCGCCGCGTAGCGGCTAGTTAAGTAATAAAACAAATTAAATTCCAGTATTAACGGATAACGCAAGATAAACACATTAAATTTCATAAAAAATCTAGCAGTATTAGGAGCTAACTAAGATAAACACTGATTGAATTTCATATAAAGTTCTACAAATCTCTAGAGTGGATAGAGATAATTAGGATTAAGTAGAGTTTAATAAGGAAAATTATGCCAAAAATAATTAGGGGCGGTGAATGAAATCTGCTCAGTTTTAAGTTTCTTAAATTCGTTTAGTTTTCTTATTTAATAATTAAATTTCATTTATTGCTAAGGCACATTTTCCTTATTCGTTTTCCTTAGTAAAGGCAAAAATTTAAAACAAATTCGGCAGACATGCAATTTAAACAAAGCTTTGACAAAATTGGAAAAAGTTGAATTTTTATGTTGCATAAAATATTAACTTTTACACTATATGCATTAATTTTACAGCGTATTTCATTAGTAAGTTTGTTTTACCTGTTTTATGCGAAGAACTGATGATTACCTTTCTGCATTAATTTTTTAACAACGAACAAAAAGCATTCAAAACATTTGAAAGAAATCGCAAAAACGAACAATAAATTCCGATATTGATGGAATTAAATGAAGTAAAATTAAATCATGGCAACAATGCTCGATTTTTGTTTAGAATATTCCAAGATTGCCGTGTGATCCAAACATATGAAAATTCTCCCATTGTTCCGTCAGAGAATTATTTAGTGAAGCTGGCTATAATAAAAGTTGTCACTTGCAATCGGGAAACGAATTCTTTTGTGACATTTCCCGCCTTTTCATGCAAATTCAAGAGCATACTTTTATAGTTTGACAAAAGAGAACCCGCTTTATGAATTCCAACTGTTCCGTCAGTTTGAAAGAAATGCAATTGGAATTGTAGATACATGGATTTTCTCCCAAATGCTTTATTTATGGACTTTTTTCCCACATGAAATTATGATTTTTCTGAAAATGTAAATACTGCGTCTATAATGCTGGATATTTTGTAGAAATGTTATTCAAAAATGCACCTTTTCATCAAGAATGATGACAAATGTTGTCAAGATACTAAACTTTAAACTTTGTGATAAGTTTGATACAGATGTCAGCTTCACGAAGACGATTGTTTCTCCCCGACCGTACACATTTTAAATTTTACGGTCACTGAGCAAATTATTTGAAAACATCAGTTTGCATGAATTTTTCTTACGATCTATATATAATAATCTGTACTATAATGGGAGCGGGGATCGGATAAAAATTCAGTTAAGCTGTCTTATCTAATATATGGAAATTCAGTCTAAATGTATAATTAATTATACCTTCGATGCAGCAAGAATTTTAAAGGTTAATAAACATATGCGAAAATTATCATTCTAAAGGAAATTTCGATTTTGTGGGAACTTTCTGTGGGAACTAGCTCGCATTCAACCTATATAAGGGTAAAATAGCAAACACCTATACGCGTATATCGCGCATTAATAGCTAGGCCCTAGCTATTAATGCTATGTCATCTTATGTCTTCGGCACTAGCGCGCTTCTAAGAACTTTCAAGCTATATAATATAACCAGTTGAATGGGAGAGAGGCCAATGGGATTACTTTCCTGTAGTAATTCTTTCTGAACATTATAATACCGTATGCTGCAGATTTATTAGCGTTGCGAAACGTAAAAAAAACTGAATCGTTTAAAAAAATGAGCATTTTTAAAAATGCGCAAAAATTCATTTACGATTTTTATGCTTCACGTACAGAAGTCCATCTAAAGGATAAATTCTAGTTCGCCAAATAAAAATTCTTATGTTGGTTTTGTTTGTAGCGCTTACATTTGAGAGGAAACTCTATTCATATATTTTACCAGCTGCTGCAACTAATCACGAATTTTGTTTCCAGTTTCATAAACAAATGACAAAACCATAGCTCTGGAATTTTCTATTTAAATTTCACACACTGCAGATTTCACTTAAGTATCAGAGTTTTTTTAATTCTTTGATTTGTTATTTATTATATTTATAATAAATATGGACAAGAACTACATCGAAACCAGACATGCTCTAAAAAATCACAAATTAGATAAAACTTCCTGTTGTACAGTGGTTGGTGAGGAACGAAAATGTGTCATCCGCGAACTGCGAAAAGGTTTGATTGATTTGGTTTAATTGATTAAGGCACACGTACTAGGGTTAGCTAGAATAACGGATGCCTTCGTGGAGAACTTTTTAAGGAAAACTGGCTCGTACGCATGTTACACATAGGGAAAACCAAAAAAGTTCATGCAGCGAGCCCGTTCACATGGAATCGCTTGGAACTGCCATTGTTCAGCGTGTTAACCTCTCGGGAGCTCGAACTGTGAAACCAATTTGTATATAGGTAACCAAACGTTACTTCCGTTGCGTATTATATACTTTTCAAATAGTCCAAAAGTATTAAAGCGCTTACTAAGAAATCTGCCATTGATTCCTTAGCGCATTTTTCCTGTGCACATTTGCTGATTAGTTTGAATATGGAATTTACAGTTTTCTGACCTTAATGTAAGCTGATGTAATGAATTTAGTAAAAGACGATGTTTAACAAAAACTGAGTAAGCAAATATTACCACGGAATATATCAAATACTACAATTTTCTTCAACTAAATTGGTTATGCCCGCAATATGTTACATACCTTTCGTCGTCAAAATATACACACGAAATACTGCACTTTTCGATAAATATGTATATTATGACAACAGTATTTAGTTAATTTTGAAATGCAGACGTACTTTGGATGTATAAGTAATTAATATTAAACGAACAAAGCAAGCAGTAAACCCAATACAACCAGAATTTCACATTGCACTGCTGAGGAAATTAGCTTTACTACGTTCTTGGCAAATATGAGTTTAAAAGGAATTAATTAAGACTAACTTAAGAAAGACTCAAAATGGCATTTTGTGTCTAAGTACCTCATTTCAAACTGATTTACTCCAATGTTGCCATCTGAAATGAAATGCGCCTTTCATGTTTATTACCCATTCTTATTATTTAATTTACAACACTCTGATAATAAAGATGAAAAATTTCAATTACAACCTAACGTCTCTAAGAGTTTGCCATAAGAAAAATACTTAAATAGTTTGGGGTGGACCATATGAAGATAAAAAATTCCTGTGTGCGCCCCTCCCCCCACAGGTCGCAATATTCGAGCTGCTAAGAGGTGTGAGACGAAAAGCTCTGATATTGCAGAAACAATAATTCGTTCAGTTGCAGCTCGACCTATTACAAGAATCATAATTTCACGCTAGGGTAAAGGGATGTTAGCGATTTGCACTGTGTCTATCACCAAAGCCTCTCGATTTCAGGGAGGCTGACGGATCAATGATACTATTGCTCCTGTGATGTCGTTTCAACTATAACGAATCAAAAGATGTAAAATACAAGCGAAGACCTAAGAAGACATGTTTAATTCAGTCTGAAAACTGTTTTAGATAAGGCAAGAGCTCAGAATGCTCTTAAACTCTCGAGTAGAGAGATTCTTGCCGCTAGCAAGACCCTTATATAATGAGGAAAATAATTTATAATAATTGCTTCTATGCCTTAAATGTTGTTATGTTTTGTTAACAGAACATTCTCATAGATTTATACTAAATGAATTTTAGTTTTATATGCAATAAATAATGCGCAACGATAACAAACGCAATCAACACCAGTTACCACATGGAGTCGCGCCATCAAGAGTAACGTTCCCATCATCAGCCCAAATCTAAAAATAACACAATTGTAACATTAAAATGGAACTGTACTCTGATCGTAGCTTTTAGCTAAGCAATTAGCGCTAAGCCAATTAGGTTAACATTTATTCTCACAGAAATTAACGATATAGAAGATAAAATCAAGCTGTTTAGATGGCAAAGCCAAGTAAGAGAAAAGAAATGCTATGATATTTTTGGAAAAAAAACTACGTGGGAATACGTGCACTTGTTAAAAAAGACGTATTTATGCATTTGTTTCATTCGATCGTTTCTCACAAACTTGCAAGAATATTGCCTTCAAAAGGTAATATTCTCTATTTTGCAAGAACAAAAAATTATGAATAAGTACAATAACAATAAATGTTTCGAAGACGTTACATTTGTGGTGTTTAGAAAAACCAATAGACGTTTCAGATTTAAAAAAATTAACGTTTTCGTTTCGAAAAATATTTAAATACGTGTTAACTTTAAAATTCTCTCGATTTATCTATCAGTAATACTTATCATTGCGCAGCGTTACCAAACTAATAAAACATTCTAAATTTATGCTGACACAATTTCATAGCATCTTTCTGCACGTTGGGAAAATAAATGACTTGATAATTTATTTACAAGATAAATCATTTTTATGTCTTTATAAAATTCATTACTTAGATCGGGGTGTTTTACTTTAAAAGCAATCAATTAATCTTTCATACTAGCATTTCTTATCGTAATGTCTGGGACATAAAATACGGATACTGCATTCGTATTCGTTTATGCGTTTTATAACTATTTTAAATGACTCAAAATATATGTTTCTAAGATGTGATCAGACCAATTTAATGTTTTGAATTCGCTTCATCGAACAATTTCTGACTTGGTTTATATTTTAATGTATTATAAAAACTGGAAATGAAACTTCAGTACCAGATTTTCCTTCGCTTTTGCTAGGAAATCTGCATTCTCTCCGAACAGCATTCATGTGAAGCATCGCATCGAATTGCAGCCAAGTCACCGCTGACCTGAAATGAATTGCAAAGAAGACTCTACTGACTTAATGCAGCAGTTTATACCAGTCAAGGTAATCAATCACCTGTTATCCATGCTATGTTTTTTTCCTCTCATGTCATAGGTTGACATACACTGTTCATCTCTTTTGTAAAGCTAAAAAAAAGTACCCATTAAAATTTACGTTTCTCTTATTATCAAGCATGCTCTTTTGTTAGGCAACCAAGTTTTCTATCGCATATTACTCTCAACAACACCAAATTCAAGCAACAGCTTTAATATAACTTGCTATGAAAAATAGAATAAGAATCACTTTGATTATAAACGCTATTTTGTGAAAATTGGAAAGTTTAGAGAAACAGCGTAGGTGGAGAGCTAGAATTATAGTATAAATACCAATTGTGCTATGGTATGAAGAAGAGTTTAAAATGGCGAAATATTTTATCATTGATATATATATATATGCCATAAAGTTTAGTATTTAATAAAGGCTACTGAACACATCACATAATAATGCCAATATATAACCAGTTCTGAATAGACTAATAGCAAGACTTTATGTTTTTGGTAAGAGAGGAGGGAGAAAACTCTCATTCGACATTATTAAGAAAGTCTACCCACCAAACTCACACATTTTCTTCATGTCTTCTTTCAAAATGTTACCAGCTTCAACAATAAGAGCAATATAAATCCACTCATATGGTTTATCTATCTGTTTCTAACAATATGGTAGATTAAAAATATCTCTTGTAGTTATTACTCTCGTACAACCGAAGTAATAAAATATCGTTATTGTTAGTTTTTGAAATAACAATATTTTGATTGTTATAAGGAGTTAAATTAGTCTGCACTTCAATCAATTTTCAAAATAATTCACCATGTACTTTAGGTTTTTATCTTCTATCCTAACAGTGTTAAACATTAATTTTCTTTTCCCCACTGATTTTTAACGCTTTTATCTTGATAAGGAAGAAAGAAAACTTTGAAGCGCAGATTATGCGTTTATCTTTATGGTTTGTCTTTATAATATAATGTGGCATTACAAGGTGCAGAAAATGAAAGACAAAGAAAAAGTAAATTAAGTTCTTTGAGCGATAGACGAAATAATTCCAGAGCCTTAATTCTGTGCTCTAAATTGATCAAATCTCTGCGTCATGAGACATTTCCCAGCAGTTTATCCCGGCACTTTAAACGGGTGCCTTTTATGAATGTGACATTTTGTAAACATCAGACAGAATCCAATTACAGAATCTAATTATCTTTAATTTTGAGAGCACTCAACAATATCCATCCTTCACCAGGTTGTCGCAGTGTAATCCGTAAATACCGTTTGATTTATTTTCAATTTATTTACATATTGTTATTTCATTTCGACGAGCTCTTATTTTAGGTTGAGTGATGATTAAGGTGATACACTAAATTTTAAATAAATTTAAATTTATATTTCTTCACATAAAAATTAGCCATAAGCTGCCAAACATACGTAAATTGAGTGTAGACGTAGACTTGATGTCTGAGCAACAAGATGCCATACAGTTGAAAGTTAAACAGGTCTATCAACATGATTCTTCTAATATTTCCCCCATAACTAATAGTATTCGGAATGTATAATCGAATTTTTATAAGTATTTAGTTACCTTATATATTAATTAACTTTTCTTATAAAAATGAACAATATAATTTACTTTCTAGGATACGGAGCTCTGTTTACCTCTAATATGGCTCTTTATTAGCTCAGCAAAGAATGTAATTCAGATAGCATTACTACCACTTCTAATTTATGAAGTAGTTGTTGTTGCTTACTGTTGTCTGACGAGTTGTTAGGCCATGTGCATGAAAAACCTCGTGGCAAGGAGCCCTAGATTACGCTCGCCGTTGGCAACAGCCTTGAGCTCCTAACAGGTGACAGTGAGATTTGTCTCAGTTCCGCCCCCAATTTTAATAGACAGCAACTCGGGATGGCGACGGGTCCAAAGGTCTCCCACTCCTTCCACACAAGAGGACTTTCGGCTCGCCGCATATTTAAAGTGTCAACATACCGCACCGACACTTTACATTTACAAACATTCATGCCTTCTCCGGGATTCGAACCCGCTTGCTTCGGCACGGCAGTCAACGACGCTAATCACGATACCGGTTGGGCGACTTTCCAGTTGATGATGTGGTATAAGTGTAGTAATGTAAATCATTACCAAATAATGTAATTTATTGCTAATGAAAGTGAAAATAAATAAAAATGAATGCGAACAATAGAAAATCCTTTCCTTCAAGCGTAAAATTAGGATAATTACCAATTATTTTACAGCATGATTCGCTGACAAAGATGGATGTGGTATCTCACATAATAAACCAATCTTCTAATTGCAAAATAAATGTAATTGGCTTATATAAAGCCTACCAGGAGGTAAGTGGATAAGATCCATAAACGTTGGAAGTTCCACATAAATTCGAATTTCAAAAACCTACGTCTTTGTATGATCCCGTATATACTATAATATAAAGCCAGCCAACTTACTTTATTTAGTCCACCTCGAAGGCCCACGTTACGTATACAGATAGCCTTTGCATCCTTTGCTGAGATCGGTTAAACAACAGCATATGAAACAGATTAAGAAATTTGCATGCATTTCATTTTTTTCACGCACAGTATTATTATCGCCCATAAAATATATTTGAATTCTTTACTAATGATGTTTTCTTAAAGTTTAAATTACTTTATAAACATAATGTGAAACTTTTTTTTATTTAGGATCAATTATTTCAGAAACTACAAATGAAAGAGAAAAAATCAAATTGATTAATTCAATTCCTATATAAAGTCAGAAAGCTTTCGATAAATTTCAAAGGTTGCAAATGGAAAAACTCGAAAAAACAAAAATACAACAGTAATTCAGTGCGATTTAGTTACCTGAATATCGAGAAGGAATTTAAAAAGTTTTAAACAAATACTTCTTATTCGCTTCACTGCATTCAAACACCAGAAGTTACTCAAGGTTATTTCATTGTTGTACACATGACAGGCGCATATACAATATTTAACTTCCATGGACCATTTTAATTCTCCCGCTTCTTTGTATTAAGAAATAATAACAATAAAAAAGCCGTGCTCGTATTTTGCATTCGCATGCAAATTAAATAGCCCGTTTTTTCGAGGTTAACAAAAGAGACTTTCAAGATCGTGAATTTCTTGTCATGCACGATGGCAGCAGTATTAAGCAGAAGATATTGAAGGAAAAATTGCGAAGACGAATAATACATTCATTCCCTTACGTTCTTTTCAGTTTTATAATTCACTTACGCTGACGGAAATAATATTCAAGTACGTTTTAAATGTACCAATGTGCCAGCTGCATACACGGTGTTCTAAAAATATTCTATCTGAATGGCTATTTTGCATACCCTATGCGCTTCTCGAGACGAATTTAAATAAATCTTTAAAGAAACAAAAATAACAACAAATAAAATAAAAAGCAAAGAGTGGCAAATATTTTAATTTGCTTATTTAATGCATTCGAATAAAAGTTTCATTTATTTATTAATAAGCATATTAAAATTAATAAAAACATGCAGTATTTTATACTGAGTTTGTACATATGAATAGTATTTTCATTACTCATTACAATTGATCAGGAAAATGTTCACAAATATTTAATGAATTCTACATTTACGAACAATTTTCATCTATAACGGTATTATATCTATTCTAAAAGAAATACTCCTTTATTCACAGTAATTAAATAATTAAATAATTTACCCAAATAATGAAGACCTATAGAAGGGCGTGCTAATTGGAATGCTATTCAGCTATTATTGGAATAGTTTAGTTCATTAATTGGAATCTATTAAACTTCCAATATTAAAAAATGAAGATAAGTCATAAAAATTATTTTATAGATAAATGTAATGTAGGTTATATATTTCGACATTAATATGATATGCACACTATTGCTTTGCAGTAAGCAGGAATAAATATTACATTTTATAACTTTCCAGAGCGTTAGTTACGACTTTCTGTATTAAAACTATTAGTTTCGTTTCTGACAAGCCAGTTATTTTTGAAATACAATCTTAAAAGCTCTAAAAAGAAATACATTTAGAAATACATTTGTGAAGACTAGAAAGAAATACATTTTGTTTAACTTTATGTTTAATTCAGTAAAATAAAAATTAGAGAACTAGTATTCTAACTATTTGCTAAGAGCTAGTATTCTAACTATTTGCTAAGAGCTAGTATTCTAACTAAATATATAGCGCCCACGAATATAAATGCTTAATTCAAATGTTAAATAGAGAAATCTTTATAAATCCTTAAGGGGTTTTTTTACTTTTAACTTTTTAAAATTTAAACTCATACTCAATCTCTCTAGGTGCCCGACAACCTAAACTTAAAATAAAACTTAAATAAATGACTTACTAAAATGAACTGGTTAGAAAATAGAGGAAGGAACTAATTGGTTGATCTGACTCATAATAATATTAAATATAACTTTTCTTAGAGCAATTACTTCACACATAGCAAGGCAAAGCAAATTCTTCTTAATAAACTTAACCTGAAAAGGAAGCTGGAATAAATCTTCTCTGGAACTCGGTAAAACTAAATACTAAATCCCAACCAAGCATTTCTATAATTCACTCATTTTAATATAAACTCACGAACAATTCATATTCATTAAATAGCAAAAACCTCATAAGCACCAGAGAAGAAGTATTGAAACACCAATCAATCAGTTCCCCTACTAAAAATCAAGCACTAGTTTTAACTGTCCTGGCACCTAAAAGTCATTTCAAATTCTATCTTAAAACACATTCAAAGTATCATTAATAAGTGGTTAGTACACATTTGCTAAAACAGGGCGCGTTGTGAGAACCCTAAAATGCATGAACATTTTTCAATAACCCCAAGCAAAAAAATCTCCATGTTTCTTAAAAGCCTCCCGGCTCAAACAAATGGAGTGACTGAACAGACCAACTACATACACAAAAAAAAACAAATGCAAGTAATAACATATAATCAAACTCATTTATTAATTATCTAGGATAAGTTTATGGGAGACCTGGCCAGACTACCCTTACATACAAATGCAATTAATATTCCACATTAAATTTCTCCAAGAGTCATTTATCAAGATAAAAATTTTTTTTTGTTTAACACAATAACGGTTACTTAGAAAGACTGGAACCTTAAATTAATCATCTAAAACAACTTCTATAGAAATTACAATTTACATAAATTTCTTATTTTTGACAATAACTTTAAATTCTACCAAGACACAAACAATCTTCTTCTTCCCCCCTTTATTTTTCTTATTTTTCAACTAAATTTTCCTCTTTCTCCCCAGATTAAGCAAGAACAGTTTAAATTAAACTACTAAAAAAATATAATCTTATGAAAAAAACTCACAGTTGACTTTCGGGATCATCATGATAAGAAGCTATAGGCTGCAGAGGAATTCCGCCGTTGAACTGGATCTTGGTAATGAGCTACAATAAAGTCCACGAAAAATGACCACTTGTAGAACCTCAAGGATGAAAAGCCCGGCAATCAAAATTCTAAAACATTAAGGTTGAAGGAGAAACCGCTCCAGATGAATTCCGCCTTGAAGTGGTCCTAGGTAATCAAATTCAAAAAGTCCACGAAAAATGACCTCTTGTAGAACTTCAAAGATGAAAAGCCCGGCAATCAAAATTCTAAAACATTAAAGTTGAAGGAGAAACCTCCGGGGACAGAATGTTGATTCTTTTCCTTCTCACGAACAGAGAGCTTCATTTAGGTACGAGCCCTTACACTTCCGTTTTACGGGAAAACCCGCTTCAATCTCGGAAGAGTTCGCTCTGAGTTCTACTTCTCGCAACTTAGAAGAAAATTCTCCATTAATCACGTCATGCCGCATCGCAAACGCGAGCCACCCGCCGGGGTACAAGTGCAGCATCGCAAATCTCCTCAGCTAAAAGCCGAGTTCGTCCGCAGAACGCTAGCGCAAGCCACCCAAGCCCGGGTAGGCCTGGCCGCAGGCCAAAGGCCCTCTCTGCTAAATATTCAACTCAAAAACTCTCTCGAAGACTCTGGTAAAAACTGACTTCAAAATTCGCGCAACAACCGAGGAAAACTCGGTTTCTCCTCCCACTCACAATTATAGGTCCAAAGTTACACATAAAATTAAATTCTTCCAATCCGAGACTTTTCAATATAATTTAATAGGACAAGTTCAAACCCCCAAACGAATCAGAATTAAGTCATTGTCTACAGTAGCACCTGCGAAAACTGGGAAACTAAACATTCGACCCCCTCTGCTAACAAGCGAAAAATATAAGAAACAACAAAAACTGCCCTTTCAAGGATTCAATTTACAACTTCCAGCGAGGCCATAAACAAGGCGACATCACCGCGGGAGGTCCGGCTACAGTGTCCACTTTCAGCTTGGTAACAAAGACAAGAGAACAACGATATACTACTCAATGTTGCAACTGTCATCTTAAAAGGCATTTCCCTCAGATGTTACTTCCGTTAGAAGACGCTCCCCTCTCTGCGTTAAAATTGACCGTTGAAGGAAAAAAAATAATTGCCTAAAAATTTAAGTACACACTTTCCAAATATATATATTCATTACGCTCTTCACAATTTCAAACTTAAAAAACCAAATACAAATAGAAATAAAATACTTAAATAATTGATTACTTAAATCATTAAAAACACAGAATTCGCGACACAACACAATTATGGCGATAAATATAGCATCATACTGTTGCGAAATGCTCAGCTGCGGTAAGATAGCTTCCCCGCAAAGCGGGGTTAGGTTTACCAGGAACTGGCAAGGAAAGGCAGGGTTGCCAGGTTTGTCGAAAAATCACCTATTTAGCGATATTTGGCAAAACTGGCGATTGGCTACAGCCGAAAACATCGCGGACGAAAACGTCGAGGAGAAAACAACGCAAGGCGAAAATATCGTGGTACAAAACATCGTGGGAGAAAATAAAGCAAGGAGAAAATATCGCAGTTTAAAAACATTGTCGTTGAAAATATCGTGGTAAAAAATAAAGTATTTACAAATCGTCGCATGACGATAAAATCGCAGACATGCATTTTTCAGGCTTTAATAATTGTTAATGGATATTCGCATAATGATTTCTGAGAGCAAAGTGGAAAGAAGCATAATTTTTACTTTCATATGCTTTATTAACTAATAAATATTTAAAAAATAAGAAATTGAAACAAAGCAAGAAATAATTTTCACTATAAGAGTATCAGATTAACAAAAGTGAAGAAAATAATTTCATAATTAACTTAGCAATTGTTTTATGGATAAGTTCATGCAGTTACTTATCTTTCTTTTTCTAGTCTTTTTTAGATTATACTTTTCATGAAAAATTAGCAGTAAAACGTTATAAAAAATAATTTATTAATGACCTTTGTTAGTTAAATATGTCAGTTTAAAATTAAGTGCTATAAGTTGCGTTAATTTTCTATGCTTAAGTTTCCATTTTATATTTTCAGCAAATATTTATTAGTTAATAAAAAATATGAAAGTGAAAATTATCCTTCTTTCCATCTTGCGCTCACAAATCATTATGCGACTTTTTACAATTATTAAACAAACACTAAATTTTACAATTATTAAAGCCTAAAAAACGCAAAACGCATATCTGCGATGTTATCGTCATGCAATGATTTGTAAGTACTTTACTTTTCACCACGATTTTTTCGACGGCGATGTTTTTAAACAGCGAAGTTTTTAAACCGCTTTATTTTCGACGACGATGTTTTCTACTACGATGTTTTCGAGCTGCGATGTTTCCTCTTTGCTTTATTTTCTAACACGATGTTTTGTACCACGACGTTTTCGCCTTGCGTTGTTTTTCTCCGCGACGTTTACGTCCGCGATGTTTTTGCCGCGATGTTATCGGCAAACACCCTGGCGATTTGCCATAGCGAAGCGAGAACATTCTAGAACGCATTCTTAGCGATTTTCTTCGAGAATGTTCTGTAAGGTACGTTAAAGCTATGTATACCCTGCTTATACACGGAGAAGGGTATTTAGCCTACTATTTTAAGCTCAGGAGCAGAGTACTTGAGTTCAGAGATTAGTTTCAGAGCAACCGAACCGAATCGGGAGTTGTACTTAAGTGCTTTGCCGCTACAACGGTGAAGGCTATGTTACTGATTGTTTCAGCGTGTTTACTGTAGTTTTACGACGACTGTAAACTTTGGACCTCTCCTGTGTCATACTGGGGAATAAACTGTGTTTTGATTCTTCATCAAGTGTTATCGCCAATTACTCCAAATCCATGAACTCGTAGAACGCAACAATTATATTCATTACAATGTTACAAATTTATTCGTTATTTTATTACGAAGGTAACGTTAATGTTTAGCGGAGCAGAAAAATAAGAATTTCAATACAAGTTTTATCCAGCAGTGAATAAATAGTTTGCAGTTTTCTTGCTCAGTAGCTTCAGGCTCCGACACACACGCAGAACAGGAATGCAAGAAATGCACAAAATGCAATAGAAAAATTATCCACTTATAAACAATTGTAGAGTCATTAGAATGTTTTGAAGCAGAAGATATGAAAAAGTGTAGGACCTATGGAATACGTGCCGAGTGTGCTACCGGTACACCACGAAGGTACAGCACTGGAAAGAGGAAGAAAATACCTTATAATACTCTCCTTTTTAAAAGGCGGGGGAGTCAATTGCCAGATTCTAGTGGTGACGAATTATCATCCACCAACTTTTAGTTCAGGCGCCACTGTAGCGGCATTGGGTTACTTTGAAGCAGGTGATGTAAAAACTGTGCCATGCTTTCGCCGGGACTCGAACCTTGACTTCTAGAATAGGCGCCGAGGGTGCTATCGTTACACCAGCAAGGCATAATGGAAGGAGGGAGAAAATGTCTGCCAGGTGGGTTGGGGGCCAGTGTTTAGAACTAACAAACTAACCTTACACAATACCTATATTCAATACTTACGATTTTATTCAAGAGCAAACAAAAATATATTTTTTAAATTTAATAAATAAATTTCACGATCAGAGAAACATTTCCGTTTAACAACATCATCCTGTGAAAGACAATTTACACATAAAAATATTAGATGCAATTACTTTTATGCTAATCAGTTGCATTTCATAAGAAAAATACTATTAAGAAATTACATAATCATTGCTATTCCATATTTAGCATCCTATTTTCCATTTCTATTTTAAGGAACTGAACTTTTTATTTTATGGAATATAAAAGTCACACATGAGTATCCGTATTCGATGGGCCTTCACGACAACACGCTGTCTAGATCAGAATATGAATAGCATAATATATAAATTGTGAGAAACAGCAAACATATTCTGTTAAAGTCATTAAACATGACCGACAAATAATTACATCGTAGAAAATAACTACAACTTCGTTGTTCCAAACGAATTACCGAGCATCAGCTTGGTGGAATTTTACTTCCAGTCTTTTTCTCTGAAGCTATTGATTTATAGTTATAATCAGCGGAGAAGATTCATTAGTCAGTTACCCGTTCTGTACTGTTAACACAGGCTGATGCGAAATATATTGATTCGAATAACTCTTAACCTAAACAGAACTATAGATCTTTTAATAAGAAAGCTGCAAACAAGAAAACCCGAAAATTCATACCATTTGACTATCTTTTTTTACGTGTAAGGGCTATCGATACTAGAACTATAAGAAGAGTCACTAGCTTGTTGTATAAAACATTTCATCGATAGTACAATACGAAACTAGACTCAATAAATCTCAAATTTACTCTCTCAAACTAAATTTAAAAACTGATCACAAGATTTCATATCTCTAAAACTGAATTGTTCCTTCCAAGTATGGATTAAAGTATTTAAAATTAGATTCACTGAAAACAAATTAGGAATTTAGAAGGAATTTTGGGAGATAAAACTTTGTTTTAACACCTTCTAAAGCAATCAGGTAGCTATAAAACATATTCATTACATTAATAAAAAATTTTCACTTTTACATTTAAATCTTATACTAAGCATATATATAAGATATCGAATAATGGTAAGTAAGATATGTTTCATGAAATTTCAATACATATGAATTTTCCAGGAAGAATGCTTTTAATGCATTTATTTTTAAGGAATTTACGTCCTATTAACCGTTTATGATCTCAGAAATTTGCTGAAATTAATAATTCTTGGATTTGAATTGAAAATGTTGTAATACTAGTTGAAGAAATACATGCAAGAGAAATATAAGAAATGATCTTAGGAAGTAGGAATAGAATCAGGTGAATCTAGAGATATACGAAATTATTAACAAGCATTTCTGAAATCACAAAATAGTAAAACAACTCTGAGCCTAAATCAAAGCGTACACTTAATACTGAAACCATCAAAACGTTAAAAGTTCTCGCGTTGCAGATGAAGCCTGTAACAAGCGCTTTAGGCGTAACCTACAATGTCGGACATTTACAGATAAGCAAGATAATATTTGAATGGTAAGTAGCATCATTTGTACTTTCTCAATGCCGGGTACTCTTCAATTAACATTCACGAATGTATGCCGAAGCTACCCGCCATCTAAACTCTCACAACCGGCAGCTGCTTAAGTTATATTGCAAGGATTAATCGATACTGCACTAAACAAACAGAGAGATAAATAAAACTCAACAATCTGAAAACTTCACTAAATAAGGTGCCAATCAGAGTAACAGAGCTTACCTTAATGACAGTAATTGTGTTTCGAGAAGCATTCCAAGACTTCATCGGATACTGTCAAGGCTCTATATTCGAAATTCCCTCGTTTCATATTTTATCACTGGCAGTAAAAATTAAAGCTGTTTCTATACATTGCAAAAATCGCAGCTGTTTTATTATACAATTGAAAGAATTACGTTTATTTGTAACCAAGTAATCAGTACGAAAACCACTTTGAAGTGAATGAATTCTAAGAATAAGCTTTCGAGAACTTTAGATCAGTTTACATGTGTAGCGAATGCAAATGTTTCTGCATAACACGCAAACTTTGCAGGTCAATCATTTAAAATGTGCTGTTCTGTTGCATTGCGGGTTTCGTGACTATTAATATAAAAGCGGAAGAGAGCTATGCGTACTAATAATTGTAATAAGTGAAAAAACATAGGAAATGAGAAACTCTACATAGTTTAGGAGGAACTAATTATGCCAAGAACGTAGCTTTCGAAAATAGGTGAAAGTTCAGCATCTGCGGCATTTTAGCTTTTTATCATGGATTAACTCACAACAAGAACTTTTATCCAAGAACTTAAATCATTTTTAGCAACTTCATAAACACAATTAATTACATTATGACTTTCATTAAATTCGTGGATCAGCTTTCATACATGCAAAAGTTTACTCAGAAAGTATAAAAATTAAAATATTGATTTAAATACAGGAAAAATTGGATTTTTTCCACGAAAAAGTAATGGTAGTAAGAACAAATTTTTTATAATGAAAATCGAAGAAATTCGTTAAAAGTGAGAAAATATCAATTAACATGATACGGGTGATTAATGTAAATATAATAAATTACTTGTAATTTAAATTCTGAAACACATATTTTAATGTAGCTATTTGATGGTAATCAAATTCGCGAAAATATGCGCTTGCGAATCTTATTTTCCTTCCTTATAAAAGTTTGATTTGCATAGTACATGTAACAAAACTAGTTTAAAGTTTTACTCTCACATGTTGTAAACAGGAGTTAGCAACTCAAAGTAACGTGAAAAAGAGGTCTGATCCGAACGCATTCTTGGCGTGTAATTCACTTATTCAATTCAGCAATAATGCACAAAATTTTACTTTTAAACTTTTAAAACGTATAATTTAATGACGCCGAAGGGCACTTTTAATTACAAATTTTTTTAATATTTTATGCACTCATGTCCATAAATTAAGGATAATTCGGAGTCAAGCGGAAATCGAACTCTAAAATAAATATATCACCTGTACTACATACTTCAAGAATCATATGCAAATTTCAGGAAGTAACCAGATGACACCAATGGTACGTCACAATGACGTGGGGCACGTATGGGACATGTTTGGCAGACGAGTTACAGCCCGTCAACCTCCTCCTACATGTCTACCGGAACTTCGGAGAGCATTGCTTTTTGAGTGGTGTAATATCCCCCAAGATCAGATCGATAATTTGATACTCAGCATGCCTAGGCGTTGCACGGACTGTATTGCATCGTCTGGGAGGCATACAATGTATTAACAATCATACCAACCATGTAATATTGGTTTTTTGAAAATAGGGTTTTTTTTGTAATTTGTTCCAGGGAAAAAAATTGCTAATTTTTTTAATAATATCAAACATATAGCACATTTTTTTGCTCTTTACCTTTTGTTTAATAAATGAGCTTTACAAATAAGTCAAATTTGTTTTGCTTCTAACTCTTCCTTTGCCTGATTTTGCATTATCCTTAATTTATGGGCATGAGTGTAATTATAATAACCGCAGAATTATTGCTCTGATATAAAGAGCAATAACCTCATTTAATTAAGGAGCTACCCTTAACCTTATTCAATTAAATTAAATGGTTTTTTGGATAAAAAAGTAAATGTGTTGATATCTTGAGTAAATGTATCCTATGCTGATTGATGTATACTGTCTCAATAAAACAGACATCCGGTGACTGTAAGAAAGTTGTAAACATACTGGACTCTTTTTACAGCTTAATGCAAGATGACAAACATGCATTTTCGCTTTAGGAAACAGAATCTTAATTTAAATAGTAGCTAAACTTACTTGAAAACATTGTGAAGTGAAAACGACATGAACCATAATGAAACTTCATTTCATAGATATTCTTTTGCTAACATTTTAAATATAATTCTAAAATTTACTGATTGAATTTTAACATATTCTATCTAAAAAATACTCGGCGACATTATTTTATCTATTAATACACATTTTAGTGCAGTTTCAAATCGCGTACATGGAACAATAATGTTTTCCAAAATGTATTTGTTGTTTCTCGAACGCATCTAACATATCATAATCATAATCATAATCATATCGAAAGGACATATCGAAAATTAAGTTTCACACATATATATTTTACTTAACTAAATGCGATATCATTTTCACATAGCTCTGTAAATAAAGAAATTGGAAGAATATTGTTCGGTACTGTCAAGTAACAACTATCTTTTAAGTAATAGCTAAATGTTTCTAAGTGCTAGATTTTTTTAACTGCTTAATGAATTTCCAAGCAATTAGCAGCGTTAGCCGATAAAAACATAATAACGAACAGGATAGCTTTCTTCTTTTTGCTCTTTTTTCTTCTTTGAAACTGCGTTCAGTTTCATCATAAGCACGGAAAAAAAAAATACTCCTTGAAAGCAAAAGTTTATTTTTCTTCACGTCCTTAAAAATCCTGACTCACAGCGCCATCTGGAAGACGAATAACAAACTTAAATGGCACAGAACCACAAGAAACATTTCTTGACGATCTGGTTTTACTCACAGTCATAAAATGCGACAGACGTCGTAAGTCGACTGAAAATGACTCCTACAAATTCATCGTTCTTGATCATCTGACATTATATATAAATAATTTCTCAAAAAATACATTTGAGTTAAAACCGCTTACAGATCAGGTTATCTTTATCTCCAACAAATGGCAGACATCCAAGGCTCAAGATCCAAGTCTATTCAGACTCAGAGAAAAACTAGCAGTAAAAAATTGTAGAGATCATCGCCAAGTAATTTCGCTCGGGCGAGAGTTCGCAAGAATGTTTTGGCAACGGGAACTGTGGCTTGTCAGCAACGTCATCTAATGACCGTTAATTGAATTCCAAGGCTGAAGCACGCACTGTTATATGTTCCATTCGCAAGATGATAACTTGCATTTTCAACAGCAATCTTTTATCTCTTTAAAGACCACAGTGTTATCAGTTATGTTTGTTTGAAAAAAAAAAGGAAAAAATATTATTTCTGTTTCACTGTTCAGTGATACGGAGAAAAATTTACGCGAACTCGCTAAAAGATTCTTAATCGAAATAACGTATAACATTTAAAAATAAGAAAATATAACAAAAATTTAATTTTTCGACAAAAATCTAGTTCTTTAAAATTATTTCTATTACATTTCGTATTTTCTGAAAAAATTTTACAAAGGCAATGTCGAGCAAAATAAATAATTTCAATCGCGAAATTTTTATAAATTAAAACAGATTTCCTCTAATTATATAAATGGCATAGCATCTCATATAATAAAAGTTATTTACTACAACAAAGGAAATTAAGTTGACCTCGATTAAACGGGACTGGATTTAGCCGGTTGGCAATTAAAAGGGCCTCGTCTTAAAAAATATCAATTTGCTTATAGCTGAACGTTGAAAAATTACTACCCGAGACTACCAAAATAAAGACAAGTCTCGACTGAAGAATTAAGATGACAAAATCGCGTGGGATAACAGTAATGATGCTAGATTGATATTATAAGTATTTAGGAATTGTTTTTCTTCGTGACAGTACGTAATTTAAATGTACGCATTCTAAAATATATAAATATTGGTCCATCATTCCGTTACAAATAAATGTTATGTAAATCGTAAAAGTTAAATTAAGTATACAATCTAATTTTCTGTTTCCCATTGATTCTTAAAGAAATTTAAGAGTAACATAAACAACAACATTGTTCTTTCTGCTTTGTTTAAGCAGAGTCCAAAATATTGTTCATTCCATATTAATCATTCGTTGTTCATTCTGTATTGTTTCAAAAACATATTTCTTTCTGTATTCTTTTACTCTGAATGCTGATCAAATTTACGTAACCAATTAATCCTCTATACTGCTTAAAAACACAAATAAAGTATCAATGGTGGTTTTCTGAGAGATCGTTTCTCAGTCATGTACTTGTTTAATTGCTATACGATTAATCGTGATTTTAGGGTTAGTGAACATCAGCTGTGCTAGTAACCCGATTAACTGCAAGTCTGCTATATATTTTAGAGAAACAGAATTCGATATAAATCCTTAAATATTAAAAATATTATAAAGATGATTGAAACAAATCATTTTCATATTTCACACACTATATTAAAATGTTATTTTTATAAAAAAGGTACATCGAAGCATTTAACAGAGTCATTATTTTCATCTAAAGAATCATTAATATATCATTAATTATAACTATAATTCTTACTGCGCATGCTCACTTTTTATTTTAGCTACACCAAATGACCATTGTTAAATCAGGCTAACAACACTGCTTACAATAATACGCTGCCAGAATGGCTTCCACCAATAACAGAGCCATATCATCACCATCGGATATACGGAACTGGGATAACATCCTCGCGGTTATCTGCACCCTGTAAATGGGAGACTAAGTGGAATGCGAAAAGGGGTGAGAAAGGAATCTTGAGAGTAAATGATGAACGAACGAATGTTGGGCAATAATTGCCGTTGTTTTAGCACAATACTGAATAAATTCTTGGTTTTTATATCCTCATGGAAGCATATTTTACTGTGAAACATACAATAAACTTTGTACATGTTATTTATATACATTAAAAGCGAGCGCATAAATCACTGAGCAGTCTGCTAGGACACACAATGTAAATACATGATTTACATGTCAGAATACAAATGCATGTAAGAGAAAGCCAAGCTTAATTTGCAAGCAACATAACTTGCAAAAAACGTATATTTTTTTAAGCTAACGTTTCCAATAATAAATTGAAGTTTTTGCAAGATAGAAATATAAATCTCAAATATAGTTATGGAAAATTATTAAAATAATAATTAAATTAGCTAATAATTACCCAAAAACGTATTCAAAGCATTATAATGCAGAGCCTTATGATAAAAATCGTCATCAAAATGAATATTATTAACATTATTTTGAAATGAAACTAATTTCTATTAATTTATAATTTTTATATATAACTACGCTGGAAACCTGTAAGTCGTAAAGAAACAAAATAAAGGTTTTGCAATGGGAGCTCTCACTGCCAGTATCAAGTAACTCGTTAATGAAAAACAAAAATAATTTAAAAAATGGCAACATTTTTTTCGCAAAGCAACGGAAATTAAAAACCGAAACCCTGCAATCTCACCAATGGAATGATAACGGGTACTTTCCTTTGTTTCATCATACAATCCATCGAGTCATCACCAAACTCTTTTATCAGTTTTTCCCAAATATTGGAAGAAAACTGTTTTCCTACCTTATAGCAATTGAGAGCCGTTTATTTGTTTTCACATCAGAAGGGCACTTTTTCACATTATCTAGAGTAAATTGCTTATATCCCAAGGGAGTCAACTAGAGTTCGAACCCATCATTGACCACAAAGAGTATCTATGGAAAAGATTTTTTCAACATAAAATCAACTGTTACTTCTTTTAAAATAATTTTTCTCGGAAATCGGTTTTTTGGTAAACTTTTATTATGTGACTTTCACATACTACTTGAATGATTTTCCCCCCCATCCTTTTTGATGGTCCAAAACAAATTAATTTTTGTTTTCTTTTACCAATGATTAAAATTTATTTAATGTTATTTTCTATTTAAAAAGTAATAAAATCTACAATTAATATCAGATATCTAATGCTTCTTTTCTTGAAATGCTGTTAATAATTCAATAATCAGTTCCTTCTTTTAATATACGAAGGCTAGCCAACCCGTCGATTGCAGCGTGTTTTTAATTTTATGGTGGATTACCAGCCTATTACACTATGACATTATTTTTTTATATTTTTCCCGAGAACCAGAAAATCGCGACGTCGAAAGAATCACGTCAAGAATCTACTTCAGAAATACACTCACGTTTGTGAAAATTGCAACACCAAGAAGGAATCGTCATAATTGAATGCAATTTAATACACAGTTGAGTGGTAGGGGTACAAATAAATGATTAAATGTTCAAAGCAAACAAACAAGAACAAGAGATCAGAATCAGTATTTTGTGTGGCCACCACGCGCCGCAATAAGTGTTGCTACACGACGTGGCATGGAGTCAAACAAAGTTTGAATGTCTGACTGAGGAAGAGCATTCCATATCGTTTGTACGCGTACCCAAAGTTCGTCTGCAGACGCAACAGGACGAGGATCACGAGCAAGACGCCGACCAATGACATCCCACACATGTTCAATTGGCGACATATCCGGGGAACACGCAGGCCAAGGAAGAAGCTGTACCTGCTGCGCTGCAAAGAAGGATTTAACAATCCGAGCAGTATGAGGGCGGGCATTGTCCTGTTGAAATACAGCGCCTGGCAAGCTTTGAAGGAAGGGAACAGCTTCGGGCTGTAGAACTTCACGGATATACCGGTTGCTGTTCAGATTGCCCACAATTCGTAGCAATTGAGATCGTCTATGATATGCTATGGCGCCCCAGACCATAACTCCGGGTGTTCGTCCACTGTGGCGTTCGATAATGCACTCCGGAAGGTGGCGTTCACCGGCATAGCGTCTGACACGAATGCGGCCATCATGGTACCACAAATTAAAGCGGGATTCGTCAGAAAACACGACATGCTGCCAATCAGCACGCCAGTCTCTATGCTGATTGGCCCATTGTAGCCGCAGGCGGCGATGGTCGTGCGTTAGGGGGATCCTGTATAAAGGAGTCCGTGCGCGCAGTCCACACTGCAGCAGACGTCTACGAATTGATGAAGCACACAATGAAACACCTGTAGCTATTGACCACAGTGCTGCCAATTGTCTAGAGGAAGCTGTACGGTCCGTCCGCGCCATGCGGACCAGGTGTCTATCATCGCGAGCTGACGTCACATTTCGGGGTCCACTCCCGGATTTCCGAGTTGTCCGACACTCGTCCGTCCACTGCTTCCAAACGCGCATCACTGTGCTGCTGTTACGCTGCACACGAGAGGCTACTGCACGATACGACAATCCAGCTTCACGAAGGCCGATGATTCTCCCTCGTTCAAACTCTGTAAGTTGTTCAAATCTCGCTCTCTTTCGTCGACGAGGCATACGTACAGATTGAGTTAACGTTTACCACTAGCAGATAACCACCGATAACCATACACGCCTCGCTACAGCCGTCTATTTATTCGGATCCATCAGCCGTTCAGAGGGCGCTGCTCAGCATACGCATGCGCTACGGATTTGCAATTCTAATCATTTGCATATCATGCGCTACTTTGCATTTCCTGAAAATTTCAGCTCACTCGCGTAAGTCCTTCATGGTGTTGCAATTTTCACAAACGTGAGTGTATATTGTCTAAGTACCGAAAAGACTGAATTCAGCTCCTTATCAAAACAAAGGTTTTATAATTTTGTTAAAACTTAGAATATTTTTCTTAGAAACTTAGAATATATAAACTTAGAATTCAACTACAGCATATTTCCATGTGATGTGCAGTATGATCTGATTGTTAACGAATTTTACATTCTAGTTGATTGTTAGCGAATACTGCATTCAAAATGTTGATATGCAGAGAAAAGTTTTTAGTTAACAAACACATAAAATTAGCACGTTGTTATGGAAAAAAAATTTGATGTGTGCACCACATGACTTCTTTTATACGCATTTTCTTCCATTTCATTTAAAGTTATTGGATTGAATTAAATCTACTTCGTCTATAGCGCATAAATCAAAACAGAATCTATACACTCTTTAATATTCATTATATTTGTTTACCATAGCGACACTCTGGCGCTAGGTTCACTTAACAGAGTTATATCTCATTCATTTTATAACTCAGAATCCACAAAAATTATATCATCTGAAGAATTATCTAATCGCTGCCACATGTTCTATTCAAATACTATAATAAATCTAAAACGATGTATAAAAGAAATTAAAAAAAAAAAAAAAACAGTTTTTCACAGATAATTCAGCATTTCTCGTTTACTTAATTCAGTTCTCACTTCGCGACAAGGCGAAAATACATAAAAACTCAAAATATCTACATTAAAATCACCAAATGTCGTCAAACGTTTCGACTATTTAGCCGCATTCTGGTCCGATACCTGTATAACTACAATTGGTACAGTAACTGAATGACTATAATTCTAACTATAACTGTATCTGTCCCTTACATGTATATGCCAACCTGTAATTTCGAGGAATGGAAGGTACTGGAAATTCAGCGGGAACCGGAGAAAAACTATATAACAGCGGATAGAGCATCAGTTTTCAGTTATTTAGTTCAGCGAGAGTTTGTAGTATTGAGAAATCTCCGTAAAAGCTTCGTCTTTTCAAATTCGCTTTTCACTGTGTTGTGTTTAACGTTCTTAGTAGTTTGAAGTGTAACTACTGATTATGCTCTGTGGCACTGAGAAGAGCCGTGAAAGTATTTTTGTGGAAAGTTACAGAAATGTAAAGAGTTCCTTTCCGTAAAATAAATTTTATCAAGCTATCTTCTGTTCTGTGTGCATTCAGTCTATTAAGAACCCATACGCACGCAACAATACTCAGCTACTTGATGCATACGTTAGAAATTTTATTAACTGTACTTAAAACGCATTAACTGTAACTCTGTTTGCTTAAGTGTTTGGATGAAAGTACTTATTTTTAATTTACTTCATTTTTTTAGTTATAATTTGTCTTTTTTAGTGGAAAGTTGGACATCTTTACCTATTTACATCTATTCGTTTACGAAAAAAAAAACATTTAAAAAATACTACACATAAGACTATAATGAAAGATTTTCAGAAAGTAAAATAGAATTTAAAATTATTTGAAAGCAAAAAACTTTACCGCGTGTTAAAAACAGAACCTTGAAGATGACAAAATAGAGAAATTAAAAAATACTAACAATGAACAATTAGAAAAGCAATGAAAAAAATGTAATCTTAGAAAATTAAAAATAAGTAACCTGAGACTAGCACTATGATACGAAAAATTCTATAAAGAATTGAAGGCAAACAAAAGAAGAAAAACAAACAAAAGTTAACTTGTGCCGACACAAAGCAAAGCAAAGCAAAAAAATTGAAACGCAAGTGCCAAAGTATAGGACAAAAGAGTTAAAGAGGAACTTTAATCCAGGGACGGAAAATATTTTCATAGAAATGGAGTCACATTATTCTAGCTCGCAGAAAAGAAAGTAATTAAAGAAAATTTTATTTGCCAAAATTTTGTTAAAAGCACAGCTTTCCATTTCATAATAATTGATTTTTAGAAGACACCTGCAGAAGATGCAGTGTTTACATCTGATATTGACGATCATATTTTGGAAAAGTGTGAAGCTTTATGCACAAAACCATGTGACACTTCGAAATAATTGTTTTCTTTTGTCGAAATTCCTTTCATTAGGTTGTAAGTTTGAAACAAATATCTTTATTCATTCACGACACTAACATTTCATTTATTATCATGTATTATTTTCTAATGGTATTTAAAAACTGCTATCTCAGAAGATATCAGACTTAAATAACTTAACTGAAATGCAAAATTTTCATAAAGCATCATATAAAGTACCTTAGATCCTAGGTTAAAAACATTAAGATTTACATTGGATTCTGGTCCATAAAAGAAAATTTGAAAGAAAATAATAGCAAAAACACCGAAAGGCTGAGGCCGGAAGAGAAATAGTTCAATTGTTTTATTC
The DNA here is from genome assembly GCA_000611955.2 of Stegodyphus mimosarum. NCBI lineage: Eukaryota > Metazoa > Arthropoda > Arachnida > Araneae > Eresidae > Stegodyphus > Stegodyphus mimosarum. The sequence continues at coordinate 832,147 of KK115717.1, forward strand.
GGCAGGGCTATCCGTTCCAAATATGTTGCAGAACAGGTTTTGGAAAGGAAAGTAAATCAAGCACAGTAATAATTTGCTTTTCGTCAGCAATATAATAATTAGTTATGTTTCTCTTTAAATATCATAAAAACCTTTTAAAAGAAAAATATGATTTGGAAAATATTTGTGTCTTTGTAGCAATCTTAATACAGAGGAACATCACTTATTAGCTCTGCATTTCCTTTCTTTATATGTCAAAAAAAACTAAGTTGTTTTTTAATTCTGTACTTTCAATATTTTTTCGATACTAAGATTAATATGAAGAGATAACACTCTATAAATGAGCTTGAAAGCAAATTGAACAAAAATATTTGATTAACATATAGGCTCAAAAACCTAATATTATGTTTAATGTAAATTTAATATTTTATTTTATTCATGAATCTCTGCTACAAAAAGTCCTGGAGAAGCACAAATGTCTTTGTTCAAGTTTTGTTGCAGCAACAAATAAATAAATAAGTACACAATATGAGTTCAGAATTTATAGAAAGAAAAAAATTATATTTATTATTTTATATTACTTGAAATGAGTTGTATTTTAGAAAATCAAGAATAATTTCATTATTTAATTTTGTCGAATAAAAATGTTTTGTACGTTGTTGTGTGAAAATTAATATATTTTTAACATCATAATTTGTCAGAATATGTCTTGTGAAACACCTTACTTGGAGCATAGCATTTGGTCAACCTAAAACTCTTTCGGATGTTTTGAAGATATAGAAGGACTTTGGTCCAAGTTGGTCACTCCCATGATGGTAGAAACATATTAATTGCTCAGTAGAAAAAATTAAACCAGTTATCATAAATTTTCAAATATCTTGGTGACATATTGAATCAGACATCTGGAGTTCAATGATGATTCAAATTTCGCAATTATTTGATTATTATACTCGATACAAGATATTCAGCGCATAATTATGAATCGTATATTAATAAAATAATAGAGAAGTAAAGCACAACGTTTTCCCATTACATCCAAATGGAAGAACTATTTCATAGCATCAATTAACAGCAATAATTTTGTAGAATAAGATTCGAAAGAGAAATTTGGTATAACATCAAGACGACAACATTGTAACACATTTTAATTAGCTATGCATTCTAAAAATAGTGGTATTTAAAACAGGCCATTATGGAAAACAAACTACAAAAACAAAATTTCAAATGGAATAACAATTATGAAAATATGATAAAAATTAGAAAAACCAAAAGATTTATAGAATAATAAGTCAATATATACATATATATATGTATAATATTTTGCAGAAAAGATAAGTTAAACATAATTCTTTCTAATCATTATGTATATCAGCTGCCTTACCTGAAAATCTTTGTGTAGCGAGAAAAATCGTCTATGATATTTGAGTCACAAAAATGGTTTAGTTCCAAATACTCGTACTCTTGACATGATGTAAAGTTCTAAAAAGAAGAAAATTTTATGAATAAATAAAAATTACATAGCATACATCATTTTCTTGTCTAAAATTCAAAGAATTATTGAAAATATAATAAGAATGATTTATAATTTTTCATGCAGCCTAATTTATCGCAATTATTCAGTAGGTTATGTAGTGTTAATTATTTAGTATATAATTTTACACGAAATATTTTTCACAATCCGAAGTGCAAAATTAATTTTAGGAGAAAAAAAAATTAAAAAATTTCCCTTTCTCACCGAATTTCGTTTCTATAAGTGCAGAAGCTAGTGCATATAAAACAGATAAATAAAAAAAACTGACGTGTTTAAGTTTGTATTAAGAAATATTTCGCATAAAAATACGTCATAAATTGACTCACATCAGAGTACGTTTAAAATTTTAAATACAAAGCAACAGTACAAGATACAATACTAATAACAGTGCAAGAATTTCTTAATTAAAAGATCAGTTGATATTAAAGACTAGTGTTGAACAAATTAAAACACGTTGCTTCAAATCATTTCGATGTAAGAAATAACACTTTGCTACAGAATAAAACAAGGATCATCTTATCTTCATTAAATTTATTTAAAAAACATGCAATATTATTATACACTACGTATTTAGAAACACATAATATGAGCACACTTCGTAAGTTTCATAAAAGCAAATATGATGTAGGAAAATTCGCCAAGAAAGAAAACATAAAAAAAATGCCAGAAGTAAAGCAAGTATAGCATTAAAATAAACCGACAAATATCTCCGCCACACAGCACATTTTGCAATTCATGGAAAGCCATCCATTCCACAGTGTTAACGAATTGTTCTAGCATTTGGAGAGTAGCAAGAAATCACCAAAGATTTCATCTTCCATATTTAAGCTTAAATACACTCATTGCCATAAAATTTTGCGCGCCAAGAAATAATTGCGGGATCGTAACGAAGCTTGGCATGAAGATACATGACGGGCAGATATGCAAATGATTAGAAATGCAGCGTGATTGCGCATTGCGTAATGTCACTAGAGAGCGTTGAACTTCGTTCTTCTTGGAGTATAAAACAGGTAAGCAGAGCTTGTTTGAGTTCACTTAATCTTTTGCTAAGGAAGCGCTGAGGTAGACATGCCGTTAGGCCGCCATCGAAGCCAGTATCAGCAGCTGTCAGATTTCGAGAGGGAAAGAATCATCGGGATGATGGAAGCTGGGTGGTCAGGTAGACTGTTTTGATTTTACTGGGAAGAGGTGTTGGAACAAGTGGACAGAAGAGACGTCATTTATACGTTGACCAGGCTCAGGACGCCCTCGACAGACCAGTCGTCGAGAAGACCATCACATCATACACGGACATACGACATGCACGCGTAGAGCCAACTGCCTCATTTGCCGCTATCCAAACACAGAGAGCAGCTTTATTACGAGCCCCTGTGTCTTCCCAAACCACCGCGAATCGCCTGGTTGAAGGACATCTGTTATTTCGGCGCCCATTACGTGCGCTGCCAATGACACCCATCCACAGACGTCTCCGTTTGGAGTGGTATCGCGAACGACAGGATTGGATTTTAACGAATGGAACCATGCCATTTTCAGCTACGACTCTAGATTCAATTTGACCAATGATGACAATAGTGTTCCACTGTGGAGGTCCCGTGGTGAACGCCTCAATCCTGCCTTCGCTTTACAGCGACACACCGTTGCCACAGTGAGTGTGATGGTATGGGGTGCCATTGCTTAAGATACACAGTCACCCCAAATATTGATCCATGGCACAATGACAGGCCAGCGGTACGTCCATGACATCCTTCAGCCACATGTATTGCCACCTATGGCAAGGCTCCCAGGAGCCTGTTTTTAACAAGACAATGCTCGGCCACACATAGCACGGATCTCACAAAACTGGCTCCGCCACATTAACACCCTTACCTGGCCAGCTCGACTGCAGATTTGTTACCAATCGAGTATAATCTGGGATCATTTGGGACGACAAGCTGGACAGCCTACGAGACTGGCCGAACTAGAGCGTGTTTCAGCAACTGTGGAACGAGATGTCTCAAGACACCATACGGAACTTTTATGCCTCATCATTGCCCGCTCGTATCGCATCGTGCATTCGATCTAGAGGTGGTCCAACAGAGTACTAAAACTTTCATTCATGTGTATTTTTTTCTGCAATAAATGATCCTTTTTTCGTTGATTTTTCTAATCACTTACTTATATCAAAGTAGTACTTCCGTATGTAAAATTTCGTTTCATTCTGACAGCTTTTTCTTGGCGCACATTTTTATGGCAATGAGTGTACTTTGCCAGATAATGGTTTGCATTCCATCACAGTTAGATCAATCGCTTAGTCATATTATTGACTTGCTTATATTGTAAACCTTATTTCTTTTGAATAAATCATCCAATTTTTTGGAAATCATAATCATTTCCCCCCTTTCCTGCACCGTACATCTTAATTAGTACTTTTTTCTCAATTAGATAACTCCTTAGTGCGCTGATTTTATGTTCCAGAATATATTTATAGAGTACTTAAAACAAGCGAATATATTCCATTAAAAAATTATCTTTAAACTCCTAGTCCTGAGGTTTTGTTTATGATAAAGTGAATTAATTTCAATCCTACTTTTGAAGATATAAGAGCTATAAAAGATAACAATAACTGAGTGTATCAGACTGGTTGTTGCTGCAGGCATACACGTATGTTTAACGTAAGTACAGGCCAATTTCTCTTATAATATCCTTCACAGAAGTATGCCGCCCTAGATATATAAATCTTCATTGTTTTGAAAAATTAACTAAGCAGTTTGCAAAAATTAGCTAAGCAATTCATCATTATATCAGATGTTTATTTCTTTGACACATTTTAACAGCTGCAGGATTGCAACGAACAGTTGCGTAATTCAAGGACGAATAATGAACTTAACATCAAAAGAAACACTAAGCAATTTCACTTTAGCGAATAAATAACTTGAATTTTGGCATCTGAACAAAACAGACAATGATCTCCCATAATGCAGTTAAAAGAGAAAACAAAAGAAAAGGAAAAAGAAACTATAAAAGTATGTTCCTAATTTTAGAATTTCGTCTGGTACCGACGTAAACTTCTGTTTGAAGTTTCTAAATAGCTCACAGTTTGATTTATTACTTTGTAAATTTAAAGAGATAGTTATCTCAGACAATAATACATCAAAACCTGAGTAACTAAAATGATAATTTCCTATATGCGATCATACTTTTGATTACGTTTTTAATTAGCAATTAAAGCAACCTGCTATTGTATTATTTCTGTATATATAAGCAAAGAACGTTAAATGTATGGCTAAACATTACTAACTGAAAGCAACTAAAAGTTTTGTGCAAATGTCACATATATGAATATTTCAATAGAAATGTAAAAAAATAATTAATTTCCCGTAATGAATATTAAGCTGATGCTCATTTTCCCCCATAATTACAGATTGTTATTCATACAGTTTACTACAACAGCGTCAGACCAAAAAGTAAAGAAATATTGCACCTGAGATTAAATGCAGCTGTTAATGTTTCATAAAGCTTCGAATTATTTAACCCTGAAATGTGTTTCTTCATTTATAAAGAAAATAGTAACCGAGCAGAAAACGAAGTTATTTTTAATCCATGGGACATAACGTATTTTCTTTACTTCTAAATTATAAAAATGACAATGCTAGCAGAACAAAAAGGTAAAGCATTAAAAAAATATTTGCTACTATTTGTTTTGATAGTTTCGTAAAGAGCTAAATTGTTAATACAAAACATGCTTTTAAAACTTTCATGTAATGACATGGGTTTTCGGACATCTGCAAATATAGTGTCAGTTTTTTTTCGGACGTTATTTTAAAAATTTACATTATTAGATGAGTTAATAAAAGCCATTTCCTGTGTCATATATAAAGTAGGTCTAATACAAAATTTCTCAATTTTCGTTGAATTTATAATGGTCTTCACTAAAAATAAAAGCTAACAATAAAAATGCTATTAAAGCTCTGTAGCAGCATTTAGGGTGTATACGCCTGAAAATTTCTTTCTTCTTTTCCTTTTAAAAAAAAAACAACAGATTTAGATTTATTACACTATAACAATACATTATATAGAGAGAGGAAAACAGCCTATTTCCAACTGAAAAAAAGTCTCAAAACGTTTTCTTTCTGGAAAAAGTTCAGATGTTTACGCTTAATGAGCAAAATCATAAGAAATTTTACATCAAGATGCAAGAACTTAAAGATATCGAAAAGAAAGAAACTTATTATTGTGAAAAGTGTAAGAGGAAAAAATGTGCAAATTTTAACGTTTTGGTGCTCTTTATTTCTAAAACAAAATACATATAACATGAAGTTTTAATAATACTCCAATTAATTTATTTCCAATGCTAAATATCCTTTTACTTACAAGATTTGGCTATTAATTTGCAATAAATCAAGATTTTTCACACGTATCTTATTTCATGTTTCACCATCCATTGACTGACGGTTTGAAATACTGTATTTAGAAAACACTCGCTTCGTGCTAATTATTTATTTATAGTGTTCTAACAATAAACATTAAAAAGTGTAGTTCTATTCAATAATTTCGAAAAGGTCTGTTTTAAAAATCAGTGGTAATTAATGCTATTTGAAACTACACGGAAAAGTACGAATTAAATTTTATATCCATCACCTTGTAAGGATCTTAAGTTTCTTTAAGTTTATTTTATTTTAAAGCTTTACTATCATCTCTTATTTTCCACTTCCGGGCAGAATTAACGCGTGATTATGTTTATGCAAATTGTACTTACTAACGCTTAAGTATTTAAGTGTGGCTTTTTGCCAAGAGCAGAGTAGAAGGAAAGAGAGACGGCCCTCTTGCTACGAGTCTTCCCGCTAGCTTGCCATCAGTTACTGTCCGCTTTTAAGGCCAGATGTTTAACCCTCTTGAAAGTTAAAGACATGTTGTAGTTTTCCGCAGTTTGTGTACTACAGAGGTAGTAATTTAAAAGGCCAGTCTTAGTGCTAGTCACCTGTGCAAAACATTAAAAGTTAGCTCTTATTTAAATTTTAGTTAGTTAGTAGTAGTATATTCTTTTACGTTCCTTCGGGAACGTCTGTAAAATCGATAAGCAAATAAAGGGTAATTTGAACCCTTCTTATTTTTGTTGTATCTTCTACACACGCACGAACATAGCTTTTAGTAAGCTCCCTGTTCCTACTCAGGACTCCATTCATGTTTGCAAAACCAATTAGAAGAAACAGTAGTCCTGATAACCTCTTCTGTCTTCCTGCTGTTTTCCCTAAAAATGCCATTTTAGCATTTTCTGATTGGTTGAGTTTATTTGAATATAGGCAAATACACAGTTACTATCTTCCAATAGGGATGGAACAGTTTCGTGGAGACCTTTTTAAGTAACTGATTTCCGAAATTTGTCAGAACGTAATTGCGCTTGTGAATGCTTAGAGCTGTTTTGAAAATAAAACTGCTTACGTTTCCATTATTTCTTCAATTGTATATTATTTTCAATTATTTAACAATAGTGAAACAATAGTAAATGAAATTTCAGTCTCCAAAAATATCTCTGAGTACTAGAAATTGAAGTTTTATATAAAATGGCTGGGAATCTGAATTAAAAATTGGAAACGAAAACGTTACATATGCACCGATTATTGTCGAACATATTTCAAACAAATAAATTTCAAAACAAGAGAAGAATCAAAATGATGGATCTAAAATAAAACGTCAAAAATTGCCGAGGAATATGAAATTGCTCTATGTTATCAAAAAAAAACGCTGTTATCATTCGAAAACACTATAAGATTAATTAAGTAGTAGTTTTATAGAGAAGGAGTTCTACCAGAGAAAATGAAAAAATAAGTTTTATGTCTTAATCCTGAGATGTAAATCGAATCGTTCCAGTGTGCTGGACTGGCATGACAACCGTTTTCAATCATAAACGCTTACATTTGAAACTCGGGCGCCAGATAGAGATTAGAAAGAAGTTTAAAGCGAGGAATATTAGAATGGAAAGATTGCACTTTTTCGCAAAGACAAATACACAGTCCAGTCACATTAATGTGACCATCTGTCAAAAGCCAGAATAACCACCTTTCGCAGAGCGGACTGCTGCGAGACGTGCAGGAAGAGAGTCACATAGGTCCCTGAAGGTGTTCTCTGGGATGTTGAGCCATGCCGACTCTAATGCCGTGGCCAGCTGCGCTAGATTACGCGGTTGAGGATCCATGGCGCGAACAACTCGATCGAGATGGTCCCACAGATGCTCGATTGGGTTTAAGTCAGGTGAGTTTGCTGGCCAGGGGAGGACGGTAAACTCATCCTGGTGCTCTTCGAACCACGCACGTACACTGGCAGCTGTATGGCACCTCGCATTGTCCTGCTGGAAGATGCCATCATCCTGAGGAAAAACAATGCGCATGTAGGGGTGAACATGGTCCGCAAGGACAGATGCGTACTTGTATTGATCCATTGTGCCTTCCACAATGATCAGTGAACCTAGAGAATGCCAGGAAAACATTCCCCAGACCATAATGCTCCCGCCTCCAGCTTGGACCGTTCCGGCAATGGTTGCAGGGTGGTTCCTTTCAGAGGTTTCACGCCTTATACGCCAACGTCCATCTGTCCGATGGAGCATAAAACGCGATTCATCCGAAAACGCAACCTGTCGCCACTCAGTGGACGTCCAGCTGCTGTACTGGCGTGCAAATTCTAGCCTTCGCCGTCGATGAACAGCAGTCAGCATAGGTGCACGAACCAGGCGTCTGCTTCGGAGGCCCAGACGCAGCAATGTTCGCTGAATAGTACTTTGGGAGACACTTTTGGTAGCCCCTTGGTTCATTTTGGTGGTCAGTTGCTCAACGGTAGCCCGTCTATCTGCCCGAACGCATCTCCGCAACCGTCGTTCGCCTCTGTCATCTATGGCCCGTGGTGCACCACATTTGCCACGTCGCTGATTTTGGACAGTCCCATTTTGCCATGCACGGTACACTTTTACCACGGCGGCACGCGAACAGTTCACAAACTCAGCCGTTTCGGAAATGCTTCCACCCTTGGCCCGAAAGCCAATGATCATGCCCTTTTGGAAGTCGGATAAATCGCTTCGTTTCTGCATTACGCCAACGATTGAAATGTTTTCCGAAGCCCTCACACACCCTTTATATACGCTCAACTGCACTGTGCTGCCACCTGCCTTCTGTGATTGGTTATTTAACTCTGACATGGAAAGTACGTGGTGGTCACATTAATGTGACTGGACTGTGTATGTGATCTTCGATGTACCGGTATTTTAACTACTATACCATCACCACACTAAATAAATCAATCAGTATTCCTGATGGTTAAATTTATAGTCTCTTGCATGCCACGAAATAGAAAACGTATTTAGTTTTTCATAAGCAAGTAGCATAATACTGGAAAGTTCGAGAACTCATAGTATTTTAATCTGGATACTAATACTCGGAAACGCACCGGCTGTTGTTAACGCGATGCCGTTTAGACAATTCCGTGAAGCGACATTCTCCTGATTTAATTGAACTGTTACAAACTGTAAAATAATTTTTGTGCGAAATATGCTAGAATAAAACTGCATTTATACTACTGCAGAGCTATAAATAAAACTGCATTTATACTACTGCAGAGCTATAAATAAAACTGCATTTATACTACTGTAGAGAACAGAATGGTGAAGTAGATTGCGCAGTAAAATAACGACACCACGAAGTGAAGTGAACATTTTGATTTATTCATAGCACAACACTTCCAGATCGAGCATATATACACTACATAAAAACATTGTAGTTACTTGAACATAACTACTGATTTTTAAACATAGGATAACCCATTGGTCAGCCTTTCCCGCCGATAGCCAGTCTCTAACTTTCTCGTTTACACGAAAGACGCTACCTATTTTCAGATTGACACTTATGATTACACGGTACAGAAATCGCATGGGAAATTGCATAATAGGTTGACAAACGTCATGTCAGTAAAAGCCGCATGTTGAAATTCAAGAAAATTCGAGAGAAGCAAATATATTTTCCATAAGCCAAAGTCGATATTTTGTATATATAACGTTGTTATAATATAACGTTTCTATTTATATTATTGCCATAGTATTTACATCATTTTAAAAGTATGGGAACAAATTTCAAAAGGATAGAAATTGTGGTGTCTTTGTTTTCTCTTATTACAGCTTGATACGATAAAAAGTACTCTTTTTCAGTTTTTAAATACTTCGATTCTTTTGCGATATTTTCTAGTAAATGTTCATCTATCATAGCTTTGCAGTACTCATGAAATTTCGGATTCTTCTTTATTTAATTAAATTTAGTAGACCTTTTCTGTAAAGCATCCACAAACATCCATCCCATCCATTCCCAAAGCATCCATCCCATCCATTCCCAAAGCATCCATCCCATCCATTCCCAAAGCATCCACACACAAACCTAGCTTTCAAAGACTTTCTTTACAAATCAGTACAATGTTACTATTATTATCAATGTTTTTGAATAACATTGTAAGGTTCTTATGTTAAACTAACCAGTTACTACGATTCCGATCTTTATTTTAACGTCCTTCTTTCGATATTCCTCAGCGGAATGCAAATTAGCTTATAGTGTAAAGCTGAGGGGGTTTGGGATCTCAGTCTGAGAGAGAGAGGGAATTCCTGGCACTCGGGTAGCATTGTTAGAATTCTGCCAACTCTATCTAAATGTAATTATCATGACTTTTGCTTTCTCTCGAGCCGGTTGCTTAAACTTATTCTTACTTTACATTTACTTGAGCCTGACGACCACAAACAGTGGTTTATCTTAGCACGAGTTGTGCCAGTTTTGTTAAAAGATCACGTTAATAAAAAAGTTGTTTAAAACGTTCGCAAGTCTTTGTCATACTATTTCAAACATAGTGATAACTCACTACTTTTCTATTACGACAAAAAGACTAAATTTCAAGTTCAGCTCACTAATCTGATAATATTATTTATTACGTTTTCTAACTAATAAGAAATGAAATGAAATAACTGCAAGTAATTAAAATTGTTTAAATTTGCTAATAACAAAAGGAAAATAACGTTTAAATTTATTAATATAAAGAAATGAAATAAATTAATTAATTTCTTATGGAAAGCAAGTAATTTTAGTTAACTAGCCATATTTCATATATATTTTTTTATTTGCATAAGAGCTGCATCAATGGCCTACGAAAGCCGCACGCAGCTCTCGAGTCGCGCTTCCGATGAAATATACCCGTATTATATAACAACAATTGATGAAATATACTCCTGTTACATAACAACAACTGATGAAATTTACTCCTGTTGCATAACAACAACTGGTGAAATATACTCCTGTTACATAACAGCAACTGACGAAATATACCCCTGTTACATAACAGCAACTGTTGAAATACACCCCTCTTACATAACAACAACTGATGAAATGTACTCCTGTTACATAACAGCAACTGATGAAATGTACTCCTGTTGCATAACAACAACTTATGAAATGCACTCCTGTTACATAACAACTGACGAAATGTTATGTACTCCTCTTACATAACAACAACTGCTGAAATATACCCCTGTTACATAATAAAAACTGATGAAATATGCTCCTCTTACATAACAGCAACTGATGAAATGTACTCCTGTTACAAAACAACAACTGCTGAAATGTACCCCTGTTACATAATAGCAACTGATGCATTATGCTCCTCTTACATAACAACAACTGATGAAATATACTTTTGTTGCATAACAACAATTGATGAAATGCACTTCTATTACATAACAACAACCGATGAAATATATTCCTCTTACAAAACAACAACTGATGAAATGTACTCCTGTTACATAACAACAACTGATGAAATGTACTCTTGTTACATAACAACAACTGATGAAATGTACTCTTGTTACATAACAACAATTGATGAAATGTACTCCTGTTACAAAACAACAACTGAAGAAATGTTATGTACTCCTGTTACATAACAACAACTGATGAAAAGTACCCCTGTTATATAATAATAACTGATGAAATGTACCTCTGTTACATAACAACAACAAAAAAAGTCATTTTACAACAATGTGTAACCTATTTTTTTCAAGCAGCATTTCTTTTAACACCTAAAAAATGGCATATAATGACAAAAGTCATGCAGTTCTTACAATGTGTACCTGCCGCAATGAAAATCGTTACAAAGAAACTAAAATCCTCTCCATTTCTATAGCACAGATATACCTAACAAACTCGAATAATAATAATTTTCAACGATTTTTAGATAAAAATGTTCTGACAGCAAATGTAACTCACTTCCTAACGTTCTTTATTGCGAGAACATTTTGAAATGTCTGACGGTAGAAATATATTGCCTTTCAAAGAGTAATTTATGACCTTCAGAGCTTGAGTGCTTTATTTTATTAAATGCCGAGAAAATTCATTATTCTCCATGCCAGGGCTGTTAAGGAAATCTCTTTGTTCGCTTTTTTTATCATAATGGTCGTATATTTTATTTATCATTACCAACTATTATTTTTAGACGCTTATGAGGGGGAAGAAAAGTTCACTTTCTAAGTAATGCTTATTAGTTAGATGTTTGTAAGTCTGAAAGTCATCTAGCTTTTACTCCAAATGCCACTTTGGGTTAATCCATGCTCTACAACTAAAAGTCTAAAAAAATATATATATTCAGCACTGTATTATTCCATACCTTTGTTATGTGCTTCTCTACATGTATGTAGACATTTAGATATCAATAACATTAGAGTTTAATTTATTTAAGAATCTATTTTTATGAATGCGGAAAATCTGAAAAAAAAAATAAATAAAACTTTGAAAATCTGCATAAGTCTAGCAAATTTTTAAAAATTGCTCGTACAGAATAAGGTGAATAAGTCAATACAAATTGTAGCCATTTTTCCATTTTAAATATTATTTTCTAAAGTACATAGATGGTATGTATACGGTATTCCACAAGAAAGTCGCCGGACGCAGAGATTGCGTTTTATGGCTAAACTTATAGGACGTGTGCTATAAACGTTTAGTCAGAAACGCGTTGTATACCAGTTACGGGACAGTAAAGACTAATAACAAGAGAAAGCCTCCATATCTCTAGCCGCTAAGCATTTTGTGACAATGTCTTTCAAATCAAAATCAAAACAAAACACGGCATCTTTTAAATATCTACATCCTTTTTTTAAAAAAATAGCGAAAACATAGTTATGACATGATCCAACAGACACTTAACTTTCTACATGAAACAAACATTAGCATTCGCACCCATTTCACATTGTTCAATGTTTCGTAATTCGAAAACTAAGCATGCATAGAAAATGTATTGCTGTTGACTGAACAGAGTAACTCGCAGTATTTTGCCTGCAGCCCTTTAGAGACTATGTTCTGGGACACTGTCTAATTGCACCACACGACGCACAGATAAACATAAAAGTGCAACTGGTACGGATTTATTCAATTGTGACGAAAATCAGCATAAGCAGGATGAATCATTAAAAAAATCGTTACGATTTGGAACTTCTTCGAATAAAACATGAAAAAAAATGGAATGTAAAATATGGAATGCAATGAAATGCAGTCATATATGGTCTCTCGAAACCGCTATGGTAAGACTGCAATATTTAACGCATAGTAGTTTTGCATGCCAGGTATGGATCATTGACTAGCCAAGATCTATCGTGGTTAAGTGAAAAGGCTGATTACATTAGCCGTCGCATCACCTTTCATTTTGAAATAAGAAGAATTTATTTATGCGCTACAAATTTCACATTTGATACAGAACCCAACGGAAGCGTAGTCAAAATGTAGAGTCCGTTCGATACTCCACTTCTTTGACCGTTTTCCCCACTTTTGTCATCCAAATGCACATGTGTAGTAGCGTGTACCATTGAAAAAGGACCCTGTTCGTACAAATTCTTGAAGGAAGATGCTTACATCATGGGAAGAAAGTAACCAATGTGATTTTGATTTACTTTTTAGTGCCCTGCTTGGTTTCAAATAAGTAATTATATGCTATTCCAAAAAGATTTTTCATCCCCATATAATAGGGGAAAATACAAGTATCTCTACTCAAAATGCGACTACGCGTCAAGTGGTGGGAAAATACTTGACACTATAACACACATTCATTGACATTGACTATAATATTGAATACTTGATACTATAACACACATTCATTGAATTAATTCCATTGACACTATAACACACACACTCCCCGAAGATTTCATTTCATAGTTTTCTGTACACGGTACATTTACGCTGTCTGAAACAAAATTCAAGTATCATAAAAGACATGACGTTTTCGTGAATTTTGTTAATCTTAGTGTATATAAATACGTAAATATTTATTGTATGATTGATGTTTTGCGCGCCGTAAGAGTTTAATTCTATAAATAGAAAAAGAATTAAAAATAATAATAATAATAACGTATACTGTATGCTGCATTGTCTATTTGCAGGATAATTTATCTTTTTCTTTTCTATCGGAAGCATGAAAGCAAGGAATTTTGACATTTTAACCTTCAAAAAATGATAATCGAGAGACGGATAGCGTTAAAAAAATGCCGTTACTTTACTGCATAGCACAGTTCAGAGTTTCAGACTCTGATAGAACAATAATTAACACACTTTCAGTTGCAACTATTTATAAATAACGATACATCTGTCCGAACCATACAAGCAGTTCGTGATAAAAACTGACATATGAAGGCAGAATAAATGAATGGCAAATGAAGACACACTTTGGCTGTTGTTATTTCCGCACATAAACGTACCTTTTTCGCCTGGAAATCGTTTTCTTTACTTTTAAATATGTTGAGCTGAAGAAGATCATATATGGACCAGAAAACACAGAACATATTCACTAGAATTTTATTCTAATATAAATTCTCAATAATTTTATGGCTCGTGCACGTAAAATAATGGTGAATTTTCTCCCTAACTAACAAAAATTTATTCACTCGGATATAAAGAGCAATAGGGAAATACAGTAAAGAGGTTTGAAAATATTGCCAAAAATACCACATATTCAGTATTAGAAGTCTCTGTAATACAAAACAGTATATTAAATTCGCTATTTATTTTTAATTTACGCTTAAAATACTTTTATTAACTACTAGAATGTCTAAACATACCATGGGCTTAGATTCTAATGTCCCAATTAATTCAGTCGACTGCCAAAATCCAAAAAGCAATTCCTTCAGATTTTAATCCTTACTTTATCTGAAATAATATGAAGGTATCTTCTGTAAACTTCCTCTTGTTCGTAATAATAATTATTTAACGAAAGAGCTTATACGGAGAACGGCGAATGTCATTCGCATTTTTGGAATGTTGCCAGATTGGTCCCACAGTCGATCGCTCCGCGACGTGCTAATTGAGGAATCGCAGAAAATTGGAAATTTGAAGATCCTTGCGTTAATCATTAATGTTTTCCTAGATGTTGCTTTTATTAAAGATTAATGAGCTAAAGTTGCGCCTTTTGAGAGAGGATTTCTCAGAGAAATAATTAAGGAAACCAGAATAAACAGAGAGAAAGACGAAAGAACGCCAAGTCACGTAAGACTTTTGAACGAGAAATTATTAAGAGGTAAGCCCACACTCGAGATTTTCGCTTAAATTTTCTCCCTTTTGATTGTTATTTTTAGTAGTGGTGACTGTGCTTTAAAAAGTGTCCATTTTTAATAAGAATAGTTGAGCCAAATTACAAAATTTTGATAAAAGATTAAAAATAAGCGAAACAAAGCAAAAGAAAGATTTATTTAGAACTGCAGAAAATATAAAACATTTTGGCACATGTTAAACGAGGGAATGTACATGATATTTTCTGGACGAAAGTGATTTGGTATTATTACAATCGTAATTATTGAGATTAATATTTTGTAGATTTTTACTATGGATATAAACGACTCATTATTATTGAAAGTAAAAAAAATAATTCTAAAAAATTAATTGTATACTTCAAAGTAAACACAGTGATTGAGCATCTACATTATTAATTACGTTAAACAACTAAACTGACTACTCACAACTTATATAAATATACATTTAAAATATTAAGAATAAAGATGATGTGTTGCTTCTGTTGTGACTTATCTAACTTGTCTGATAGTAACATCAGAACAAGCCCACGAAGGTCATTGTGGCAAGGAGTGCAAGATTGCGTCTGTCGTTGGCAAGAGCCCAAAACACTATACCGGTGGTAGTACGACTTGAGAGCGTCCGAGGGTCTCCCACCCCTGTGGCCTTACCACCAACCTCTCGAGAGGACTTTCATCTCGCCGCATATTTAGAGTGCCTCCCCCAGGCTGCATAAACATTATACATTTAAAAACTCCATGCCTTCTCCTGGATTCGAAACCGGGCCCTTCGGTAGGCAAATCACCGTCGATAACCACTTCCCTGTTGATCGGAAAAGATAACGTACATCTTAATTACTTTTATTACTTACATATAACTAATCGTTTATAATTTTTATGCATATTTATGAAGACCAATTATACGGTAAAAGCGTCATATATAAAATGTTTTTTTATCTCGTAAAATGTCATAATCATCAACAGAAGAATTGTTCTCTTCGATATGCCAACCGTTTCTTAAAATTAAAGCTACGGCAAAATAATTAGTTAAAAAATCAAGTTGTTATAAATTTAATTAGCTTCCTTAATAATTAAAAAGACTTAAATTAACTGAGTAACGTTTTCTGAAAAAGAAAAAAAAATTCTTATTTTTTTCGTCCGATTTTATTTAATTACGAGAAAAGGTAATACACATCTTAATTGCTGTTATATGTAAGCTAAATATAACTATAGTTTTAAAAAATTGTTTCGCATATTTATGGAAAAAATAATACCCGTTATGGTTTTAAAATGTAAAACCCTTTTCAATCCATAACTTTTCATAAATGTCAATAGACAAAATTTTATTTTGGAGATATCCGTTATTCTGCTACATTAAAATCAACGTCAGGACTAAATAATTAGTTAAATAGCTAAGTCACTAAAAACTCAATTAACTTCCTTAAAAAAGTAAATATTAAACTAGTTTGTTTCTGTAAGAAAACATTATTTTGTGTTATATTTTTCATTCATCGCTTAAAATAAAAATTAATGGATTTTCCCTTTATATAAAATTAAGCGAGAGGAAATCTTTTGAACAGCTCACTTTTTTAGGGCGGGTAGAATTCATAAATAATTATGTTTTTAGTTATTCGATGGAACACAAACGAAAATAAATACAGAAGCTCTCTTCGAAACTAAAAACAGATCTTACAGTAGGTCGACAACTCTAAACTTATTTTGCGAACTGATGAAATGTACAAAAGAAATATTTCAATAGTGTAAAGTTAACTTAGACAATATGAAAACACCAGATTCAGAAAAAGCGTTTAGAATGGTCGAAAATAGTAATATTCTTGATTGGAGTAAACTAGAAATAGCTAATGCAGAGTTATATCAACGCTTCAACATTTCACAATTTATTAAAAATCTTTTCTCGTGGGCCACTAGTGTTTTTTTAGTTCCGCATAAATAACGAGACAGGTTTCTTTCAGAAGAACTTCAACAAAAGGCTTTACTGATTTTACGTAGATTATGCATTAATCAAATGCATTTTGCCACATTAAAATAATGTAACAATTACATTTTCCTTAATTCTTTGATTTATTCAAAAATCTCTTGTGTACACCACATGACTTCCTTGTACGGAATATTAAATTATTAGCATTTTTTCCTGCATTTCATTTAAACGTATTGAATTGAATTAAATATACTTCGTCGAAAGCGCATAAACCACAACAGAATAAAAGCACTCTTTAAAATTTATTATATTTATTTACCATAGCGACACTCTGGCGCCAGATTCACTTAACAGCGTTACATCTCATTCATTTTATAATTCAGAATGCATAAAAATTATATCACCTGAAGAATTATCTAATTGTTGCCACATGTTCTATTATAAATCTAAAACGATGCATAAAAGAAATTCAACAAATAAAAAAGAAACAGTTTTCCACAGACGATTCAGCGCCGCTTACCTAATGCGCACGTGCTACTCGTAAACATCCTCCGCTGTGTAAGACAGACTGGCGACAGTATTTGCCGCTAATAGGAAACACTTATTTCCTAGAATTTCATTAGAGATCTATTTCTCATTCAATTAATTCAGTCCTCACTTCGCTGCAAGGGAAAAATACATTAAAAACTCAAAATATCTTCATTAAATTTGAAAGATATAGAAAAACATAAAACAGCAAATACAGTTAAAACAATGAAAAAAATTTTTTTACAATTAAATTAGAGTTTCTGCGCAAAAACAAGCAATTCGGCCAGCAGGCAAGAAGGCAGATTTTTCGGTGAACAAAACTATAAGTTTCCTAATGGATCCACCCGGCAAAAAAACAATGAAGACTTAATTCACTATACTGCTAAGTTCTAAATGTAAACAAAGATGGCTGCTAATATACGAAAAATTAGGCTTAGCAGCAATTAAACAACATTCAAATTCTATAACTATTGCATGCAGATTAACTAAAGACATAAAAACCTTCAGTATAATTAAATCATTTGTAAAGCAAAAAAAAAAAAAAATGCGCAATTTAACACGGAAGCGAGTACCAGAGTGGGTATATGTATATGTATGTATATATATATATATATACTTTTGATGCGGCCGATTGCAATAAAAAAAGAGAGAGCACCACCACATGTTATAGCAGTCCTATATACAAAGTTTGAGGCTAATCGTTTTTGGGTTATGCAAGATACATGCATATCTACATACGCACATACAGACACACGAAAAAAGTCTCTTCTGAATCCATTTTAAATCAGTTTTATAATTCTTTTGGGGAAAAAGAATCTTTTATTCTTTTATTCCTTAAGTACAGATGTCACTTACAAACATCGTTAAATTGCATTCCGTAGCATCAGAATGGATATTTACGTTGAAATATGATACTCGGAATTTTTCGTGATTACAATACTTCCAATTATGATTACAATACGCACAAGGAATTAAAAAGGAAATGAAGAAAGAAAGGAAAATCAGAGGTATACTTTAATAAAGACTTATAAGGAGGCTAATTAGAAGCATGGATGGAGCGAAGAAGATTAAGCATTCCTTGAAAATGTCATCTGTGAAAGTAAAGGTCTAAGAATTAATGAATTAAGTTCGTAACATGTCTGAAGATTGAAATGGTAAACTCTGAAAAGTCTCAAACGAAAATTTTCAGACTTAATGAAAAATTAAACATTAAAAATAAAAAAATTCTGAAATCTTTCAGACTTTACATTACGCCCAAAGGGACGCTTTTTTTAACGTTTTTTGTGTTACTTTTATTTATTAAATATCATGTTCTTCACACTTAAACCAAAAAATTCAATTCAACAGCAATATCGTATAATAATTTTAAAATGAGCATCTTCAGAATTTCCGATACACAGTCCTGCGCGCTGGAGATAGAAATGTTTATTCTTCGTATATTGCTGTCATTCCCCTCTTTGAAATCGTTGAGTTTGTTAATCAAATATTCTTTAATGTCTGACAAAATATGAAATAGAAAATAAAACAAATTCCAAATTAGGGCTTTCAGATGCCCGTGTTCGGTGGAGGATTACGTGATGGTACCGTTGTTTTATCACAAAGCAAGAAACATATATACGTTTATGCAGATTCTTCATTATTTAATTTCTTTAAATACGATACAGGGCTGTAGTATTTGGTGGCAACAGTTTAAAAAGTGAATCAACGCAGAAAGTAGACCGACGCAAAATACAAAACGAAATTAACAGCCCTCCTGGGCTAACGCCCTTTGGCTAAAAATAAAATTTATAAATGTTGAGTTGCTCATAATTGTTGATTGCATAATCATTTCTCTTGTTTTTCTTTAATGAAATTACACAAAAAATTTTGCATTACACAAATTGAGTTTCCTCGAAACCTTTTATACTCGGTAATATCTTTCAACTTCAATAAATAAATATAATACCGCTCTTTACTTTCCGAGAATGTATACCCGTCTTATGTCGTTTCTGCCCTTTTAACAACTTTTCCGTTCAAAAGCGATATTAGTCCCAAATGGATATCAATCTCGACACAGTATTTTGCGTATTTATTAACTATAAACGCGTATCACTTTTCAAATTTTTGCCACCAAATATTATCGCCTTGTGCTGTATTTAAAGAAATTAAATAATGGAGAATTTGCATTAATGTACGCATGTGTCTGGCATTGTCAAAAAACAAGGGTACCCAGAGCCATCCAATTTTGAATAACGTAATCCTCCACCAGAAAATGGGCATCTCAAAGCCAGCATTTTGAATTTAGAACTTATTTTACTATCTATTTCATATCTTGTAAAACTTTAATGAATTTTTTATTAACAAACTCAATTCGAAACGAACAGTGGCAACATTGTACAAAAAAACAAAAGAAAAAAAAATATTTAATTATCTCAGGCATGGAGTTGAAATTTTGTCTGTCGGAAATTCTGAAGATATGCGTTTTTAAATATTTTATGATTTTGCTATTGAATTGAGTTTTATGTGGCGTAAGCACCAAGGACGTGATATTTAATAAATAAAGTAACCATACAAAACGTTAACAATAAAAAGAGAAAACAAAGTTTTGTAAAGCCATTAAGAAAACTGAACATTGATAAGATAAACTGAGAAAAGACGGGAGGGGGGAACAGAAAATTTTTCATGCCAACACTTAACACTGCATTGAGAATTCTGAACGCATACTGTTATGCTGCTTTTAAAAATTTTGAAATTTTACTGTGTAATTGTATATCGCGTAACTTCAAAGAAAATCATACATAATAATAAGAAAGCTAAAAAGACGAAAAAGAAAAAGGTAAGTAGGAGTGAGAGTAATCGCAGACTAGTAGATTGCGGGCTTAGCGAGAGAGTAAAAAACCTTAACAAACTTTTCTGGGAGACCGTTAAAATCTGAAACCTTTCAGATTTCTTTCCATTCCATTTTGTATTAAAGTCAGTGTTACATTTAGCAACAAGTCTAATACCTCTAAAATGACTAAACTATTGCACCTATGTGCAGAATAATTACCTTTGACGATGAGTAAAATTTTGCTCTCGAAATACACTAAGCCTCTGAAATTCAAATTAAACTCATTTTAAGGCGTTATTTCTCCCTTTTAAAGACGTTAGTAACTCGAGCAATATACAAGAATGTTTCCAAATTGTCCTCCGGTCATATATTATTCTAAAGTTTCTTTTTAAACTGACCTCAAAATAGTAACATATTTCAACACTGTAATTTAAAAGCACATTTTGATGCATTTTATGGGAGGTACTGCTGGTTTCGAGTTAATTGTAGTGCTACATAAGTCTTTTATTCATATAACGTAACTAAACGTTGTCTTTAATTAATTATCAGATGCAGAATATTAAAATATTCTTGAAAATGTCACGAACGAGACAAAGTCATAATGTAGTTCTATGGGTTTGTGGATTTGGAGTAATGGATGATAACACTGTATGAAGTACCCAAACACAATTTATTCGCCAGTAAGCACTATTACACAGGACAGTTCTACGTTTACACTCCTTGAAACCTACGACAAACACGCTAAAACAGTCAGCAACACAGCCTTCAGGCTATAACGGTGAAGATAGTTTCACAGCAAAGCACTAAAGTACAATTCCCGACTTGGTCAATGGCTCTCCAACTAATATCTGAACTTAAGACACAATACTCTCTTCACGTACAGCAGGGTTTATACAGCTTTAACCTAACTTCGAGAATATTCGCGAGAAACCCGCTAAAAATGTGTTCTAGAAGGTTCTCGCTATGAAACGTGTATGACATAATGCCAATTTTGTCGCCAACCATCGCCAAACGGGCGATTTCGCACCAAACATGGAAACCCTGCCCTGCCACTTTCTGGCAACCCTAAGATTGCCGCTACGCCGCTCATTCGGCAGACTTCTTTCTCCGTTCCGTTGGAGGAGCTTCGTTTGCAACCCGCTTCACGGCGCAGCCTTAGAGCATTTCGCAATAATACCGTTTAATCGGTCAAAAAAAAAGTACATTTGGTATATCTATTCCCGTCAACTGAGGTATTGATAACTGCTGATAGTTTTGGATGCTAGCTAAATGTTATAGATATGCTATATTTCATACTTTAATTCAAAGAAGACTAATACGCAACTGTTATTTTATTGCAAATAGCGAATTTATAATTATAAATAATTGAAGTAATAATTAAAGTAATATATAAAATAAATAAATAACTGAAGTATTAATTAAAGTAATACATGGTATTTAACCTAAAACATAGTACTATGTGAGGATTTATTTTCTTCATTTTCCTAATCGCAGGCAAATAAAATTCAGTTCATTCATTAACGCTTTGATGGTTCACCGCAATTGCGAAAGCGACTTAATTAGTATGGATTTTGCTTTTTTCTTTTCTCTTCGCAGTAGGGCCTTTATTTATAAAGACAGATTTAAGTTCTAATGAAAGTTGAAAACTTAAAAAAAAAAAAAAAAAAAAAAAAAAAAAAAAAAAAAAAACTAAAACAAAAGAAATAACGCTTTGGGGAGGGAAAAAAACATACCACAACGAAAAAAGAATTTTCTCAAAATTTTTCAAAAGGGTAGCCAGGCAAGATTAAAAAAGACCTTATTTTACCCGAAAGTAGGAAAAATTAACCATCGCAAACGCAAAACTAACGCGCCGTAAAAATAAGCTGTTTATTTTTGCTTGTTCGTTTTCTGTCTTCTCGAAACTCCTAATCACCTGGATGAGTGATCAAGAAAGTTTTGCTGCCCCTAATGCCTCGCGCAATGCATATCCATCTTTTCTTTTATCTTATCGTGAATGGCAGCCCTTCCATTAGCGGGTGATTCGAATACCCCGCTTAATACTACATGAAAGGAAATAGCGTTTTATTTTATATTTTTGCTGTCCTGCTATTTGCGTATAGTATCTGACATGTTAGTTCTAATATTCCAGAATTAATTATAAAAATGCGTCACTCAGGACTAAATTTAAGCTCAATAGTTTTTTAGAAGTATTAGAAACGTGGGACTTTCTCTAAATTTATGTTTGAGAAAGCATTAGTGTGAAATCAATCAACATACAAAATTTAATTACAGTGTCTCTCAGATTTAAAGGATTTGAGATTTAATGGACAGAATATTTCACATTGAATTGATTCGAATATTCTGGATGATTCTGTGTAACTATATCTATATATTTAAATTCTGAAGAAACAAATAATCTTATTATTTTTTTTCATAAGGCGTGCTTTCAGTGTTTAAAAATCAGACAACTAATTATTTTGTAAATTTATTTTTAATTCACCCACAAAAGCACCTTTTTCACCTTCAGTCCTGCCATATTTTGCAAATTACAGCACATCGAATGTCATTTAATTCTAGTCATGATATAGATATACTATTTTGTTTCAGATTACTTATAAGATCAGAAGGATGATGAATCAAACTGCATCTTATTTTTACTGGGATGTTGCAAGAAAAAGTAAGATTTTAAATGCATTGAAACTATTGCTTTTATTCGAAATGTATGCTTTTGACTATCAATATGGGACAAAAAGAAAAACAAAGAATTAAATATCGGGGAAAAGAGAAAAAAGAATTAAATATGAAGCAAAAGGAAGAAAAAGAATTTGAATTACTTAATTGATAAGAACAAGATTTTCAAATGTTATGAACAGTTCGTGAAGTTTCAAAACACCTTTAGATCATTTGTGATTAATTTAAACAATTGTTTGTAAATATCAATGTCTGGAAACAGTATTATTTTATCGTGTTTATTTTTAAGATACAGCCGAAATCAAAGTGATAATATGTTTATAGTTTTGTTATCTTTCTTTAGAAAAAAACGCTAGGGAAAAAAATGTTAACTACAGCACAGAGAATTAAATAAATTTAAATTAGGTCATCTGTTTGCAAAAACTTTGTCTTCCATTGAAGTACTCACATCGACAGTATAAACGAAATAACAGATACGAGGCAGGCTTTAATCTTATATAAATACTCTATTATATTGTCGCAAATATGCTTTCTTCATAAAACTATATTAGGCTGAACTATTGGGAAACACTGACGAGTATAATCTGTTCCATGTTACTTCAAATATATTCTCATTGTGAAATACCTAAGCAAGCAGTCAGTTGTATAGCTAGATTAATTGGGATACTATTGTACCCATGAAGCAACTGTATGTTATGTGTGTGTAACCTCTTATAATGAACATATTGTTTAAAGGATATATGACAGATCGCAATAAGCTCAAATAATCATCCAATTTATCTCCGTGCACAGCGTACTGAAAGCATAACTAAAGCCTCATTTCAGCCCAAATTACAACGACTATTCTCCACAGCCTACACTGCTCTAATTTGACATACGAAGCCTGTTCTGCATGCGAGCTGTTGATGCGAAATATAAGTAAGAAAAATTGAAAACGTTCGATATAAACAAACTGAGTAAAAGCAAAATGAAAGTTTTGCCAGTGTAAAAAAGTTCAGCTATGAATAAGAGCTTTTACCAAAGAAAATCACCCCCATAATATACAAAATCATTGAACCTTGGAATTTATTGAAAATTATTGAAATTATTGAACCTTGGAAAAAATATGTAAGATCCGGCAGCAAATGCTTTTGTGATAAATACAAACACCAAGAAAACATTAAATAAAAATTTTAATCTTTTTTTAAGGTGTCTTGGAAAAATACAATAAATTTTTATTTAGAAACATGCAAAACATCCATACAAAGAAATGCATGTTTTCCGAAAGTCGTGATATTCTAAAAAATTATATCTGACAAAAGCAAATTAAAAAATTATTACGGACATTATATATTAGTTATAATTCATTAAAGAAGCACGTTTATAAAAATTTCAAAAGCATAATTCGTAAGCAAATTTAAAGATCCTCAATAAAAACTGAGAAATAAAACGCATTCAAAATTCGGTGACT
>KK115717.1:856708-953768 GCA_000611955.2 Stegodyphus mimosarum
GTTTTAGTTTAATATTTTACATAAATATAAAGCAGTTTCTTTTAGAAATTCATCCATCACACTCTTCAGGCATATAATCCTCAAATACAGAATTCAATTAAACGAAAGAAATAAAAATACCTTATTCATTTCAACAAAAGAATAAACATACAGAATGACTCGAAAAAAAAAGACATTCAGTTAGCTTATTTGAAAAAATAATAGTTGAAAAATATTTTACATAAATATAAAGCAGTTTCTTTTAGAAATTCATCCATCACACTCTTCAGGCATATAATCCTCAAATACAGAATTCAATTAAACGAAAGAAATAAAAATACCTTATTCATTTCAACAAAAGAATAAACATACAGAATGACTCGAAAAAAAAAGACATTCAGTTAGCTTATTTGAAAAAATAATAGTTGAAAAATGTTAAAAAAATTTGACAAAATTAAGAGTTATTGACTAGCTAAAAAATCTAAAGAGATTACTCATTATGAAAAACATTCGCCATTTTAATTGCAGATACACAGACTTCATGGAAAAGCTTAAAAACTGAGTTATTGTACGTAAACAACTTACCATGAAAATTTTCAGCAGATAAAATGGAAAGGAAACATGAAAATATTTGCATAAGTATGACATTTTGTTACATAAATAATTCCCGAAAAAGAAGAGACATAGCAGATTATCAAATATATTTTTTTGAAATCTCTATTTACAATTCTGACACACGAAAATCTTCCGTTTCTAAACATATTTAACATCTACTTTTACTGTTTTCAGGTTACTGATGAATCATATTTCTTTTGAATTTAAACGATGTCTCTGAAGTATATAGTATTATTTATTGTAAATAAGGTCTGAGAAGTGAAGAGTTTTCTTTTGGTGAATATGTTACCGTGAAAGATCGAAATTAGAGAATGTCGAATTTCACCGGAGAATGTCAACATTCGCCAAATACGTCGGTGAAAGATCGAATATTGCATTACATTCTTGTACATTCGGACCCTCATCGGTGTATGTCGACAATCACAGATATGCTGTGGTGTAGGTCGAAAAGAGAGGTGACTGGCTATTTCCCATAAATGCAGTTGTAAAAGCAAGGGCCTCTTGGGCAATTCAAAGTCTCATAATAGTTTAAGTTGTTGCAATTAATCAGATTTGAATCACATAATTTAGTAAGTTTTTTATTACTATTATTTTATTTTCACATTTAGAACGTACTGTATAATTAAGTAAGTTTTTTAACTTCTATTATTTTCCTTTCTCATTTTGAATGTATTGTGTGTTTTAAGTACTTGTGTGTTTTTTCGCGGCTGAATTACGGAAGAAGAAAATAATATTCTTATATATTCAACATTCACCATTAGTACATGGTGAATGTCGACATTCACTGGTGTAAGTCAGAAATAAGAGTATTTGGAAAATATTTCGGACATACACCAAGCGACTATGTGAATGTTGACATTCACCGGTGAAAGTCGACATTCTCCAGATTTCGGTCTTTCACAGTAACAAATATATTTCGAATTAAAAGAGATGCACCTCATGTTTTTTATTGTTGGTTGACTACCCAAGATTCTTTTCTCATTTAACATGGTTTCGATTAACACAGTATCGAATTAACATGATTTATAAGCTGTATTATGTTTGTGCTTAACATGATATACACCGCATTTTTTTTAGTAATTACAGTTTGTTCCTTTTATTATGGACCTTTACGCACGTGTTCATAAAATATGTCACAAAACTGATAACACGAGGAAAGATGATGTATTCATACAAAGTCACCGAAAATACTTCCATAAAAATACATGAAAGAAAATTTTGAACTCTTTAAAGAAGTTTAAGAAGCTTGTGTAAAGTGACTAGGGTTTTGGTTTACATGAGTTAGGTTCAGTTTGTTTTATCCTGATTGGTTAATATTTAAACTGCTAAAATTATAATTGTCTAAAGCCTCGATTGCGTCATAAACTTTATGTTTTTCCCTATAAAGGCTATTGGTAAGCGTTTATCTTTGAACATTTATCTTGACTATATGTATCTTCCTTGGAGAAATACGAATTAAAACATTAGTTAAAATTCTTTCTCAAGGTCGTAAAATTCTGTATAGAAAAGTGGCTTTCATTACGCATTCATTCTTGTCAGCTTTACATGTATCTGATTTCGGGTTGGATGTATCTTGTAAGAGTCATTAGGTTATTTTGAAAGCAGGAGCTTTGAAAAATGAGCAATGCCCTCACCAGGACTCGAACCTCGGACCTCTCGAATACACGTCGAGTGTGCTGACCATTACACCGCGAAGGAATGCTTAGAAAGCGGGAGAAATACCTTATATACTTCCTCTTTTAAAGGGAAACTGGGGATTAGGGGACGCAATCGCCAAATCTTAGTGGTGCAGAAGAATCATCCACCACGTTTTTTAGTTCGGGCACCACTGTAGAGACATTAGGTTTTTTTGAAGGCGGAACAAACGAAAAAATGGGCAGTGCCCTCGTCGAGACTCGAACCTCGGATCTCTCGAATACGTGCCTAGCGCGCTGGGCATTATACCACGAAGGCATGCTTAGAAGGCGAGAGAAATACCTTATAAAAGAAGGAATCAAGGTACAAAGTGAGAGAGTCTTTTTTTAATTATAATCAAGAAAATAATCATTTAATCGTGAGATTTCGTGGAACTTTGAAATTTCAGGGCTAAACCCGTAACGCTTGGAGAGTTAGCCGCTCTTTCTTTCTGTCCTAAAAATACTAACTGCTACCAATAAAACTCGCGGCGGATCTCACGTAAAAAACTTCAACAAATAAGAGTTTTAGGAAATAATTATTAACCAATAAATACTCAATAGGAACGATAGCTAACTTCGTTGTGACCCAAGATTTCGTTTTAAACAGTCTCTGCTTCTGTTGTTAACCAGTCCTTGCTTTTCTTCGTCTTCAAAAATGTAAAAGTTTCAGAATACGTGCTCAAAGCGCTATTTTATCTGCGTGTGGTCAAAATGTTTTTAACGAGAATAAAAAGGCATACTAAAATCAGTCATGTCTGCAAATACTTTAACTGCAATTATATCTTCATGCCATCCACATCTGTCTTCAACATCAAAATCATGATCACCTTATTCACAGAATCCTATATAATTCATATTCTGGAAAACCGCGAGAGATTTTAATAACAGCACATAGCAATTCGTAACATTATTTGCATAAATTAAAAATAAAAAGTATTTCTTGTCCAGCTTTTATTAAATGATTATTAGATTATGATCGAAAAGTAATTAAAACCAAACGCAATGTGAACATTGTTAACTCATTTATAGCATTTGAAATTAGACATAAAAAATCAACCTCGAAATGCTGTCATTTATTTTGTAACATTTTTCTCAGAGGAAGCCATAAAAGATCGCAAAAATTCCAAACTTTGAAATTATCTCGGTCAATTTTGTCATATAAAAGTTTTATGTTTTATAATCATTTATTAATTATAATTATCATTAATTTCTATAAGTTATAATTACAATAACCAATAGACGCTATAAAAAGTTATATTTAATAATTCTTACAAAACGGAATTTTTAAAAAATTTAAAAATTACCATAATTTCAGAATTTGTGTCATTTAAAAAAATTATTGGTAACTGGAAATGCATGCCTGTGATCAACGGTACCAAAAATTAAAAGCCTCGTTTGAACTGTTATGAACATGATTTTTATTTTTCACGTAATGTTTTTAATTTAAAAGTAGTTGTCAGAGAACACAGAATTTTCTAAGGTCACAGAATTTCTATTTATAAAATTGGAAAGAATAGGTTACAAAAGAGCCAAGGCTTTAATCTTGAATTTTTAGAAAGGCGTATCAATAATAATTTTAAATGAAAAACCTGTTTCTTTAAAGTGAAACTAAAAGTGTTAAAGATATGCTGAAAGGAGCGGATTTGAGGCGGTAAAACAATGCACGTAATAATGCACCATTTCGCTTTAGAACGTTTCTATACGAAGACATACCTCCACATCCTTTTTATGCTTTGCCGTAATCAGCTCACCGGAAATATCATACCGCAGTTGATAATCATGGTGGAACACATGTGATATTAGCGAAAATAGTCTCAAACCTTTGCAAAATGCTATAGAAGTATTTGAAAAATACAATTAAAAATCTTTCTGAAAGTAAGTAATGTTTACAAAAAATATTTAATTGCTTTAAAAATTTATGTAGGTAATACAAATTCTTTAAATAAAAATAGTAATTTTTACGAAAGCTAAATGTAAAATATGAAAACACAATCAGTCCGCTTTTTTTATACAAAGTATGCCAAATGATTCTGAACCTAAAAACGTAACAGAGGACATAAGGAACATGTTAATTGAAATAATACTGCAAATGTTCATAATTATCAATTAAGATGTATTATAACTAGTATGTTTTCTAAATTACATTAATTAGATATGTTATTCAAACTCGGATCAAGGTCTAAATTATTAGAAATGTGTTCATTGCTTTTAAATGTTTCAACTATTTAATTTGTTGTAATTTAATGAATACAAATTCTATGTCGTGCTGAATAATAATGTATTGGAAACTGATTATTTGTCAGACCGCGTGAGAGGTAAATTAAAGATCTTGTGTCTATCTCAGTTGCAACATTTGCGAGATCGCATAGATGATAAATGGTAGGCTAATATAAACGTAATTACACAGGCCCAAAAAGTCTGGGAGGCGTTCGCGAAAAAATGTTTTTATTATTATGACCCCCGGCAATAGTTAATTTGGAAAATATCCCGAAATTCTCGAAAGGAAAAAAATACCTGTTTTTGAAAACTTCATATTTTTATGCAGACACTCTAAACGTATATCGTAATCACGGAAGAACTGAATTAGCAGCATATAACGCGAACAAATAATTCCAAACATATGATTCATATCTGCAATGAAGGAATATAAATGACAGTTGTCTGCGAGTTTATTTCTTTTGCTTTGGATTATGATATTTCGTCGATATCGTATTCAGAGAAAAACGAAACAAATATTGTTTGCCTCCTCATCTTGGCCAAGATCATAAAGTTATCCGAAGACTGCATTTCCGTATCTTCAGCTTAGAAAGCCTATCATTTATAATTTCATCCGGAGATTTATGATAGCAATTCCGATGTCTCACATCACAGAATCAGCTAGTTGCACTTATACGTATTAATGGACCGCAAAGAAGACTCGAGGATACTTCATAGTTAATCCTTTCGTGAGAGCTTTCACAGATTGGCAGATCCAGAAAATTTTAGCTCAAGTATTCATTTTCGCTGTAGTTAGTATGTCAGTGGAATAAAATATCGCTATTCGTAAATATTTCTAAGAATATAGCTAATTGAATAAAACTGTTTTCAATGAAGAGGACACTGATGTTTATTTCGCATGTTGAATCGATAAAGGAATTTTCTGTTGGAATTTGTCCAGTAATCTGTCTTTACAGAATTCGATAAAAATGACTCATTCCGCTCTTTCGAAGAAAGCTACTCGAGAATAAATATAATAGATTATATTCGGTAATATTTATTCTTTCTTCAACGTAACCTGAACTAATACTTTTCTCAACGAAGCAATTACTATCCTGCAAAACGAAAGACTTTCAACAAACCGGATTTAACATACAGGGAGCTACGAAACTAATTGGCAAAAATTTAAGGTGTGATAGAAAACATTTAAAAAAGGAATTTTCACCATACAGTGCATGGCGGATAGCAAGCGGTGAATCGCTGGACGGCGCTGTAATGGAAAGCATAAAGCCCGAGTTTTCTTACTTATTGTCATTCCTACCGTGGATTTCATACGGCATGTTGACGTACAGAAATCAGGTAAAGGCGAACATGCATTTTATGAATAGTCTTGCGAATGGGAAGCCTAAAGACTATACAAGCAGTGTTTTCTGAGAAGACACGTGCCAGACCGAAAAATGTTCGAGAGATTGCATTGGTGTTTGTGCGAAACGGGATCCTTTGCCACCGAAATGCATGGATACAGAGCATGTCAGGAGTGCGCGGAAGCCACAAATTGTAGAGGACATTTTGCAAAAAGTGGAATATCGTCGGATATTAGCACGCCAGAGGTTTCTCGTGCAATATATGTGTCCTACTTAATTGTTTGGCAAGTATTACAGGACAAAGAATTACACCCCAATTATGTACAGAAAGTGCAAACCTAGATATCTGCAGATTATACGCCACGTGTCAAGTTTGCACGTTGGTTTTGTGCAACAGCTAGCAGCGCAGCCTGATTTCAGTGCACATGTGTTATTCGCGGATGAATGCACCTTTACTCGTGAAGACATTTCCAATCTTTATCACCCCTTAAATTTTTATCTGTATATTCAGTTACTGCAAAGAACGGCCAGTTTATTCTCCTGCTACGAAAGTTATGTTTCTTTGTTATTACATAGTTCTTCAGGGCATTTTTTTCATTATTACTACTATGCGAAATTTTATTATTTACTGAAATATTTGTGCTCTCTTAGATGCTTCTGAATCTCGCTGGATTCTTGTACTCATGGTTCATAACATTAACACTAAATTTTATTTTGAGTTCGTAAGGTAGAATTTCTTGTTAAATATTCCTGGAAACATAAAAAAACATCAAGAAAAAAACTCCAATCTTCAAACAAACAAGCAGATTTTTCCTTCAGAAACAATTTGCACGTAATGTTTTTAAACCACAGAGAATATTTAATTTGCTTCACTTTGTTTTTCAAGTCATATTTTGAGAATGCATTCGCTTCCATACCAGAACTTCCCTAAAATTTGTAAATCAGCCTGCATGATTTCGGTCTCTACATGAATCCAATCACAAATGTTTTTGGAAAGCAATTCGAGAATGAAATTTGGAATAGTTACATTTTAAGTATTCCACAGGCAGTAATGAATAATACCTTCAATTAAAAATAAATTAATCGAAATATTTGAAATTTTCGATATATGATATATGTATACACTGATGAGCCAAAACATTATGCCCATC
This sequence comes from Stegodyphus mimosarum, assembly GCA_000611955.2. NCBI lineage: Eukaryota > Metazoa > Arthropoda > Arachnida > Araneae > Eresidae > Stegodyphus > Stegodyphus mimosarum. The sequence continues at coordinate 863,690 of KK115717.1, forward strand.
CCCATATTTTTCAATGAACTCGTCTGGATGACGTGAAGGGCATGTTTATTAAATGGAAATGGTATCTAACTGTTGCTGGAGAAAATAAGAAATCATTCGTTGCACTTACTTTGAGTGATGGGAAAGACTGCTGATCTAAGCGAATTTGATAGAGGGCAGATTATAATGGTTCAAAGACTCGGAACGAGTATCTCAACTGCATAACTGGTAGTTTGTTCACGATCTGCTGGTATTAGTATTTATGCAAAATAGGTAAATGATTGTGAAACCAGCAGTATACACACCAAGGTTTTCCAATACAACGCAGGTCCAAGTGCAAGTGTTTCTGAGCACACAGTTCAGCGGATACTGTAGGATATGGGATGCGCAGTAAACGTCTCACTCGTGTGCCTCTGTTGACCAAGCGTCATTGTCAACTGTGTCTACAATGAGCCCGAGAAACATCGAGACTTGATGTACTGCTACCCCATGTAGATCTCATGTAGAAGCTCATTCTGCGTAATAGAATCACCCATCACCTTAATGAAATAACCTGTTTTCATAGTGAGAAGTATGGTTTTAGAGGGCAGCACTGTACAATAGATCAGGCATTAAAAGGCCAGATATGCTTAAAATATGGAGGCTTAATTAATTACATTGTGGCCATATATTTTTACCTAAAATGAGTGAAATATAATGACTTCCTTTCTAGAATATAAAAAACAAGTTTCAGTATTTGGCCTACACTCTTGCCCTCTTTCTTGCAGATATAAAAGCGGGAATCATATCTAATTGCTGCATGATATTACAGGCTGATAACATTATTATTTAGAGCAGCTATTCATGCGTTTTATCCGCTCAGAGGCGCATTAATTTGTCCCTCGCTAACGTTCAGACCTTTGCTGAGAATCACAAGTTTAAATTTAATCCTTTAAAATCCATTGCCAGTATTTTTCTTACTAATAACTATGTACAATCTGAAGGGACAGGGAAAAGTGGACGGAGTACCAGAACTTCGGCAGAGACTTTTACACGTATTGCTATGCCGCACTGATCCGCATCAGAAGCCATCCCAACAAGACATTTACAGAGATACTTTACATTAATTCTAGACTTTCGTATTGGATACACGATTAAAATAACGCAGTATACAATTATTATAAAGAAAATCGGTTAAAAAAGTTGGCTTATGATAGATTAATATAACATAATTACATCAAACATACCTTAGTACATCATACAAACAATACATTTACATTGGTATATCTAATTGCATCAAACATACATTAGTACATGATACAAACAATACATTTACATTAGTACATCTAATTATATTAAGCATTTTTAAGGAACTAATTATTGCAGATTATTTTGTGCATCTCCTAGTACATTGTCGTATTCCTAAGGCAATTATCTTGTTAATACATTTCCTCTCATTTTTATCATGCTACAGACAATTGCAACATTTCTGAAATCTTATATTTTTGTAAATTATATCATAATTTGTACAATCTGCAGCCGGATACTGTCCTTCAGGGAAACATAGTTCACCCCGAGAGATATCCTAAATACCTCATATTTACTATGACCAGTACATTTTCAGCCATACTCATACTGATAATTTAATTTCTAAACATACACACAGATTTAAGATTTTAAAATTTATTTTGACAGGAATTGGAGTGCTCCAGTCTTGATTTTAAGAATTACATGCACTACCCTTATTGGCTCAATTCTGAAGTATGGTATTCTCGTTTACTAGGCTATCTCTGTTAATAGTCGTTATAAATTGGAAAGCATTCAGCTCAAAACTGTCACCGGTGTCGGTAAAAGAGGCATCGTCTGGCACGTGGCTAAATTCAGCCTTTCAAGCATAGGAATAAATATCTCTTGGCTAAATATTTTGTGAAGACTTAAAACTATGGATATTAATACTCAACATTTTAATTTAATCGCAGCTAATTCAAAACCACCTAAAGAAACAGAGAGAGCTCGCTCCGTCATACTGTAAGTAAGGAGATTTACTGCGAAATGAAGTGGAACATAAGTGTCTAGTCTGCTATATTAATACCATTTTCTCCTTTTGGAACGAAACATTTTGACCCTGAATTCAGCTCATACGCCAGTGAAAGTACAATCGCTCAGTTTATTGCAGACAGATGGTCCCGAGGTCTTTCTTAAAATATTATATAAGGAAATATAACATAAGTTATACTGATGGCAGTAGAAGTAATGAAGCTCTTTCAGGTGTCAAAATTTTTATCAAACTGGAGAGGGTTATTATTAAAATTAGCTAGAGATATTTTAATAGATACTCAGCTTTTAGATCAAAGTTGAGAGCTTTCAATTAACCTTTAAATCACTGCATGACTTCCACTCTCAACAATCATGTCTGTATTGTGACCGACAGCTGCAGCTCTACTTAACACCCGTCTAAATGGAGGAAAGTTGATGATCATACTACTGTAAACGTTAGCATAAAATTAAAAATCTATTGGTGAAAACCACAGGATATTTTACTAGTGGTTTTCATAGCAATTAACGATTCATGGAAATAGCGGAATATGTTCGCTAAGAAGGGAAGCCTTGACGTTAGTGCCATTTCATCTGCGACCCTGCATCTAGGGACATGGTCAAGATCAATTTGACCTAGAGAGTTCGGATATCAGTTTGACCTACCTCATCATGATTAGTATGCTTGCAAATAGCCTAATGCTACCCTCCCTGAAGTAAGCGGGTCCAACGTGCACTAGCTGGATTCTGCAGCGGCCATCTACGTCAAGAGAAATACCTTTCAGATTAAAAACTTACTAAATGCTCTATGTATTAAGTATACCTCTTCACAGGCCACTTTTTCAATATTCTTTTGTCTGTGAGCTTCTTCACAGACCAGATTTACTGCAGTCCGAAACATTCTGGACGGTCTCAGATTTCATGATCTCATGGAATTTACTGTCACATAATTAAACTAAGTTATAACAGCACAGCATTTCTGAAATTGCGCTTACGAACATGTAAGCGCAATTTAATTATGCGCTTACGAACAACTGTCCAAGAAATGGTAGCTTTACAATCATTTTGAAGCACACTGTACAAAATGCATAAGCGTTTTTAAAAGGGCTTTCTATAACTACAAATCTAAATGGATATGAAATAGAATATTTAGATTTTAAATGTAGCTGAAATCTTAAAAATCTCTGAGCTGTCCCTAATTCATTAATAGGTTTCAGTTTTTACTACAAAATAAAAAGTTAAAAAACAATACAGAATATGACTAGACTGAAGTGCAAAGAAATGCACTTATATATAAATACAGAAATTTCAAGTCTTTCAATAATAGCAAATATTCGTAACAAAGAATGCATCATAAAATAGAGCTTTTCTAGTGACGTACAGATATAATAATCCATAGCTCATAAAGTTCCCTGCGAATTTGACACCATCCATATATTTAAAAGAAATTGCACCCATTAACAGTAATTGAAGATGTACGGAATCCAATTTCATGCAGTGATGATTTTGAGAAAGAACTCATTTTTAAGAATTTAAAGTTCTTAAAAAATACAATACAGTATATCAGTTCTAAATAAGAAATTTCCTCTTTAAATTCAGAGAATTAATTTGATGTATTAAACACTGATTGATATGAATAGTGAATCACAAGTTTACTAAATGAGAAAGTAATTTTTTATTCTATATGGCACTCAAAAGAACCCAAACGATTTAAATTATTCAGTAATAGGCAATTACGAAAAGAGTTACAAGCGGAAAAAATCTTAAAAGAGAAGTCTGAAAGCTATTAAAAAACGAAAATGCAACGAAGGCTTTTGCTATTTAAATCTTTAACATCTTTTACCTTACTTACATAAAGCTAGAGTTTTTACAAAAAAGTAAGAAAAGGAAGAGGCTCATAATTTAAATAGAACTCAAGTTTAAATTATGTTAGAAGTTTTACAGCTTGTTTTTCCTTTCGAGGATTTCAAGAACGCGTCAAAGCCTTTTTAATTAAAAACGGCTATTTATAGTTCAAATTTTCTTAAAATTATAATAGCTGTCATTCCACATAAGCAGCTCTATTAAATTCCTTTTGAAAAATTGTTTATTTTCTACGAAATGTAATGTTTAGATATTTAACCATATCCATATGTCATTGTATCAGTATTTTCTGTGTAGTAATTGACGAAACCCACATGAAGCTAAAATAAGTCGCGTGTCATCGTGTTTACATACTACAGGGTAATAACCTAATTTGTTTTCAATTTCCAAAATAATTCTCCCTCCCCTCCTTTTTTTGCTAGATGACAAAACTAGGAAATATTTTTAGACAAAATGTTTAAAAAAACTGAAAGCTTCCAGATTTTATATTGCGTTCAAAGGTGTATTTTTCAACGTTTTGTGTGTTACCTTTACTTATTAAATATCATACGCTTCGCACTTAAACCATAAAATTCAATTCAACAGCAATATCGAAAATAATTTTAAAATGAGCATAGCTTTAGAATTTCCGATGCACAGTCTCGCGCGCTAGAGATGAAACTGTTTTTTCTTCGCGTACAGAATTGCCATTGCTTGCTTTGAAATTGTTGAGTTTTTTAATCAAAAATTCGGTAAAGTGTTACAAAAGATCAAATCGGTGATAAAACAAATTCCAAATTTTGGGCTTCTAGAAGCCCATATTCGGAGGAGAATTACGTTATTGACAATTTGATGACTCTAGGTACCGTTGTTTTATAAAAATGCGAGAAACATATATACATTTATGCAGATTCTTCGTTATTTAATTTCTTTAAATATAACAGAAGGCGATAATATTTGGTGGCAACAGTTTCAAAAGTGCTACGGACATTTACAGTGAATCAACGCAAAATGCCAAAAAGAAATTAATAGCTCTTCTGAGCTAAAGCTCCTTTGGACTAACAAAGAGGAAATTTTAAAGCAGAACGCAAAAAGTTATTTTTAAAGAAATTTCGAATCTTTATCTTTAAATTTTAAAAGCATAGGGATCCACTTATTTTGAATTTCTGGCTTTTACGCGTAATAAATACATAAATTGTTATTTTAATCTAACTTTTCCTTAGATCGTTGAATTTTAATTCCATGCAAATTACCCATAATCTAAAAGGGAAAAAAACTGAAAGGTTCAGATTTTTTTTTTGTACGATGTTGCCATTGCTCGCTTTGAAATCGTTATTTTTTTAATCAAAAATTTGTTGAAGTGTTGCAAAATATGAAATCGATAATAAAACAAATTTTAAATTGAAATTAGGGCTTCCACATGCCCATATTCTATGGAAGATTACGTTATTCAGATTTTGACGGCTCTAGGTACCGTCATTTTATCACAATGCGAGAAATATACATGCATTCATGCAGATTCTTCATTATTTAATTTCTTTAAATATAATACAGGGCGATAATATTTGGTGGCAAACAATCTGAAAAGTGATTCGCCGTTTATAGTTTTCAAAGCAAAATACCAAAACGAAATTATGAGTTTTTCAGGGCAAATTGCCCCTTTGGACTAATAAAAACGAATGTTTTAGTATTTACAGAATTTTAAGAGTTCTGAATTTTCACTAAAATAATTATTAATATTAATGAAAATCTAAGCTTTCATTCTTTTATCAAACTGGAAGAAATACATTACATAAGTTAAATGTATCAATATGTTTATATCACGATAACAGTTTTAAAACAAACTAACATTAACTCTCTTAAAACAAACTAACATTAACTCGTTCGGATAGCACTTTTAAGTTACTGAATGAATCTCATAGATTTGCAGGGAAAAACATTGCAAAGAATAATAATTAAAATATTAAAAATAACTAAGATTATTGGATGTCTTATATTTGTTTTTGGTTATGTTTGCTAAGTTTGTTAAAATACAACTCTAAAAAAATTGTTTTGACCTTGGTTAAATACTCTAAGCGCAAATATAGATTCTAATTTAAGAAATATGCTCATGAAAAACTTCAGCTGCACAGATGACAAACAATAATAAAAAAAGAAAAGATTTTATATTACGCCCAAAGGAGCGTTTTTTTTTTCATTTATACACTATACGCATTTCGAGAGCATTTGGGCTAATGTCCCTTTGGAATAAAAATATTCAAAAAAACAACATATCTTTAGAATTTCCAATAGAGAGTCTCGCGCACTGGAGATGAAAAATGTTTTTTTTCTGTACAGTGTAGCCATTGCTCGCTTTGAAACCGTTGAGTTTGTTAATCAGAAATTCGTTAAATATTTACAATAAATTAAATAGACAAGAAAACAAATTTAAAATTCCAAATTCGGTCTGCCATGTGCCCATATTCGGGTGCAGGTCTACGTTATTGAAAATCTGATAGTTCTAAAGTACCGTTGTCTTTTCACAATGCGAGAAAAGTACATACATTCATGCAAATTCTTCATTATTTAGTTTCTTTAAATATAATATTTGGTGGCAACAATTTGAAAAGTGATTCAGACTTTTATAGTGATTCAACGCAAAATCTCGTTCTGAGACTAATAGCCCTTCTGGGCTAACGTCCCTTTGGGCTAATTATCAATAAAAGTTTTTGATTTATATAATTAAAATGAATCCTTATGTTCAGAGATACAAAGTAATAAACTTACTTTATGGGAAAGGAAGCACCATGAAACAACGCACAGTTTTTAATCCATTAGAATGCCATAATAAATATTATAATTTATATATGATTTCAAGTTCATGTCTCTTGGGAACCTAAATAATGCCAACGATGCCTATCCTGACACATAAATGTGTATGATTATCTAAGTTCATTACAAAGGTTTATGGGTGGTATTAAACTTAAAGCTCAACGAAATAAATGAGAACATCCATAATAAAAGTGAAGCAGAGAGTTTTATTTGTTAACATAAAGGCCCTTCATAAAGAATAATATTATATCGTACTTGGTAATATCAATTTCAGTACAAGTATAAAAATACTTACATTTTACTTTTGCATCAGCTAATATTTATAATAAAGTATATAAAAAAGTTAATTTAAAGGCTGTGTCTATTAGCTTGATTCAAACTAATATGTGAAATAAAATGATTATTTGACTTCTTTGACAGCACTCAAAAACTGCAGTTGCTCTTAATATCTTTACATTGATTGGCTGCTTTAGTATTAACATAAATATAAAGATATCCCATTGAATTAATTTGAATTCTATTATTAATATCTAAGCATTAAATTCCAACATATTTCATTACTGTCATAGATATTTCATGTCAATCAGCAACTCCAATTTTCAAAAGTGCTGCAAGTTATGCTGTAATTATAAGTACCAAGGGAAGTACATTTCTAAAAAATGTATTAAAAAATTAAAATTAATTTCACAGGCATAATTAAACACGTTTTAAATTTTTCAGACTAGTGAATATAATTTTAACAACTAAAAATATTTAATTTTCACTCGAAACATGTTATCTGCTTATTGGATGGCGAGGAATGCAAGAAAATTATACAAAATCTGAAACGAATGTTGTAAATACTGAACATTATTTGTTTTCTACACTTTAAATACGATTCTGAATCTTTAAATGCCGAAAAAACATGATTTGATATACTAAGATGTTACGTCATTTCCTTAATTACCGCTAAAGTAATTTCAAATTGAAGATTTAGGTATTCTCAACGTTTGTCTACTGAGTGTGACAATGCCGCTAAGTACCATAAGATCACCAAACATAAATGTTAATTTAGAATTTAGGTCAACAATTTATAGCTTTTAGAGCATATCCAAGCGAATCTTTTGGTATGTATAGCCAGTTATGTAACACAATCCAAGAAAAGTACCTAAAAGAAGAATTACCTGCCAGGGCGCGCCAAGGACTTCATCTGTGTCAACCTTAAGTTACGGTTTTATTTATTGTGCTACTTCTTGCACAACTGCCATCAATATTTTTCTTTCGTTGACGATGCTTTTTTTTTATTTTATTTTTCTCATTTTTTAAAGGGCAATACGTTTTAATGCTTTCAGGAAATATTTAGAAAGTTCTTTTCTGCTTCTCTTGTTTCTAAATGTATGACTTTAGGAAGAACAAAAATAGTCTTAGTTATCTAACCGAAAATTTTATGGTATATTTGAAGATATTTTTGAAAAAGTTTCACATTAGAGTGACAGTTTTAGAACTTAAGTATTTAGCTAAATAAATAAACAAAACCTATTCTCCCAAGGCTGACACCGAATCTCATAAGAAATTTTCCAAGAAAAACAGTAGATTTAAAAACATCTTATGTTTGCTAATTCATAATCTTTTTATTTTAACTGTGCTATCACTTTTACTTTTCGGTAACTCTCACCAGGATGTAAATGAGATACGGGTATTTAAAAACAGAGTTCTTGGAAGTTTATAACGTATATTCAGTGACGCTGACCGTATTATTATTGCCTTGCCCAGCTCTGCCACATAAGTAATTCGATGTCAGCCATTTTGCTAGCCGAATTCAACTGCGCGCTTAGTTAGAATTCGAGCCAACGTTTGTTAGGCTACTGCAATTTATATCTCCCTCTTCCAATTACTTGGAATTTTATATTTAAATTTCTGCTATCTGAAATCTTGCAAGTTCAGGAGATTTAGAATGTAAGCTGTGCATATGTTCTGTTTAAAACTTATAAATAGAAAAGTTGTCCAAACCTTCCTTTGAATTAGTTGTTATCTTCATAAACGGGGCGATAACTCTGCTGTTGTTCTTAAGAGTTTAAAAATTTAAATAAATTCAGCAGTGAAACCCTACACAGCTACTTTCCATTTTTTACTATAAGCGCAAAATCTCTTAAATTCCTCATGTAACAACCTACTCCAAGTGAGAATCGAATCTAAAATAACTTTGCCAAATAGAGTTTTAGTTCAAAACTTGTATAAATCAGCTTGATTTTAAATTAACGAAAAATGTCACCAATTATTTATGCTTAAATTTATTTATTTATTTCAAGTCAAAACTCCGTGAAATATTATTTTCCCCTTATCTTCTCTGAGTACGGGCCAGAGAATTTTTTTAAAAGCTTTGGACAAATATCATATTCGCCTTACGTAAACATATGGTGCAAAGTGTACAGAACAGAAGAGTTGAGAGGCCAGCTGAGGTGGATAATAGCGTAAACTTCTGTCTGGAGCTAACATAAACGCATTGAAGCAGCAGCTAGTAAAAAATCCGCATACAAATAATACTTTTATTCATTAAACGACATATGCTTATTATTCTACTGCTAATAATCCCTTACGCGAAAGTTAAGACGAGCTAGAACGATTCTAGCATTAGCTTTTAAGTTTTATTGCAAATTCAATCGTCATTTTTTAATTGTGAAGCGCAGATTCATCGATTACAGTCCGTGGTGATGTGGTTATTATATATGATGAAGTAATATTGGTAACTCTAATACGCAATCCTTGTAAATATTGCACATATATTTTTGCAATAATTAAAATGTCTCCCATGGCGTGTGAATTTAATTTTAAAATTTAATAATAAGCTTTTCCTCTTTTGAGATAAAGACCGGATCACCCAATGTTTTCCACTTCAGTTAAGGAAGACAACAGAGTACTATTAGCTTATCTTATTACAAAACGCAAGATATGTACAATTTACCATCTAATCCACTAACGGAATAAAAACTTCAGACATCAGTACTTTATTTTTTGGTATTTAATCTGATCGTCGAACACAACAGACTTTAAGTAAAATGGAAGAAAACATTTATATATAGTTGCAGCTCGAATTCGATTCGACTAAAGTATCCTAATTTTGCATATTTTTATTGCTATTATTATATGTGTTCATTTCAGATAGCCCTTAGATACAATAATCTAGGTAATTTAGCTCTGATAATTTGTCTAACACAGTCACGGAATTCCTAACAAGTTACATTAAACTATGAAACATCATAACTTCTAATAGTAAAAGACACAGATTCTAAAACCTCATTCACATACCAGGTAGAAATGGCTAAATTGTAATCAGCTAGTAACAATGCTGAGAAATGTATCCCTGGTTTAATAACAGGCTTGTCCACAAAAGATAAGATTCTACGTTTGACTTAGTCAAACGTAATCAACAACAAAAACTTTAAAATATTTTCACAAAATTTCATTTAGCACATTCACAATTTTCAGATAAAAAAAGATCATTATAATTTTATTGTCATTATTTTTTTCCATTCGTTTTTTCCATTTACATTTTTCCATTCGTTCAGAGAAAAAAATATGAATGAAATAAAATTAGATTTTAATTCAACTTTCTGCCAGTGATAAAGATGATGATTTAATTTTTAAATTCTCCAATCTAGGTTTTACTTCTTGAGCAATTTGTTGCACATTTTGCTATTATGATTCTTTTGAGATTTATCAAAAAGCGATTAGCGTAATTCGGCAATTAAATAATGAAGTGGTATTTCAAATCTTTATGTATCTGACAGATCAAAAATGCATTTCTTTTTGATAATTTCGTCATTTACCATCTAGCAAAGTAGACACTATTTAACATTTAGATTAATGCCGTATTTTACGTATTTAGTCTCTAAACGTATCGTTAGAGCTTCACATTTGAGACAAAGCATCTTTCCACTGGTTAGTACACGGAAAGCTGGCTTGAAAACACGTATAGTAATACCTGGAAGTCAGGTGATAGGTAAGGCCTATGAAAATGCGTAAATCGGGGTCTAATTTTGCATGTAAATATACATATGGATTCTAACTAAAGGGGAACAAAAGTAAAGAAAACGTTTGTTTAGAAATAAGTAATAACGAATTCAGTTTTCATACACAGAAATACAAAACAGTATTAAAATAAATATGCTGTATAAAAAGCGTTATTTAGATATCGATAAAATTCATACAATTTAGCAAAATAGACTATGACTCGAATTCATAGCTATTAAGTGAGGAAAAGGGGAAAAAATAAAAATATCAAACTCAGTTCTTCGTTTGTTCTGTACTAAGGAATAAATTGCATTGCGTATACAAATGTACAATGCCTGAATTGTCTGTGACCACAGTTTTAACTTATTTGCGGTTTCTGAAGAGGAATGTGATGTTCTAGAACATTCACAAAAAATTCGAATGCCTTTCCAATGTGTAAGTAGAATAAAGTTTTGTTTATCAGTACTTTTTAGGGTACCGATAATTTCAAGCGCAACATATAAACAAACAAAAAGCTGTAAAAATGAAGAAAATAACGAGCCGTGTAACTTTGAATTCGCGTAAGTCAGGATGTTATTATTGTTTTGCATACAATGATGAAATTTATGCCGCCCAACCGGTACAGTGTTTAGCGTCGCTGACCGAAAGGCCCGGTACGAATCCCGAAGAAGGCATGGATGTTTGTAAATGTACAGTGTCCGTACGGCACGGGGCACTCTACATATGCGGCGAGCCGAAGTTCCTCTCGAGAAGTTGATGGTAGGGAAAAAAAAGTAGTTCATCGGGGGTGCTCTCCATCAAAACTGGAGGCAGAATTGAGCTAAATCGCATTGTCACCTATTAAGTGCTTAAGACTGTTGCCAAAGACAGGCGCAAACTTGCGTTCCTTGCCATGAGGAATTTCGTGGGCTTTGGCTCACTATAGGTTAGACAAGTGAGTTAGCAACAACAGCTACAACAAAGATGAAATTTATTGTTCACTTCCCCTGAGACTACTTTGTCTTGTTATTAGTCCCGTTGTGACTATCTTCTCTTTTCAAAAAATAAAAATGTCTCTCAAAGGATAGTCTTTTATTTTCCCCTGATATTGACCAGAATTGTTACATCTACTCAACAGCTGTTTCAAAAGCAGATATCAGCAAACCTTTCGTTTTATTACTCGATCGTACTATCTTCGGAAATATGCATCAGTATACGATCTATGATATTTTAAAATGTCTCATAACTTAATTAGCATACTGAATACTACTTCGTTACATAGAAGTCCGAGATTTTCACAAAAGTCTGTCAAATGTAGATGATAATCTTAATTTTATTTATTAGTTACCAATATTCAAGTATTTAGGGATATGAATTTGCATCGGAATTTTCCATTGATTCTTCCTCCCTGTAAAGCAGCATCACTTACATCAACTTACACGATTTTAAATTTAGTACCTGAACAGCTTGCTTTCTGCCACTAAGAAAAAAAAAAGAACTGCCCAATAAATCTGAAATACATTAGGTTTTTTCTTCTTTTTTATAATGCTAAAACTAACAGCGGTTATATATTATATTTTGTAATTTAACAAAACGCGATGACATTTGGAACTATATTCTTAGTACTAAATTCTGAACTTTAAAGCAATAGTTACATGAAAATAAGACAATAAACATTACATTAAAATAATATTTGCAATGAATAAAAGAAAGGTACAAATAAAATTAGAAATCTTTGAATTTTTACAATTGCATGCACATTATATTTTTATGTAAAGTTCAGCATTAATATTCTTTCTCGTATTTTTTGACACTCTAACCTCCTTAAAACGCTGAATTGCTTTAATATTTTATTTTAAATGCTAGTGTAACAATCTTAAAATAAAGCACTACGAAGACGAAAATAGTCTTTCTCACAAAAAAGTACCTGCACGAGATTCAGCATTTGGCAAACATTTAATGAGAAAATTTAGATTCTTTCCGACATTTTGTATCCCGTATTTTCTTTTTTAAACCGTCCGCAATTTTATGTATCTCATTAGACAGATTCATTTACCATTGCCAGATTCGTTCTCCGGTATTTCTAGTACGGAGGAAGTAATTTTTTCTTCACCGTCTTTCTTTAAGTTGAATCTATTTTTCCTCAAATTTAGTTTCGGAAAGGAAAGAAAGAAAAATAGAAACGCAGGAGTTAAAAATAAAATTCTTCTGTTTCTCTCCCTTAAAGGTTTCGAAATATCGTCGGCAGATTTGTTGTTACTTCCTTGCTATATATATGAAACATTTTTTTCCCTCGAAAGAACATTAGATTTCGTTTTTCTCGCTAGAAATTTCTTTAGTGAGAATTAGTTAATACACAAATAAAAACTACACTTTAAAAATAATTTCACGGGAGCTATTTTCTAACACTAACTGATCTCAATTTTGTTTCTTTTTTTTACACTTTTAAATTTGAAAATACCTTTACTTTCTCCATGACGTACACGAAATTTTGTAATAAAAATATACCGAAAATCATACTGAATGCATTTAATTATCTGATATTTTAATATTTTTAGTGTCATTAGAATTACTAATGCTGAAATAATAATTGCAATACTTATATCCCTAAGTTTCAGTTCGTAAAGAACTTAAAAAAAATGAAATGAAAATAAGCAAATACTAATTTTAACTAAGATGAAAACTTTACGGAAAAAAAAATCGAATTTATTGATACAGATATCTATTAGATTTACCATTAGGTTAGACATAAAAGATACAAAATTTCTACGAAAAGGTTTAAAATTAAGATAAAATTAAGACTTTTGTTTTAAAAAAAGGTACATTCTTAAAAATAAGAAATATTTTTAAACATAATACAAAATCTGCGTTAAGAGGTTCAATGCACAGCAGTGTGTTTTAAACCGAGTTTCGTAGAACCGAGTAGAGTTCTGTAAGAATATGTTAATAATTCTACAAGAGATTCTACAATTAATCATATTTTACCATATTTCTCAGCAGAACTAAAACGTATCATTTCAAAGAAGAATATATTTATTATGTATGTATTATATTGCTGTAGACTAATCATCTGCATTATTAACTAAGAAATATGATGAAGATAATATCTGCAATCACGTAGAAGTATTGAAAATATCATATGGCGAGTCAAAAATCTCTACTCTATATATTAAACATTATGGTTACGAAATCTCAGAAAGGTTCTTACTATCTGTCTTTCCTAAACAATAAAAGCTTGATAAGAATCAAGTTCAAACAGAAATGTATGGTATTCTTGCTTATACAACAGACATGTTTCCGCCAATGTCCTGAAATCTGTCATGAGGCTTTCAGAGTATAAGAGCCTGCAATAAAAGATTTCAAGTAGAATATAAGCTAAAGTACGTATGGACGTTAAACTATGATATTATCTTTTATGGAGACATAAACTATGCTTTGTATAATCCTTTATGGAGAAAAGGTATCACAGAAGGTTTAATACATATTTAAAGAAAGTAAGTAATAAGTCAACTAAAATATAAGCAGATCTACAGAGAAATATTCGCTCTTAAAAAAAATAACTGTCAGTTTTCACCTGGTTATTACGTAATAGCTTATTACACGAATACATTAAATTATACTTAGGTGTTTCCTGACAGTAAAAAAGGTTTTAAAGGCTTGTAAAAGCAAAAAAAAAAAAAACTCTGATGAGGACTAATATTTTCTAAAAGTATTTTCTTAAATAATTTTGAGTTTTCACTGATTACAACAAAGATTGGTATTCACTAGTGGTAGTGTATTTCTTTCAGCTGGTAATGAATACAGCGTACTTTCAAGAATATCGCATCAGTTCTTTAACGTTTTACTTAAAACAGATAAGGTTAGCAGACTACTTAGTAACTGGATAAATTTGTTATTACTTTATAAAATTCAGTTATCATATATAATGACAAAAGAGCCGCTTTTATTTTTCTATACAGGCGTACAGAGTGAAACGGTAACCGAGAATTTAGCATTACTTCCATTATTTGATGGTTCTGTATTTTTAAGTAAACTTTAATAGATATATTTTCTGCTAATTACATCATCCAAGGTTGTAAATAAAATTTTGTTTAGAAAGGCTGACGGTGTGTGCACTAAACATACTAAGACGTAATTTAGCATATTAAGACATATGAAATACGTTCAATAGAACTAAACTGATGAGTATGTTAACAAATCCAGTAAGACGACATCTTTAGTTTCAAGGCATTCCTCCACCAAACATTTCCAGTAAGGTCAGGCATTATCGTTCATTAGGAAAAAAAAGGTCAGGCATTATCGTTCATTAGGAAAAAAAAGGTCAGGCATTATCGTTCATCAGAAAAAAAATGTATGTGCTCGTAACTACCTGGAAGGTTTTAAGGATGCAAGATCTCAGCTATATATTACATCCTACTGATTATAGAATATTTGTTGCAAATATTCAGAGCAGCGTGCCTACGTATCATACATCCTCCTTTTGTAAGTAAATCACAGATAAGGAAACCATTTTTCACAGACGTACGTTTGAAAGTAAGTTTTATACTTGTTAACAAATTCTCTCTAGATAAAAATCCTCTGGAAACAAAACTTCAGACTGGAAAATGAACTCATTTAAAGAGAACCCTGTCCTCGCACAGTATAGGTAAAACCTTAAGAACTGCCTCTTGGAAAAGTAGAAAAAAAGATAACTATTGAACTGGTGGCATTGCATACTGATTACGTTTGTTTTATTTTCGGTAATCAGAAATTCTCCTTATTCTTTGGCTATGAACAATTATATGTGAGCTACCTTGCAATTCCATTATGATATCCCTCGCGCTAAAGAGACACTGCAGCTTTTGGATGAGATAGCAGCCCTTAAACGGCTCTGACCTTGTCCTGAGGAAAGAAATGGTCTTTGTTTACATGAGATGACGTTATGCGGCATATTTAAATCTACGATGATACGAGACTGATACCACTGATATTTTTATACACGGTACTTAACACATATTTAATCTTCTTTAAATGCATTCGAAATCATAAACCTAATTAAAGGTAGATCTTAAAGCGGAAACGTACATTATTCCTCTTATCTGCATTTTCTGTGTGCAACTAGCAAATTGGCATACCTATTTATCTTTTCAAAATTGTACGAAAAATTAACTGATCATACGATTAGTTCATTTTTTATAAAAATTATTCATTAATTTCGCAGTACACAAATGGGCTAGCGATATTTTAAAATATTACAAAATGAGTAGCAAATTTTCTTTTGCGAAATAGATTAGGATTTTAAATAGCTAATTTCTTTTCAGTTGGAAAGAATCAATCTTAATAACACATAAAAATCTGAAAAAAAAATCATCATAGAAAATCTAACTCAGATGTTTTTCGTCCGTAACAAATTATAGCTTCTTTACACCTACATAATGTGAATATAAAATTAGAATCGTTTTTTTCTCCAAATTCAGAATTATCAATACAGTTTGAGGTAACATATAGCAGATGCACGCACGAAAGGAAATAAATTAAGAATTCGCAAATACGATTTTGTGATTTAGGTGTTACGTTATTTCCCAAATTTTGCATGGATTAAAATTACTATCATTTTTTTCCTTAAAGCTAATTTAATTATTATTTTCTCTCAAACAAATTCATTAAAAATCAATAAATACGTTTTTGTAACAAACGTTTCAAAGAAACTAAAAGTCTAATCACACTGTACGGCTTATGGCCACTAATAAGATACAAATTGAAATTCTTTAAAACATAAATATACAATAAAAATAAAAATTTCAGCTAGAACATATATTTAAAATTTGCATCTAAATTTCATGTCCTAATTTTTAATTCTTTTCTGTCTGGAAACTACTTTAAAACAGATTTGAAAACAAATGTGCTTAAAAAAAACTCTTCAAATGATGCATTGCGCAAATTTTAGCCATCTTGTTCAAAGGCAAACTACAAAATTTTGGGCATCATCCAAAACCTTTCTTCCATAGCTAATGAGTAAGGCAATTTGAATACTCTATCTATAACGAATTCTGCACTATGCGTTTGAAACCTATGGGCTTCTTCAGTTTAAGTCACGTAAGCATTCGTTTTCTATTCTAATATTTTCCAGTAATTTATGAAATACTGAGAGCAAATATATCCGCTGGAGTTGTTATCTAATGATTTCTAATGGTTAGGTTTGAAGATTTCGCTTACGCTACCTATTAAGCGTTTTGAGCATAAACACAATAAAAATCTAGTTCTTTTAATATAATACACAAAGAAATAAAATTCTGCTTAAATATTTTGTACAGATATTTTGAGTGATATGCAAGCGTACATAATGTATTTTTAATGTCAGGTTCAGTTAAACTAAATTTCATTTTGAAGCAATGTACATGCTTGTAATAAAATCAATAGTAATGATTTTTACTGTGTCAACAGGGTCTCATAGAAATCCAAAAATAATGAAACAAATTATATAATATTAAAAAAAACTGACATTTACAAGTTAATTATGAATATATAACGTGCGGCTGAGTAATAAATAGTTACTTTTAATGAAAGATTCATAAATCTTACTGAAGAAATCTTTATTCGAAAAGGGTATTCAAAATACACATTATATTATTATACACATTATACAGATATGAGTCAAAACATTTCCCAACAAATTCTTATTAATCAATGCGTCGAATAATAATAATAACAATATCTAATAAAGTACAACTTGAGTTTAAATGTGCGAAACGTTTACTGCGTGAAATAGGGCTCCATCATTGTAATTTGATTGCTAAATCAGTAACACCTACACAGATTATATTGCTAATTCAAAGAAAATCATATCAAATTACAAAATTTATTTCCAAGAATCGTATCTTACTTCCATATGGCTTGCAGATAATCACGCAATTATGAGAAAAAATAATTAAAACATAACATACAACAAATGGATTTAAAATTGCATCAAATATTTCCAAAAATCTTTAAAAAATTTAAGCTCATATTATGGTCCCAAGGAACAAACTTCTCATTTAGAATTAAAAATAATTAACTTAATGGCACTTTGCAATAATTACCTCGTTTTAAATATTCATAGATTTTCCCGTCTTATGTATAATCTAGTAATACTTAACACAGTACTAATAAACATATGATGAACTGAAACGTTTTTAAAATACTAGCTATCACATAAGCTTATAAAATTAAATAAGAAAAAGCGGTGACTGTTCTGTTGAAATACACAAAAAAAAAGAAGAAACAACAAAAATAAAATTAACATTCAAAACATGAACTTTTACCAGCTGTTAAAATTTGTATAAAACTAGAGCGCATACGAAATGAAAATCTCAGACATCAGCCGAATATTTTAAATGTAAAGGAAATTTCAGGACATATAAAAACAGACAGAAGTCACATATGGAACAAATGGAACCTGGAAGATTTCAAAGAAAGCACTTAACTATTCTCCAAAGGGACAGCGGCAGAACCATCATTCGAAAAAAGTGAATAGAATAATGCCAAATGCTCAAGCCTTGTTTTGTTGTTGTTGATAATGATGCTTCTATTTATATAACAAATTTCAGATATATGATTTGTTCACGACAATATATTATGGAACTGAAGATTTAAATGTACTTTGCTCCGCCATTTGCATATGGAATAAGAAGAAAGAAGTCTTAAATGTGTTTATTTTTGAGAAGAGGGCACAGTTCCAACTCTTTAACTCAATGAATGCACAACCATCGTTGATTGAAATATTTCGGATGTATGACGGATCTATCAGCACACTGCATTAAAGATTACTCTGCTAGAAATAATATATATAAAAACCAGCCATCAGATCTTCTCTCCAGTCTAGCGATCCGTATAAAGAGAGACTCCAAATTTCAATATAGTATTTAAAAAGAAATGGATTTTACTTAAAGACTGAAGTAATAAATATTTCATGTAAGTTCCTTTTACGAAATGTAAGTTGTGTTTGTTTCACAATATCTTTCGTGACATTTTTTAGTTAGCCAGTTGTTAAACGAATGCCTGCACGAAATTTTAATCCAAACTATTTTTGTTAAATAACTAATGCCTGCACGAAAATTTAATCCAAACTATCTTTGCTAAATAACTATCTCGCTGACTTCTGCTCTGATATTCCAAGAAAAACAATACAGAAGTTGGCTACTAAGTTACATTACCTCTTCAATTATCATGTCACTAAGTTACGTTACCTTGTCAATTATCATGTCACTAACTTACATTACCTTGTCAATTATCATGTCACTAACTTACATTACCTTGCCAATTATCATGTCATGTAGCTTAAAATTAGCAATTGTTTTCATTTAGTTAACATCGTTTGATGCTATTTGTTTTCTACGCATAATTACGACTTCATTCATTATTTCAATGAACGGTAACAATCATCTTTAATCTTCTTTTGTCTTCTCTTGGCAGTTTGAATATTTATTCCTCACTGTTGCTTATTTTTCAATAATTTATGCTACCTGCTGCTTCATTAGGAGATTGTACACTGCGCAGAAAAAAAAAGAAAATGAGACATTTCTTATACCTTAATTCTACTAGACCGATTGACGAAATTCAACTTGTGTTTTTTATGTCTGGATAGCTCGACTTAGAATAAGTATCAGATTTACATATATCATTGTTCGAATATAGGTACTATGACACAAAATCGGACATTTTCTGAAATGACATGCTAATTTGTTTTCCATATTTCGATCCTACGATTCAAATTACGCCAAACAGCCAAGTTTTCTAAAAATCCTATGAGTAGTTTTTTAAAAATTAGCTCTCAAAATTTTACTTCCTCAGGTGTTAATTGATTTCGTCATATATTTATTACTATATCTTTTTTTTATTAAACTTACTCAGTACTTTCTCTCAGAATTCGAAATTTAGGCTTAAGCCAAATATAATTCGCACATTTTCTATGATTTATTTTTTAAAATTTGTATTTTTAAATATTTTTTATAAATTTTTCGAAAACATTATGTATTATAACATATAAAAATTTTAACATCATATTAAAGTAGATGTATTTCTAGGCACACCTGCAAAAAATTAGAATTTTTTATTCAAAATTCCCTAAGATATACGTGAAATTACATATTGGAGTATTCTGAAATTTGGCATATGCGTTACAAGCGATAATAACGCCAAATGTTGTTTTAGGCACTTTGTTAAAATTATCTGAAAGTAATGAACGTGACCTTCCACTTGTGTACTATGAAAAACAGGAAAGGAAAAAATAGTTACTATAAATTAAGAATTTCGCCGGTTATTCTTGGCGCAAACGGAAAAGAGTGTGCCAAGACAAATTTTTGAATTTCTTCGTAAATTTCGCGCCAAATTTTATAAAATTTAATATTTAGGCATAATTTGAGTCGTAGTATCGAAATATTAAAAACAAAATGGCATGCCGTTTCAGAAAAACTCCGATTTTGTGTTGAAATACCTATATTAGAACAATGCTGTATATAAATCTAATATATATCATGTCGAGACATGAAAAACGCAATTTGAATTTCGTCAATCGGCCCAGTAAAACGGGAGATATAAAACTGCTCCTTTTTTTTCGCAGTGTAACACAAATGTTTTCTTCTTGTGTAGAACCCAAATGGTTTTATTAATATCATTACTTACTATAAAACGCTCACTGACAGCATAGGATTTTTCTTGCAAGAATGCATATAATTGATTTCTTAAATAAAACATTATTAATAAATCTATCAATTCATACACTGTATTTTATTAATGACGATAACTTTTTTGCAGGTTCAGCCCAAGGATAAGTATTTAAAATAAGATTAAGCTGACAGAGATTGTTGCTCAGTCTTCAAATATATTTGATTAATAAAAAGAGTTTACTGTTGCTTGTTATTCATAAATATTCACTTTGTGCTAGTGGGAAAATTTTATTTTGCATGAGTAAGTTTGCGTTGGCTGAATTTATCAATACGGCTTTGGGGTAGCTGGAAAAAAACAAAACGAAACATTTATTTTCTGATAAATTTCGGCTCTTTTCTACTACTACTGATAGCATACACGTAGCTTCATGAAGAATGCGACTGTTAACACAACGTGGAGACTCTACAAAATTTTTAATGTTTCCATCTGTCTAAATAAATGAAATTTTAACGTATATTAATATTCTTTACAATAGCATCCTCTAAAAACGCCAATAAACTCGCACGTCTTTTGCCCTAATTAGTAACCTTGTAAGCTTTATCTTAATTTTAGTAACAGTTATTTTAAGTTTATGCATCTTTCCCATCTCTTCTAGCTTCAGCTTACAATTTCCTACCAGAATATATTTTCAGAAAACGCGGTTAATGCAAATGAGTAAGAGTAGTATTTAAGTCGATGTTTCACCGACTTCGGTAGAGACCCTGAGTTCCTGACTAGCTCGCGTTTGCCTTTTGGCTATGTCTCTCTAAGCTATTGCTACGCTCAGCCGTACTTTAGGCCCTTGTTTGGCTTCTCCGACTAAATTAAGATTTAGGGGCCAACTACTTAGAATGTTGATAGCTTCGGCTATACCTTTCACTTAGCTTTAGTTAAGCTTAGTTAAGTTTAATTTCATATTAATGTAAGTTCAAATCCAAGTGGAGGCTTTGCTGTACGCTCAGAGTTAGGAGCTGATTGTGTCATATTTATTTTGAGAAATAAAGGGTAGTTAACCCTTCTTGAGTCTTACAATCTGTTCACATACTTAAACGATTATTCGCTTATTAGCGTTTGAGGTTTTCAAAGATTGAAATGTGAATTTAGTAGGTAAAACTCCACAACCTTGTAGAGACATTAGGTAGTTTTTGAAAGCAGGAGAGATGAAAAAATGAGCAATGCCCTCGCCGGGACTCGAACATCTCAAATACGCGCCGAGTGTGCTGACTACTACACCACGAAGGCATGCTAAGAAGGCGGGAGAAATACCTTATAACCTAAAGCTAGACATAGAAAAGAAATAATAGTTAGCTAATTTTGTCAACGGTTAACAAAACATTCAACATAAAATTTACTAATTAATAAGATAGTTAAAAGGGAATTAGAATAATTCAGAACCAACAATTTAATACCGTTTACTTTTAAATATCATCTGTGATTCTGAAAGCATTTCAAAATCAGTTCTGATAGCTCAGATTAAACAGTATTAAATTACATCTTAATTTTATAATGCAGCTTTTACGTTTGTTAATGATTTGTTTAAATAAGTAATTATATATATTTTTCAAATCCTTACTTCTATGCATTTTTGTTTTGGGAAGAAATAGCCAATTATTTCTAGCATCAAAGTATCATACATACCAAGGGTGGCATCTATAGTCAATTACAAAGTAAGCACTTCAAGGTCGTAACGAACCTTCCCTCATTTACGACCATAAAAGTATTTTGTAATCACCATATACAGGAGATTAGGAGATTTTAGCAAACAGGAAGCCTGAAACATCTTCCGCAGTAGTAGTCATTACGAAGCAAGTCAGAAGAGAGAAATTAACCTTGAAGTGCTTATTCTTAAATACAAGGGTAAATATAAATGGAGAAACAATGTTTGTTCATAAAAAATGAATATAATGTGATTACTGGAAACTTAATTTCTATTTTCCAGCCGTTTTATAATTTTTTTAATGATGAAATTGTAAGACTTTATGCAAAATGGATAATTGAAAAGAACAGCAATTTATCATCTAAGGGTTAAAACAATGGTAATATTAGAAAATAAAGTTAAAATAAATCATGCAGATAAAAAATTAATTTGATGTATTATAACTCAGAGTAGATTTAAGAAGGCTGCCGACGTCACTGATTGTTTTGAACATAATTCTATCTGGCAAGAAGCTGAAAATTGCGATATCCATGATTCCATTTGTCAGGCAGAAATAGCGATATGTCAGATCAAGAAATTATTTTGTAATATTTTGTTTAATAGTAAGAATAACAAGGTTAATTAGCCGTTTCATGGTTTTTAACAATTCTCATAAGTACGAGTAGTCAGCATTAATTAAATTAATTTATCTACGAACAATTCTTTTAATTTTAATCATATTATATTAATTTTTATTTTTATTAGCCCAAAGGGGTAATTTGGCCGTAAGGGCTATTAATTTAATTTGATATTTTGAATCGTCTACTATAAAACGGCGTTTCACTTTTCAAATTGTTGCCACCAAACAGTAGAGCCCTGGATTATATTTAAATAAATTAAATGATGAAGAATCCGCATGAATGTACGTATATTTCTCGCAATGTGCAAAAACAACGATATCTAGAGACATTAAATTTTGAATAATGTAGCTTATTCTGCACGCGTTGCATAAAGTACGATATACAAAACTACATCGAAGAAAAAAAATTGACTACAGGCATAATTTTTTTTGAGTAAAATTAAACATTTTTCGGAACACGCATGCTAAAGTTACAAGCCTGGCTTACATTAAGAATATGATTTCTGATATGCTTTCAAGACACTCTTATTTATATTAAATCAAATAATAAAAATTAGCCACAAATTTGAGAAAATACATATTTAAATACGGTATCGATTAGATATAATAAACCTTATACAATTGTACTGAATTTGATTTCATAAGCAAAACACCTTAATCCGAAGATATTTGAAAAAGTGAGTATATTTTTTAGTCCTGAATTTTACGGCGTAACAGTATAAAATACTCATGGCAGTGAACGCAAAAGGGTAAAAACAAAGTTAAGAAGTGAGTTACATTTAAATAAAAATTTTCAGTTTAATTTAAACTGAAAGAATTTTAGTGCTAAAGTAGAGATATTAAATTTGTAAACAAATAAAAATGAAGAACATAAACGACACATAAAAGCACTTCCAAGTTTTAATTATCGAATTTCAAGCCTCAGATTTAAAAAAAAAAATTCTGATTAATATTCATTAACTCAATTCATCCTAATGCATGGAAAAAAAGATCAGGCGAGATTTTTGAAGAGGAAACTAATTAATTTTTTAATCAGTTTTTTCTATAATTCTAAAGCACCCTAATTTTGAAGTTAATGGCATTTTAAAATAATTTTCACTTAGTGACTAGATACATTTACGAATATAAAAATAATTGCTTTTGCTGAGAATTTTTTTTTTCGAAAAATTAAATGATGTTTGCGTTTTTATTCGATTGAAAGCGAGATGAATAACAGCAACGGCAAAGCAGTAGCTGACCGTTATAATTAGATATTTGCAAGAAAAGAGTTTTATGCAAATGGTAGGCATACGATATTTATTTAAAAAGTCTTGTAAAATATTTAGGAATTCACAATTAATAATATTATAATTAATTTTTTGATGGATTTAAATGCACTCGTATCTATTAAAGAAACAGTTTCCATATAATAAATTCATTGCTTTAATTCAGGAAAAAAAGCAGGAAACATGAATACCACGCTTTCAAACTGAAACGATTGATTTTATTGTGAAATGAAATGAGTTACAAGGACACTTGGTGTCCTGAAATCTTTTAACGGGGAACACAACGTTCCGCTTCTAAAAACATTTAATCCCTACTTAAAGTATTTCTCAATGAGTATTTTTATTTATAATAAAAAACTAGCGGTCACTAAATCTTCAATGTAAAAATAGATTTATTTTCAATAATATTGGAATGAGAGACTGGCTATGTTAAAAGACTATTTTTATGCTCAGACCACTCACTGTAACGTTCAAAATAAAAACATACAAAAAGAAAATTCTGAATGGTTTTTAACTTAGTTTACACTTTGCTAATTTTCGTAACTCAAGAGATTATTCATTAGAATATAAATTAAAAATATAATAGCAGACTTGAGGAACTAACACTTTAACTTCCAGAAAAAGAAAACTCTCCAAGGAAACTTCAGTAAAGCAATGGAAAATATAAGATGTCAGCGGTGTAATAATATTCATTCATGTCTTCACGGCATTTCATTATAAATCTTAACACACTCCGGTTTTCAAACGAAAAGCCACGAAGAATGAATTTCATACTTCAATCAAATTAGATGGCAAAAATGGATGGATGCTAATGCAAATAAAATCAATTTGGGCATATTAAAAAATTTTTAAAGCCGTAAATGAATTTAATATGTAATATTTATCAACTCATTTGTTTCATTTGAACTGGTTTTTATTTACAGAATTATTTACGTAAGAAAGAAATGCTTGACTTGAATTTCCTTCTTGATAGTTATTTTGATTGGATTGCACTAGAAAATGCTGTAAATAATATTTATACCTTTTTTTAAATCGTACTTTATCAGCAATTCTGATGAATAAAAGAATGAAGAACGGTGCTCCTTGGTGGTCTAAGGAAATTGACTGTTATAGGAAGCAGGTAAATTCTGCTTTGCGGAGATTCCACAGAGAAAGAAATGGCATTCCTAAAAAATATGTATAAAGTTAAGTATTTTAAGGTGTGACATAATTATAAAGCTAAATTAATAGAGGCCAAGTTTAACTAGTAGAGGAATTTTCTCTCAACTATTAATGTTCATAGTTTTTGAAACAAAATATATAAATCAGCTCAAGACCAGTTTTACGATGAGGACTGAGATTTCAAGGAATAAACTCCCAGATGGCAGTGTTATTTCATCCCTGAATGATACTATTTCTGCTGCTATGATGAAGAGTTCTCCAAGTGGTTCTTCTGCGTGATGATAGGAATTCTCACAGAACTACGCGTATTGAGTCAGAGTGCTATATATGTCGAAGTTAATAATGTTAGTAAAAATCTCAAGAAGAATAAATAACCTGAGCCGCACTCTTTTTGTAATGAAATTCTACATCTCTTTCATGCAGTGGATAAAGCTCTTTTGCGCAGACCTTTCAATCTTTGTTTATCGTTAAAAGTCTTTCCAACACAGTGGAAGACAGGTCGGGTTGTTTTAATCCCTAAAACTTTAGATGCAAAGACTTCTTATTTTGATAATATTAAATGCATTAGCCTATTACCTATTTTGGGAAAATGTCTTGAAACTCGATGTTATTAATAGAATAAATTGGCATTTGAGGCAAAAACGTTTTTACTGTGATTCTCAGTTCAGGTTTGCACCTCAGAAATTTACTCTAAATGCCCTTCTTTAGTAATATCTTGCAGAATGGAAATCAAATAAAGTTCACAACATGTTTTATTTTGCTGTACATCAAAAAGGCTTATGATAATGCTTGGTGGCCATCTCTCTTAAAAATTCTAAATATGTTGGTATAAACAACACATAATATCTATAACCTTCAAAGTTCCTTAAACGGGAGGGCCGCTGAACGTTTGTTAGACCTGAATAGTCAAAGTAAGCCGCACGGGTGTTCAAACTCTGCTCTCAACTCTCAACTGTCAACTAAACTTGTTTGGATTCGAAAATAAGTTTATTCTCTGGAAAAGGTTTCTCCTAAAGGTTCTGTGCCCGGTCCTACTCTTTGGAACATAACAATAAACGATCATTTAAGTCACCTAGATGAAAAATTTCATTTGCAGGTGACTTACTTTTAATTTTCCAAGGAACACTTTTGACTAGTATTCTTTTTAGATGAAAAGCAGTGCTGTATTTTGTTTTCAGTTGGGCAATCTCTCATAAAATCAGCTTCAGTTCTTTAAAGCGTAAAGCTATGGCTGTTTCTAGAAACTTTGATAAATGAAATATTGTCCCTTTGATACTTGATTATTCGTCCTTGGAAATTGTAGAAATTTGTAAGTACTTTGGTGTCATACTTGACCGAAAATTAACGTGGAAAAAGTATACTGATGTCTTTTCTACTAAATCCGAAACAAAAATTTAATGGCCTTCACAGAATTACTAAAAATACTTTTGGAGTATGCTATGAAGTTTTGACACTAATGTATAAGTAGTGTATTGCCGCTTTCATTTCGTATGGCTGTCCTGCTTCAGGACATGTTCTTGCAAAGATGACTACCAAAAGAAACTTCTTCACATTATTAGTGATTATAAAACAATAAGTTATGAAATTACCTTTGTTCTTGCAGGAGTTCCACCAATTGATTTTGAAACTGAATACATCAATGATATTTTCGGAGTACTGGAAACTGATACTTTGGAAGATTACATTAAATAGAAATGTACTGATATTCCTTATTCAGCTACTTAAGAGCCCATAAATTTCTACGATTATGAAAAAACTACTTAAAAGTATTTGCTTGTGATTTTGCTTTACAGATAGCAGTAAAATGAACTATAGCATTTATTCTAAATAGCATTTATTCTTTTTGAAGACCATTCTGAGGTGGGTAAGTTTAAGTACCGTATTTTAAAAGAATGCACAGTTTTTCAAGCAGAATTTCTTTGTAATTATCTTGCTATAATCAAGGATAATGGGACTGCATCCCCAAGGTACTTTATATGTTCTGATTCTCTTTCTTCTCTCCATGTTCTAAACAGTGTTACCAGCAATGACAAATTACGAATCGAAACTCTCTTAGCTGTTAGTTTGCTTAGAAATACGAAAACTGATATTCGTTTTGCTATGTGCGTGGTCATCGTGGAATCTACGGAAATGAAAGAGCTGATTTCTTAGCTAAAGATGCTTGAAATTTACCAATCGCCATCAATATTAGCACTTCAGTTATTAGAAGGCCTTTCACTTATTGGAATTATTGGAAGATCTTTCATTAAAAACTTTTATCGAAGTAGAATGAAGAATATATTTTATTTTGTAATGTTGGTTGTAACAAAAAGATCTTTCCTTCAGTTAGACTGCAGACCGAGTCTTCCTTCTTTACTAATGTTAAAGTAGCTCAGTTTTTATCTGGTAATGGTAAATTTTCAAGTTACTTCTTTCATTTCAATCCAAGATCAAGTAATTTATGCGAGTATTCGAAAAAAAAAACCTCAAGATAGGAAAAATTATTTTTTTCCTGTCCTAATTTCGACGGTCCTAGATTACGCTTGCTAAACGATTTAAAAGCTTGGTGTGGTGGTAAACGTGGTGGCCAGTGAATTTATTTGAGACTGCTGTTCTCTGTTTGTTTTATTAATTCATCTAACATTTAATGTTTTATTTAACTTACTTCTGTAAGCCCCATTTTGTACATTTGTGGTGCAGTGAAGTGAGTCCAAAAGCACATTAATAAATTGCGAACTCAGAAAGAGCATAAAGAACATTAACAAACCCTCTGGTGCGACGTTATAAACTGAATCCTTTCGGATTTTTTTTTCTTTTTTCTTTCTTTTTTCCGCTTAAGCTAATATTGCTCCCTTTTGCACAATTTCTACTTCACTACTGGTTTCTAAGTAACTTACTATGAATACTCATTCTGCTTTACTTCTTTTTATCAATACAGTATTCATATTAATGAGTTAATTTCTCTGGCAAAATTCAAATGTCAACATTTTGGTGAAGTATTCAATGTTGCCAAGTTGCTGGCTAGTTTCATTTCTACTTCAAGATTCTTGTAACTGCAGATGGATATAAGAAACATACCAAAACGTATGAATCTAGTACAGGGATCATTACAGGATCAGGATCGTATGAATCTAGCGCAAGGATCGCAGGACTGATTTTCAGTCTAGTCATACCACAGGAAAATTTTCTAAACGGCTTCAGGTTTCAAATAAATGATGAGAACTGTTATTCTTTCCACAGTATGACATGTTTTGTTTGAAACTCCCTCAATTAAATTTCTCTTTTCATTAGAGCTCAATGAGTATATTTAATTTTGATGACAAATACTTTCATTACTTTGGAAGGTATTGCAAGAAGAAGAATAAAAATTAGTGCAGTAATATGAATGAAGAAGCTAAAGAATTTTTTTGATTGGGATTCTTCAGAAAATTGTATTTCTGAAAGGTTATGTGAAAATTTAAAATAGTGTTGTTATGGAAGCAAAAAAGATTATAAAATTTAGTTTTTCTCAATTTAATTTTGGGGATTTTGAATTACTTTTTTCTACAAGTGTTGAGTGATAATAAAACAAAGGTTTAAAAGTTCAAATCGTATTCATATAAATTTTGAGCTGGATATTAAGAGGCAGGTATTTACTAAACAGACTCATTTTTCATCGTATAAAGACATCTTTCATCCAAAACACTTTTCTAAATATGCGCTTAGTAATCGATAAATAAACAAATAAAATAAATGTCTTTTATTAGAAATGTAGGTCGTCATATCTCAAATAGTTGAGACCGAAAGATCGAGAACTTAGGAATGAGAAAATAAAGATAAGTAGATTCATTTCCAAGCCCCCGATATGAAGGGAGAAAGGAGGACTTATTGCATCCCGCGGACGGATAAATTCTTCGTCGGGTATGCGGTGCAAGCCAAATCGATATCCCTGCGCGTCAAATGGACAGCTTTAGAATGATCCTAAAGACGCAGTCAATTTTTTTAGACTGTAGCAGAAGCGAAATGGATTATGTGGATGTATGTTTGCAGCAAGAAGTATACAAGTAAATATTTTGACCAGGCAGGAAAATTCGATTTTCAGTCCTCCATCACTGAAATGCACATCGATATTACACATTTTGCACTTTTGAGAAAGAAATTTCTAGTGTTATTTTTATATTACCATTCTTAATAGAGGGGTATGGATATAGTTTTAAATTATTCCTGATAACTCTCTTACCTGGCTCCCCAAGGAATCCCCATATTTGAAGCAGCAAAGACAGAATGGCAGAAACAAAAATCAAACTATGTGTAGAATTCTTTATAAGTTTTGTGATAGCCATTCACAAAATTTATAAAGAGACATTGGCAATCATTTCTTACATTTTAAGATATTTAAGTATTTTTTCTGAGTTCTAAATTTTACCATATACTTTTAAACTTTTATAGAGAACAAATCACAGAATAATTTAAAATGTACACTTCATACTTTATAGCTTAAATGGAGTTATTACGTAAAATACTCTACTTTGCTATGCTGTTGCCTCACATTAACCTCACTTCTCAATAAATGTGCAATATCTGCAATCAGTATTAAATTTCATGGACTTTTTAGTAGCACTGTTTGTACAGTTTATCCTTCGGAAACATGATAAAATTCAAAATACTTTGTTTATGCACTAAATAAACTCATCGTTACTTATATGCAAAATTCCGACTCGACCCGCTAATTGGTATTTGCGAAATGAAATGAGAAACAAATGTACTTGTTTCAATTTTATGTATAAATACAGTGCTTCTCTCAGCTTATTAAATTCCAATCCTGTTAATATCAATAGCATGAATATAATGCTTAGAAAAATAAATTAAACCTTTCGTAATATTTAATTATTATTTTATTATTAAAAGTTTAAAAAGGGTCAAATTTTCTTACATGTTTTTTTACGTGTTTTCTATGCATTTATTATACAAACTGTATATACATACATTGTATAATAAATGCATACTCATCTATGTACATATTTATATAGATAACTACGTATATGCATGCATATATACATATAAATGTAATGAAAATAAATAAATAGGAATCGTATAAAGATTTTAGAGTTAGCAAAACTAAATTACAGTACAAACATTTAGCAACGAAACGTATTATTTATTGATATTTTTTAATTTACCATTTAAATTTTCTATTTTTTCCTTAGCACTTCTGTTCCTAATGATGATAATAATGATAATATAATAAAAATAAGCTGGTAAAAGAATAACGAATTTTGTGACAACACATCTTATATTTTGCTAATTTATTATTATTATTAAATGCTTGTAATTTTCGTAAGTAGAAGAACGTAGCACGAAGGAAAAAATGTTTTCATAAGTAAAGTTTACTTCGCTTTCGTATTTTAAAGAATTACCACAATTTTAACTAAACAGTTTATACAACAATCTAAGTTTTATGGCTGTTCTCTGATTCCTTTCATTTTTATTACCCTCCTTTTTACTCCAAAAGAAATCCAACTCATTGAGTGAAATATAAAGAAATGCGATTGTGATTAGCCGTGCGAATTATAAACTCTGTGATTCAAATCGTTTCAATCTATACAAAGTAATACCTCTTACGTGACTAAGATAACGGCACCTGAATACTTCCAACAGTTGTTACATTAGACTAAATCTGTCTGCACAATTTCATATTATTTGAACATGACGCATTTTACATATTTTATGCATTCACGTATTTACGATACAAATTTATTAAATCAACCTATTTTTGGGAGTGGACAATCATCAGTGTCATGACAAAACCCACAAATTTCTTACATGCATACTCAACTAGCTGGCATAAAAGTTATTTTTAAACTCCGTTCTGCTGCTGGTATGTAAATATTACTTTTCCCCTCAAAAAACTGTGTTCATTTTGAGCATGTAAATAAAAATGAGTCAAGCGAAAGATGAAAGGGAGTAAACTATTTCAGAAGCCAATGTAAACAAAATAAAAAAAATGTCTAGCAACGCACTAGAAGAGAGTGGGTTACGGTCGCCAGAATTTATCTGGGATTTTTTTTTCAAAGAAAACCATGTCTAAAAATAGAGTTGTTCCGTTTTAAGATTATGCTACAGACCTGGTGATATTTTAGACATTTCGTATCCTTTCCTTTCTCCCAGATTAAAAAACATTACGTTACGGGGAAGAAAAATTTACTCAAAGATTTATACAAAATCAGACTTTGACAGGCAGCTAAGCAAATATTTGCGTTGTATGTTTTCCCTCTCTCTATATCTAGGGTATTAGGCAAAAACCTTTCAAAAGAGCATCGGGAAATAAGCAGGAATATTGCAGTGAATAATAAATATAAAAGAAATACGCGTATGTTGGAATAATAAAAAAATTTAAAAAGAGAGAAAAATTTGTCAAACGCTGAACTTTGCACTGCACGGCATTTCTTAAAAATTCCATTAAAGAACATTACAACGAAAGTATTGAAGAATATTTAAACTCCTTATGCACTACATAGTATTACACAATGCTTACGAGGCATTGAATAACCAAATAAAGAACAAAGAATACAACAACACAACACAAAATTAAATAAAGTTACAAAGTTACAGATGAAACGTAAGAAATAAATATACAGAAAGATGAGAGGGCTGGTTATCTTAAAAATAAAACACATGGAGATGGGGAGGAAACTTAATGTTAAAAGAATTTAACTTAGAAATGAATTCCTTTCTTCCTTCCGTAAGCTTTGAACAGTAAAACAACAAATATTCGCCATTTTGTGTTCCCCCGAAGTCTGTATCAGACACAAGTCTCTATCAGACATCCCAAATCGCTTCAGATTTGAGTGAAGTTATCGTGGCCAAACAGAAGTTTATCAATTTTAAAACTACAGAAAACCGCATATTTACCATTTAACCAATGGAAAGCAGTTGCAGGTAGAATTTGAGAGGGGCGAAGATCCTATATCCGAACGAATCGCTCAACTAGTGATCAGGTTACCATGTTTAACCAAATTATTAAAGATGCTTCATATGAAAAAAAATATCCTAAAAGCAGTGTATATTGATTTTAAAGAAGATTATGATACGGTATGGTGAGAAAAATTTTATAAAGAACTCCTTGATAAAGGAATTAACGGAAAGATGCTCAAATGGAAAAGATCCTTTACAGACCAAAGTAAGCTGGTAAATCTGTTAAGGGAATGCCTGTTATGGGAAGTGCTATTCTAAATATTGTAACTTACAAACCGGCCTTCACGGGGATCAGTAAGCATCAGAACCCTAATTGGCATCTATATTAATAATGTACTGCAGCCTTAAAGAGCATTCCAGATGTCCACTGTTTGCTGTTTGCTGGTGACGTATCACCATACGTGACTGCTCTCAGACACCAAAACTTAATAGAAAGCTCGTGATAGAGGAGGTACTGAATCAAACGATGAAAGTGCTTTTAAATTCGTGCGCTGAAAATAACAAGGTAATAAATTTGGATAAAACTGCAGTCCAGTCTTTCTCACTGATTCAACACGCACTCTGCCCTGAAGTGAAGTTTGAAGATCTTTGGATTGTAAATACTGATGAATTTAAATACTTAGGCGTAGTTGAGTTGAGTTAAGTTGAGTTCAAGACGTAGACTACATGTAGAGTCATGTAGTCTACACTTACAGAACGCTCGTATCAACGGGTGACTGTATTGAACGATTGGCTGGCTTGTGGAGCAGCGCCAGAACAACTCTAAATATTACTTATAAGACATTCGTATTAGCTTTGATCCTACATTGCTGTGAACCATTCTTAACGGCAAGTGAGCAAGTTCTCAAGAAATTGGAAAGTTTTCAAAATCAAGCACTGGGACTTATTACTGGAGGTGTTAAATCTAATCCTATTGAAGCTATGCTACTGCGAACAAAAATTTATCCATATGAAATATTGCTGAAGACAGAGGTGTTACCTTATATAAGAAATTGCTTCGCAATGGAGATCCTTTCTGGAGTAATTATCGGAATACAACTAGGAATCTCAAGGTCAAGCGTGGCTTCCTACAAAAAGTTCGTAAAATTAGGAAGGAATGTGGTTCAATCAATCGAATACAAGAAATTTTGCCATCCGAAATGTCCTTTATGTTAGAAATCGAGACACACCTTAACTTGACTGAGTCAGCTACCAATAATGAAATATCCAGAGATCTTGAAATGCCTTGCCGTTGAAACCATTAACAGTAAATACCTGAATCATAACTGACAAATGGTTATACAGAAGGATCATATAGTGACAATCTAATGCCAGCAGGTTTCGTGGTTTATTATGGTCTTCCTTTCTATACCTCTGCTGGGAAAAACCGAAATGCGTTTGATGGTGAAGTGGAGGCCCTGAAACAATTATTAACATTATATTATGAATTTGAGAATGCTGTCCTGCTATCAAATTTAAGAGCAGCAATTCAAGCTACTGGCTCTTTAGAAACCCCAATATCAACAGAAAGTTTTTAGAGCCGAGAATTATTCCGAAGCCTATTGCAGAATCATAGGAAAATTAGAATACTATGTATCCATGGACACAATGACATCTATGGAAATAAACAGGCAAATTTCTTCGCACGAAAATGTGCATCACTATTACAACAACAAAGTAAAGTATGTTATATCACTCAATAAAGCTAAACATAAAACAGTCTGTGAAACAAAGTTATCGGTTAAATTCATTGGATAGCATTAAGATGAAACAATAGAAGCTGAAAATCTCGCTTGCTTGCCAGAATATCCACGATATAATTCTGTGGCCTTTTTTCGGCTACTTATGAGCCATGATTGCCTGGGTAAACATCTTTAACGAATTGATATATATGTTCAACCATTTTGCCCACTGTGATCTTAAGTAACCCATAAACAGAGCCCATCTTCGTGGCTGTGGGGCACAATGACTCCGAGACTATTCGATATTGGTGTGCCAGAGACTGTTTTAGGCAATGACTTTCGGTCACTTCTATTATGTTATGCCTTGGAACTTCTTGTTGCATTTTACTTTGTCATTAGAAACAAAAAAAGTACTTTTAGAACCTTATATTAACATCCCGTTTCATAAAAATTACTATTAAGTACTCGTTGTACACTGCGCAAAAATAAGGGGGGGCATTCTATATCTTCCGTTCTACTGGGCCGATGGACAACATTCAAATTGAATTTTCCATGTCTCGAAAGTGCGACTTAGGAAATGTATTGGATTTATATATAGCATTGTTCTAATATAGGTATTTTGACACAAAATCGGACTTTTTCTGAAATGGCATGCCAAGTTTTACCTATCTTTCGATTCTTCGACTCGAAGGATGCTAAACTGCCCAGTTTTGTAAAAAACGCACGAGTAGTTTTTAAAAAATTAGCTCTCAAAATTTTAGCTAATTTTAGCTTCTCAATGTTAATTCAATTTGGTATGTATTTATTAATATCTCTTTTTTTATGAAACTTATTTGATTCCTTCCTACATAGTTAGAAATTTAGGTTCATTCCAAATATATTTCACCGAAACTTTTCGAAAAATATTTTGAATAATAACCTATAAAACTTTTACTATCATCTTAAAGTATATGTATTTCTAAGCATACCTGCAAAAATTTAGAGCTTTGTATTCAAAATTTCCGAAGATATATTTTAATTTATATATTGGCGCGTTTTGAAATTTGGCATATTTGTTGAAAGCGATAATAACGAAAACGTGGTTTACGCACTTTGTTAAAATTATTTGAAAATAGGAACTATGTGAATTTTATTCCCTCTCATCCTCAATGAAAAAAGGCATGATGTGACTTTTTCTCCTTCCCTGCGCGATGGAAGGGAAGGAAAATAGGTTGCCACACATTAAGAAGTTCGCCAAATGAATTATTCTTGGCTCAAACTGAAAAAAAAATTCGCCAAGTTAAATTCTTGAATTTCTCCGTAAATTTCGCACCAAATTTTACAAAATTATATATTTAGGCATAATTTGAGTCGTAGAATCGAAATATGGAAAAAAAATTGGTATGTTATTTCAGAAAAAGTCCCATTTTGTGTCAAAATATCTATATTAGAACAAAGCTATCTATAAATTTAATACATATCTTAAGTCCCGCTTGCTTCCGAGACATGGAAAACGCAATTTGAATTTCATAAATCGGCCCAGTAGAACGGGAGATATAAAAATGTCCCTTTTTTTGCTCAGTGTACGTGTATCATTACACTGGTTGATGCATTCAAATGTTTATTTTTAAATAATCTTACAGAAGGAAGCCTTTCTTTGGAAGCTGACATGATCTTATAAAACATTGATTACGAAATTTAAATAAAGAAATCCATTGGAAATTACTATATATTTTTATGAAACATTTTCACACAGAAATATTATACATTAATATAAAAATAACTAATAGTGGAAATACGAATATGACAAATTACATAACATTATATTAAAATTACAGTTTGTTAGCATTTTTTCAATTATATTTTAACGGAATCAGTAAGCTAAAAATCAAGTCACTCTCCTACTTAATTTCCTAAGAAGTCTAACAAAACTTATAAAGACTAATACTACCATTTTTTACGTCATTATATACCCAATGACTTCTGAAAATGTTGCTCTGCTCTGCATTTTATACAATAAATAGTCTCAAAGCATACAAAATACCAGAAACTTAAGAATAACTTTCAGTTAATGAATATAACAAAGCTCATATTATTATTTTTTAGTTGACTGAAGCTATAAGATAGAATACTCTACATCACGAGTAATTGAAATTATGGTCTATTTTCTCTCGCTCTATTTGCGTTCACGTAACCTAATTTGCTTGCATGTCTCTTGATTTGCAGCCAAATAAATGTCATAGAGAAATATGTAAAAATTTATCGTTTCTTTCCACTTCAGTTTGGTTCTGTCGAAAATAAAAGTTCCTTTCTTTGATTCCTATATTTGAATTCGTAATAAATAAAATATAATAGGTTCCATGAATAACAACAAAACAGACTTTTCAGTGTGACAAAGTTAAGTGCGGTAACCGTTATTTCATTAAAACTAAAGCTATAAAACTTTAATGCGAGTCACAGTGTATTCATTTACGTGTTAAAAGAAGTTGAAATTATTTTGGAAACTGCTCCTACAGATATAAGTAAATTGTTTTCTCACTAAATTTGGCAAAATATTTAAAAGAAAAGAAAAAAGAATACCATTATTAGATGTAAGGAAATGACGTCAATGAAATGGCTGACCATATGTTGAATAAAAAAGAACTAAAATATACTTCTGGAAAACCCTGTTTCGCCACAGGCATTAAAGAAAACAAAATATGGAGGAAAGAACGGAAAAAGAAGCAGAAAAATTATGGAAAAGCTTCAAACTAAAGCATGGTTAAAATATGGTGTAACATACAAGAATGCTGAAGCGTATCAACAATAAGCCGAGCAAGAAAGCAGAGGGAGTTTTCAGCTTAAAAATGAAACATGATTGCTTAGCTGAACATGTTAGTAGGATAAAATGCTTCCAACTAAAATATGTCTCGTTCATAGCTATGGCATGAACGACTCATGACCGTCTCTGATGACCATTTAGTGTGACTGGGCCTGGATACAGATTCTCTGTATTCTCTCTGTAATATTCGCTAGTTATAATGGGATGTCAGGGCTTTTAATGATCTAATCCCGTATCCTTTATTGTATATTGTATACCTTTATATTTTGCGAGACAATGTGATGCCAGATCTAATGAACTATTTACAATAAAATCATGTATAGCAATAAACAAAAATAAAGATTTATTAAATTATGTATTTATATTAAAAAAGTGGATTATTTATTAATATATTTTTACAAAAAACGTGGATTTGTTATTTTGATTCTTGAATCTAAACAGTTAAATAAATATTAATACGTATGTACTTAACACATTTATCTCAAATATAGGTCTACCGTAAGCAGACGCATAACTAAGGACAAATCAAAATGAATGTACGATTATAAATAAAAAGATATTTGAAAAACAGGACAGTGAAATGCCGAGAAGCTGAGAACGCAAAAGTACAAATTAAAAAATATATATAATTCTGTTTTCGACAGATATTTTCAAAAGAAAATATCTTTCATAAAGCTGCTCTACAAATTAAAGGAAAAAGACATTAAAACGACTAAAAATAAAGAATTTTTGGAATTTCTTTACAAAATATAACGACGCAAAGATGATGAATCTAAAAACAGCCCTTAAACATTTCTTTCTCAGATTGTAAAATAACACTGAAATAATACTTGCTGAAATTTCCAAAAAACTACCGTCAATCACCTTAAAAGATTAAAGACTCAAGTACTTTGCATAAACCAAAAATAGAACAACTCACTGAAGCTCCTGATTGAGAGCTCTGCTCTTAAATGAGATGAGGGATTTAGAATAAGTGGCCCGTCACTGATAGAAAGAACTATGCTCTTCCAAAATTCCCATGCTATTCTGTCTCTTGAGGATTAGAAAGGATGGGTAATCCTTTTCGCAGTGCCATTTCCAGCTGCTCAGAGTTAAAAAAATATCTCAGATCACCCGAAGATTAAATCTATCTATCTATATAACAGCTTCTGCCACTGTGTTATAAAAGCTATTCAAAATCGAAAACGAATAAAGTAATATTTATGCCGATATTCCCTACATGTATAATTTTCCCATTTGAAAATAAAAAAAATGTAACTAATTACTCTCACTCTTCATTGTCAGTCATTCCCAAAATTATTCCAGCAACACACTAGCGGAAATACATTTACCCTTATAATAAAAAGGCTT
Organism: Stegodyphus mimosarum; assembly: GCA_000611955.2. Lineage (NCBI taxonomy): Eukaryota > Metazoa > Arthropoda > Arachnida > Araneae > Eresidae > Stegodyphus > Stegodyphus mimosarum. The sequence goes on from KK115717.1 coordinate 901,413, forward strand.
CCGAATTCCAGGAGCTTGGCATTCATTACTTTGTTTAATCTTTATAGATACATTTCACTTAACAGCAATGCATTTTAAAGCATGAATAATGCCTGTTGTACTCACAGCTATGTACAACATTAATTTCATTATTCGATCATGAAGATAAATGAATAAATAATTACTTTCCACTCAACTTCTGAGATATTAGATTTTGTCCTAGTACAACGATCTACTTTTCTGTCTAGTGTCCTATAAATCTTTTGCTATTCCTTCTTCCTCCTTGGAATTCGTCCATCTTTTGAAACTGGCAAACTTTTTTTTTCGGAGCCAACGCAGAAAAAAGGAAACAGAATGAGAAATGCTTTTACTTCAGTCTTTTGTTACTTATTATCTTAATTCTATAGTTTTGTTCAAGATTACATTTTAGTGGTTTGTGTAGGTTCAAAGGGGCTGAATCGCTCAATACTTTGTGCGTAAGAATTATATTACAGTTTTCCGCCGAATATATTACCAAGCGAAAAAAAAATATTACGCCCAAAGGGGCTTTTTTAACGTTTTGCGTGCTGCCTTTATTTATTAAATATCATGTTCTTCGTACTTAGAACCATAAAATTCAATTCAACAGCAATATCACAAAATAATTTTAAACTAAGCATATCTTTAGAATTTCCAATACAAAGTCTCGCACGCTGGAGATTATTTTTTTCCCGTACAGTGTTGCCATTCTTCGCTTTGAAATCGTTGAGTTTGTTCATAAAAAAATTCGCTGAAGTGTAACAAAATATCTCGATAACAAAACAAATTCCAAATCAGGGCTTCCAGATGCCCATATTGGTAGAGGATTACATTATTCAAAATTTGATGGCTCTAGATACCGTTGTTTTATCACAATACGAGAAACATACATATATTTATGCAGATTATTTATTATTTAATTTCATTAAATATAACATAGGGCTGTAATATTTGGTGGCAAAAGTTTGGAAAGTGAATCGACGCAAAATGCCAAAACGAAATCAATAGCCCATCTGGTCTAACGTCCTTTGGCCTAATAAAGTTACCAATTTCCTGAAGAAAAGAAAAGGAAATTTCTTCCTGAATAGCAAATGATTGACATTTACTTTTATTAATTAGGAATAGTAAATAGCAACTAACCGAAATAATAAATATCTAATCCAGACTTGTAAATAGCAAAGCAGTCGCTATGCGAAAATAACTCCAGTGCTACATCACGTCAGTGCAATTTGTTTTCAGGTAAATGGGACACTTTTAATTTAGACCATCGACAGAGCACCACCAACAGCAGAGTGACAGAGTTATTTGTGACAATTACTTATTTTAAAATCGGCAAATGATTTTCTTTCGATAAATTAGCATGTTAAGTACGGGGTTGTTGCTTATTTTCACGTAAACCATGGCAGAACTCGAAATATCGAGATTCAGTGGAATTAATGGCGCATGGTCTAAAGAGGCCATAAAGTGCCAAACACATGGTGAAGTTGGTGAATACGTCGTCGAGGCTTAACCCTTCGGCGGTTGCACAATTAAGCAATTCTTTCTTCCCGAAATACGTGAGGTACCTGTTCTAAATTTCTAAATTTCTAATGTAAGTTGTTTTCGTTTGTGCCCGCTGCGACTGGAATGCAAACTGAGCTCCTGGATGACCGTCAAAATGTTAAACGGAACCGGATTAAAAAAAAAGAACTTAACTAAATTATCTTTTTTCTTTAGCACAAATATGTGAATACTTTAACGGAAGGGAAGCATATTCACTTCTTATTTCATTTTATACTATTAAGATTTAAAGATTACATAATTAAAGAAATATCGTACCTTTATTTCTCCAAAGAATATGAAAACACAATTCTTGAATTTTAAATAAAAAAATAACATTTTCATTGAAGTAAAAAATTTAATCATAATATAAATAATGTACTTTAAAGTAATAAAATAGTAACGAAATTTATCTTATTTAAGTAAGCACAAAACTAAAAGCAAGTAAATAATTCAATACAAATATTAATTTTACTTGGCCTAGGGGAAAAAGAAAGATGAAGCGCTGCAAATAATATAAATTCGGGATATTTGGAGTGCAGATAAATATAAATTCGACTATTTTCAGTCCGGATTAAGAAATATTTAGATAATTAGAGTTCGGAGAGGAGATATTCTGATATATTTAGACACTGAGGAAAAGATAAAATAGACGTAAAAAATAAAATCGTATTCTGAGTTATTTAGTTAACGTAGGGAAAACGAATGAAAGCTAAGATATTTCATCAATATTGTTAATGATTTAACAAAATCTAATTCCTTAACTAAAGTATAATTTTTTATTAACGTTTCTCAGAGAAAGAGATGCATGATTGAAAAACCATTAATAACAGACATTCTGGACGTAAGACTCATGCTTATTAATGCACAATTTCAATGATTAGTCAATGTAACCTTAAAATCAAAGAGTATTGTACATTTAGCATAAATTAAGACCTGAACTACAATGAAATAAATTTTATGAATGATACAAAAATTACACTTTACAACCGAATGTTGCGAAACGTTTGCGCGTCTTTGCAACTAAGAGACGGAAAGAAGAAAGTTATAAGACAAACAAAGCTTTTAGGAGAAAGAAATATCAACAAATTTATGAATGAAAACATTATGAATAAAGTTCAAACAGAAGAAAGAACCTTTTACGCTAAGCACATATATTTAAACTATTACGTCAATAACAATAAAAAAAATAAAAGAATAAAAATTCATTAACAAATAAATGTGTTCTGGTGGAAGAAAGAACAACTAATAAAACATAAAAGATAGAAGAATGTTTCAATTTTCTTACGCGCACTTTTAAATTTTTAAACTGAAAACTGTTAATTTCTAAATACCTGTTTAATTATACACAGATCTGCAGAAATATAATCAAATTGTTACAAGAAGTAAAAAAAAAACTAACAAAAATATACAAGTTAACAAGAAGACAAATATTCCGAATTGTGGAAAGGTACCTTTCATCGGTAGCAAGTAACATTAAAATTCTCAATCAAGAAATCAAAGCAATTTTTAGAAACCCCTTTATACAGGAAATCGAAAAATATAGGTAAATAAAAATAATAATTTCTTTTGTCAATTGATACTTTCAAACTACCAAACGGATTTCAAAGACAATACTGATTAGCTGATATTCGCGTAAATTCACTGATCCTTTCATTCTCCTGCCCTCTTATTTTTATAAATATTGGTAATAAAATATTTCGATTATTATTTTGATGTTAGAAATGTCTTTAGTAGAGTCATTTTGAAATTTTTGGAGCATTACATTATTTTATGGTACTAAGCGCTTACCATTAAGTACTTTGGAAAATCTTGTCACCTGCAACAACATTGCGCCATCCCACATTGATGCTGAAAGCCCATAGATTACAACTAACTAATGGCTTGGATTGCACAGGTACTATAGGTTCATCGGCACCAGTATCCTTTAGTTACATTTAATATTAGTAATTTATCTGAATTTACTGCACCAGCTTACGTCATTAATATTATCATAAATCACTAATCAAAGAACAGGTTGTAGAGACATAAGATACTTTTTGAAAGCAGGAGAGATGAAAAATGAGCAATGCCCTCACCCGGACTATAACCACGAACCTCTAGAATACGCGCCGAGCTTATCAGGACTGTGTTTTCGGTGCATATTCTTGGCGAACATATTCGTGAAGTAAACTAAGTCCTGATCTTGAACAGGGAGCTGAATGCAGCTATGTGCTGTGGTAGAACACTGTGATTAAGTGGTAGTATAACTACACGTAAGAAGGATTTAAAATCCTCTTTTATTAAACCACAATTATGTACAGCCATTTCACCACTCGGGAGGGATAACAGAAAATAATGACCGCACTTGGGTCTAAACTGAACAATCAAACAATTTAAACTAAAGTTAAATAGAAATTAAATCGTCGTTGCTCACAGAGCTATGAACGCGAGGTTGGCCTCTATGCTAAATGGTACGTAGCAAGATTTAACTAATACTAACGCACTTGGTTTTACTTCAATAAGTAATAGCGTAACAGCGCTAAGGTTTAGAATTTAAATACTAACTAGTCAGGCGAACGTCGAACAGAGCAGCAGTGATCTGAGACTAAAAGCTCTCTCACACTGAGAAGTTCCGCGCTAACGTTAAATACCAACTCGACTCCACTTCAAAATTAGCATAAAGCTGAAACGCGCGCTCATTCTAACGGGAAGTTGGAATAAGAAATCATAGGAAAGGAAAATTAAAATAAAACTTTGTTAATTTAAAATAAAACCTTACAAGCTTGCTGACCACTACATCACGAACCCATGCTAAGAAGGCGGGAGAAATACCTTATAATATCACCAATAATCAACCTAAAACTTAATCAGGGACAAGCAGTTTTGATGGTCATTGTTATCTCCACTTTAGTCTTATTTTAAAGCTTATTGAAATTTACTCCATTGCCTCTTGATGGTCTACAATTTGACATACGGTGATAATACTAGAGGAGTCGCTAGTGATTAAAGGGTTTAATGGACACTGATGTCCAACAGCTTTCTTGGGTACTACTGTGCTTTCATGTAATTTTAATTCACAGTTCTACCAAAATTTACTGCACCATCATCTAACGATGACCTATTGGTTTACCCTAATTGACCTGTAACCTGTGGGTCACCGGTGACCTCGAGGAGCATTTAAGAGCGTTGAATGACCAAATTTCTTTGACCCTTTGTGCTCTAATTAAATTTTAATTTAAATATTTATCTAAATTTACAGCATCACATGTGATTCTCAGTTGGTAGGTCATGTGTAACGAACAATCTTAAAATTCATCATTGCCCCAACTTAATTAAAATTTAACTGCTTACTTACACTCTTATTATGCCTTATTTAAACTAAATTTGCTAAGTTATAATCAAATTGTCACGTCGCAGGTGAAACTGATGGGAATGAGTGACCAGTGGGGCAACTATCAGCTTCAAATTAATTTAAATTAAAATTTATATCTAAATTTACAGCATTGCCTCACAACGGTAACTCACTGATTTACTTCAAGTGGTCCGCGATAGCAATGACGAGCAAAGGCGTCCAAAAGCACCGAAGAACACGAGTCTTACTGTCTCACTTCGGTGAACTATGTGTTTATCTCCAGTGACCTATAGTAACAGCCCTGATGATCAAAGCCGTACTTCCATTTAAGTTTAATTTATATGTATATTTATCATTGCAGAAATAGCTTACTCTGGTTACTATGGGTTGACCTCAAATGATCTTCAGCAATTTGTACGTCACCAGTGACAACATCTTCAGTTTTCATTTAATTTCAATTTAAATGACTACTTAAACTTACTTCACCGTCGCACACCAGTGATCTACTAGTTGGCATCAAATGACACTCAACCTATAATAACTGCTAAGAAATGCCTTTCAAGCGCACCAAAGTCCTTTGTTTTAAATTTAACTTAAAAGACTGCCTATACCAATTACATATGGATTGACCCTCAACTTAAGCAACAATCTGGACAGACTCAAATGTTGTTCTGCTTACTTTCATTAATTTAAAATTATATGTACGTAGTGCATGGCCCCCAATCGATGACCTAAAATATATAAAACTCAATTCACTATAAACCTTTAAGTAATCGGTGACTAAAGTTCCTGATAATTATTTGCAGTTTAATTGTGTTTTAATAACCTGCCTAAAATTTATAATAGATCCAATGACTAGATTTTATTAAAATCTGTAGCATTACTTTAAACAATATAATAATGTTTCTTACGTCATTATCTGGTACATCCGTTTGGGTAATATTCTACAAATTCTCACATCGGCGTGTTAAACATTGCTCACAGTAAAATTGTACATATATCAAATTCATAATTTTCGTGAGTACTTATAGCCCTAATATAAATAGCAGAATATTTCTATTACTATATATTCATAATGTAACGATGTCACAAATGTATTTCGAATTAATAATCGTTTACGAGGAGCCCAGATTGAAGTGCTTGTGCTGTTCAATGATTCCCATTTAAAGTCTTTGCATATTCAGTATTTAAGTTTAGGAGTACAATAAAAGCAATTCCTATAATATTGAATGTAAAGTTGTCAAATCGACATAAAGTAACCAAGATTATAATATCTAAATTTTTGAAATCACGTAAATAATATCTTCGAAAACACCTATTTGAGATGTCACTAAATGGAACTAAATAATTGTTTTCTCATTCAAGGGATATTGAAGTATGTACTATCTCGATATGTAATACATAAAAGGTTAAAAACAAGGTATGTCATTACTATACTGTGAATATATTAAATACGAAAATATTCTTAAATGAATGCATTACAGAAACAATAGAAATTAATAAATATCATGTTCATATATGCCTTTTACAAGCTATCAAAAATTTAAATAATGTAAACGCATTTTCATTCTTTTAAATTATAATTAAAATCAGGGTTCAAACACTCTATATTCATAACAGACCTCATTAAGCAATCCAAAATTTAAATAATGTAAACGCATTTTCATTCTTTTAAATTATAATTAAAACCAGGGTTCAAACACTCTGTATTCATAACAGACCTCATTAAGCAATCCAAAATTTAATTTAAATATAATGTATATTCTTTAACTGATTGTTAAAATTAGACTTTAAACATTATAATTTATAACTTTATTTTATAAATTATGCTTGGGTTTACTTAAACTGTGCGCTGTTTATTTAAATAAAAAATTACATATCTGCAAAAGATCTTTTCGTTTTAACGGGTGCTAGGAAAGTACGGAAAGAACAATGAAAACGAAGAACGAAAGGCAATTCCAAATTGAAATATTTCTAAGTTTGTGATTTCAATTTCAGCAACATTCATTTTATTGGTTAACTAATAACATCAGATTGACGTCATATGTCCATTTAAAACAAGCCACACCCATTTCCTAATTAATTCTGAAGTTGTGCTTAGAGATAAAACATGCTTCTCCAATTTTAATCAACCCTGGATTTCGGTCTTCTATTGTTTCATTAAGGGTCCTCTTTTTGTAAAAGGAAAATCGTCATTTTAATACGATAAAACAATAGCACGGCAGAAAATTTATATTCTAGCCCAATAAATTAACTAAATAGTTAATAATGATTGCTTTTTGAAACATATTACTTTTCTTTCTTTCCACGAAAGATCAAATTTATAATGCTATCAATGAAATTTAAGATTTTGAAATCTTCCTTCTGCGTTTATGGCTTCTCAGTTTTATTTAAGATTCAAAAATAACTAACTGCATAAACACAGAATATTTCATATGCAAATGACAATGAGTAAAATATTTCAAAATTTTCAATTATTTCGACAGCTTATAATAATTCTGCAAATATAAAGTGGGGAAACAATTAAATTTTTCACCCTGAAGCTAAGGATGGTAAATTGAATTTTCCAAAATATTTCTGAAGGCATTCAAATTAACGGTCGGAAATGTAATTTTAGAAACAAATTTTTAAAGAAATTAAAAGTCCACTGAAATATTTCAATGTAAAACTTCATTATTTTCGTGCAATTTACTCCTTTCGTATAATGACAACTTTTGTACGTACGCAGTCTCACAAATAACTAAATTAATTATTTTATTGCGATTCTTGTTTACAGTGCGCTTATAAATCTCAATTTACCAAGATTACTTCATAAAGAGAATTATAATCCTTGTAACAAATGCCAAGCAATTAGGAAAAGTAAAAGAATTTAAGATACTTTATGATTTGCTCCATTTTAAAATTTAAAGTAAAACATGCCTTTTAAATCGTAAGTAATTTCCCCAATCCCCAGCCGAGAAACAGCCCATAAGAATTTAATGTCATGAAGTGGATGAGTTCCCCATCTATATTCGGTGCAAATCTAGAAGTAAACTAAAAGTAATCAGTTGTATAGAGAAGGAAAATAACAAAAAATAAATAAAAAAGAAAAAATCTGAAAGGCTTCAGATTTTAATTACGTCCAAAGGGGCGTTTATTTAAAATTTTGTGTGTTACCTTTATTTATTAAATACCATGTTCTTCGCACTTAAACCATAAAATTCAGTTCAACAGCAATATCGCAAAATAATTTTAAATTAAGCATATCTTTAGAAATTTCGGTACACGCTCTCACGCGCTGGAGATAAAAATGTTTTTCTGTACAACGTTGGTATTGCTGGCTTTTGAAATCTTTGAGTTTGTTAATGAAAATTTCGTTAAAGTTTTAGAGAATATTGTTACGAATTTCACATTTATTTGGCTATTTATTTAGAACTGTAATTAAAATTCCTTTTTATTTTCTCGTGCAACGCTGACGATTTTTGAAGAGAAAGCTGCCTCAAAATAAATAAATAAATAAAATAAGCAGCAAATTGAAAAGTGAAACGACGCAAAATGCCAAAACGAAAGTAATAGTCCTTCGGGATTCAAATCCCTTTGAACTTACGACAAGTAGTAAATAATAATATTTCATAAAAAAAATCTTAAAACAGTTCAGATTTTAACGATCGTAAAAAAGGGCTCTTTTATGTTTAACATGGTTTATCAATAGAGGTTAGCGATAAAGATGGCGTAGGTGGAACAACGAAACGTTATATAAGTGTTTGATGAATAAGCATTTAGACTAATATGAGTACGTTGTATAGCTTCTGTATATTTAAAAAGTTAAAAAATGCATATTGTAATTCTATAAAAATATTAATGCTTTTAATCCGATGATATATCATGGATTAAATGCACCTTTATTTAAATCAAGATAAAAAAATATTTTTAAGAGCTGCATCTATTGCTTTTAAATAGTTTAGCTTGAATATTAATAACAAATTAAATCTGAAAAAATAGTATCTTACATTTTGCCGAATGGCAACAGACTTGAATGAAAACACACACACACACACACACACACAGAGCGGTAAAGAAGACGAACACTAGTAGTTTAACTTGCGTCCGAATCCAGGCGAACGGTATGGCTGCATATATATTTTTTATGGTTTTTCCCCTGTGTGTTGTGGTTAAGAGCCAGTTTCCCTCAAAAAGATCTACGTGACCCTTTCCTTTCATAGAAAGCCCTCGCGTGCTTTGCCATTCTTAAATAAATCAAACCAATCTCCACCAAGAGAATTATTTCCTTTTAATTATTTTCTGCTTTTCCATAATCATAGGTTCATTATCTGTTGTTTTTACGAATTTTCAAGTAAAGATTTCACAGTTAGATTGAGGAATCGGCCATAAATGTGTTCATAGTGGATTCCTGAATATAATTGCGAGCGCCGCAAAACTGGGTAGCACTATGTTATTTCCTTAAATGATAACGTATCATAATATTTGTAAGAGATAAAGTTCTGTATCATATTATTGTATATACTTATATTTATATAGAAATGCGAAAGCGTCGCATTGTTTAAGCCCATTTTGGTTTAACGGACATATCAGACAAAAACACAGTACATTTATCCACCTCCCTCCCCAACTTAAAGCAAAGAGAATATTAACAAACATGGGGGAAAAAACCGAAGTTCCTATCACTTTCTTAGTCATCGTTAATCTTATGAAATATTATTTTAGTAATGATAACTATAATTATCAACGTTTCCTACTTAAGAATCCTCAGAATTTAAAACTTTCATAGTTTTCCGGAAGTTTTGCATTCTACGAGCTACAATTTCTTCTCTTTACTATTTTTCTCACAGTTAAAACAGTTTTATTTTATATGTCTAGACACTATAAGTTTTTTAATAAAACAAAAGCGTAAAAATATTGAGACTTTATTGAATGCTGCGGCTGTGAAAGTTTATTCCAATGCGCGCTCATGGTAGCTTTGTAACAATTGTTTTTCCAGAAAGGTTTTTTTAATATGCTATGAGCATAATGCATTTGCATTCTACTTCCTTTTTGCGACACACTACATCTTGTTTAAAGATTTAATCGTTTTAGAATAATTCAAAAAGAGTACTCATGGGAATACTAAAATTTATATAAACGATTTAGCTTTAAATTTTACTTTGATGAGTCCATTTCTTTGAGTTAAAAGAAGACGTTTGCATTTTCTGCAATTCTGCAATTAATACAGTTATGTTTATGGTGGTTTCTTTTTTCCACTCCTATTCGGAGCGCATTCAAATGATAAATGTTTTGAAGGAGTTAATCTCTGGATTATCAATATTTGAAATTTGCGAATCAAGATGCCTCACTAATACTAAATTTTTTATTGTCAGTATACCAGAAGAAAAAAACGCGGAAGATATAAATAAAGATGCCTCACTAATACTAAATTTTATATTGTCAGTATACTAGAAGACAAAAAAGTGGAAGATATAAATAAAGATGCCTCACTAATACTAAATTATTTATTGTCAGTATACTAGAAGAAAAAAACGCAGAAGATATAGATAACAATTTCTTTACATTTAATTTCACTTCTTTTCTATATAAATGACACAGTATATACTCACACTGGCTATATATGCATTAATCTTTGCTTTTTAAATCCCTTTTACATAAAATGTAGTCGTTTAAAGAGTTTCTACTTCTTTCTTTTAAAAGTATTCCTAACGATACTATAATTTTGTATGGAACAATTGCGCCATAAGAGTAGATATTTTTATATTGAATTAACGAGATTCGACATAAAAATATAATGGGGTGAAAATATGAATATGATAAGTACTAAATTAAAAAAATAATTTTGAAAGCAAAGACTTTGAAAAAATTTACATAAAGTTTTTCAAATATCTGAAAGATTTTATAGATTTACTATAAAATTTATACACTTATAATATTTCTAGCTCTTAAAAAATTTGATACAAAATGTGAGTTTTGAATAATTCTTTTTATTAAAAGTAAATAAATATTTTTTATAAAAATATAAAAGGCATTTCAACTGCGTAAATTTGGCGAACTCAATGTAGAGCAGAGACCAATTAATAAAAAAGTGAAAATAACAAGTGGACATATATAAAGGCTTTCTTGACCACTTGATATTAACGAATCCACAATTTTCATTCAGCTTCAGCATTTAACTGTAACATTTAAAGTTACTTCTCTAAAAGCACTCTATGGATATTAATTTTTGCTTCTGATATCATTAATTTAGTAGTATGGAATTAACGCAAAAATGTTTTCTATGTTTTAACCATGAAGGTACGAAATACTACTTTTTAGTTCTATTTTTTAACACATATATCGGCTTAAGTGGAATAACTCCCCAAGGGGTAATTATTATGTTTCTACCCGTTTATATTAGGAATCAGAACCGATATGATAAAAGTACCTCATTTTTTTAACCGAATCTGCACGTTCATATATAAAGCAAATCGCATGTGGCTAATAGTTCGGCTATTACGCATTAATAAGTACGCCTAAACTCACAGAAACTTTTATAAATGTCTTAAACTTCTTAGAATGTAAATTGGTTTCTGAAGGAAAAAATATGGTAATAAAAGGTTTTCATATATTTGATGACTAAATAGAATTTTAAATATAAATAGTATGCTATTTCAAGCTTCATCCAATGAAATAAGTTATGTGTTTCTTTTCATTTATGGTTTGTAGCAGAAAATACAATTAAGATGGAAAAAATATACCAAAATTCAACGTAGTACTTTTAATAGACGTAAATATTTAATCTATGGAGAGCACCATAACAAATATGAAGTTTTCTTTGACGGTGTAAGATGACAGAATACATATAGCCAAGCAAGAAGCATAAAGAAAGTTAAAATCAGAAAGTTTAAAATAAACTTTCGCCGTGACTGTCGGATTCCATTCACAGCGGCGATGGGCCAATACCAAGAAAGTAATTTAAACGCGATGTGATTTTTGGTGAAAATTAATCAGAGCATACACACATACAACACAATAAATATCCAGGAAACTTATCGATCTAACGGCTATAATTACTGCGTTTAAATGCGTCTGATTTAAATGCAATTTATTCAAAAACCCTAGAGGATCTCGAACTATTTTTCTGAGAATTTAAGCCTCGACAGAGAAAATGCACACCGAGATGATGACAGGTACGGGAAAAGTCTTACGTAATAGAGCGCGCGCTTTGCATCTCAATACGCTATGGGTGTTAAGTTCGCCTGCAGCAAGAAAGGGAGACTTTTATGCAAGGAAGACGAGAAGACTGCTTTTAACTATTGTTTACTTAGCCCAAACAGCCGTAAGGAAGATGGGTTAATGATTAGTTTTAAAATTTCAGATTCAGAAAAGTAAGCAGACAATTTCTCTGATTCTGACAGAGATTCTCTATCAGAAGCATTTCACTGACTCGCTCTAGGGTTTTTCCTGACATGTTTATTGACTCCGAACTGCAAGAAGCTAGATTTGAATAAACTGTCCGTTGTAAATATCAAGCCTAATAGAAACAGCTTACTTCTTTATACCGTTTTCATTTCTTGAAGTACTTTATCCTGCTGCGTTCTTGGCATTTCAATTTAAAGGCATATGAATTTTAATTTTAATGATTTTGCTAATGTCCAGGAAACCCTGAAAACGTAAATCCATCAATTGGCTATTCATGGGGAATTAATTTTATTATATTTTTGTTACTGTAGTTATTAAATAAGATTCTACTCGTCATTATTCCTCTTGGCTTCCACATAAATTGATAAAGGCTGTAGAGGCTTCAAGGCAAGTTATCAGATTAAGAAGAAATAAAAATAATTAAAAGTTTATTTGAATCGTTATTTTATGGGATGCTACTTAAATCTGTGTACATTAAAAAAGTTTGAACAATATCTAGCTAGTGAACAAACAGAACAGCTGGTCTAAAGCAGCTAACAATTTGCAGTTCTAATCACTAAATCTGGTTTCACTATTAGACAAGTTCTAACCTTCTAAATCTGAAAGGGAAGGGGTGTTAAGAAGGGGGTAAAAGAGAAGGGGTGTTAGTTCAAGGCCTGCGACAAATGTATGACGCACTTCCAAAATAACGAAACCTTCCTTAAGAAATAAATAATGTTCTGACAATTATTCTTAAATTTTAGCTTCAAATTTTACTTTACCAGCAGGTGGATTTAATTTAAACTTTATCCTATCCTTCTTGGCTCTTTTCATAATATCAGCTCAGATCAGAAGTAATGCAAATTTAATGACAAATGTCATATTTAAATGTAGAAGGTTAATCATAAACAAATATTAAATTTTCGTCACGTTGTCTTTGCATCTTACTGAGCTCGTGAACGGTCGTAAGCGACTAGCAATTGTGCCATATAAAGTATTTTATGAAATTAGACATAATACAGCTGACCGATTGTTTAGTCTTAAATAAAAGATCTTATTAATAATTTGGACTTTAGTGAGGAGGACAAGTAGCCTCATCTTGTAATTGTGTGTAAACAGGAGTCGCACATTTACTTCATGTTAATATTTTAATTTGTAAGCCACCAGAAATGAATAAATAAATAATTTAAATAATAGTTTAATTTGGTTCATGTTTGTGTTGACAGTTAAAAAAAGTTGTAAACGGGAAACCAATAAGTTAAGATACTCTGTTTAGCTTGAATACTCAGTTTAATTGTACACCACAGAATTTATAATCTCCTTATGCTTAAGCATACATTACACTTGAGAAACCGCACTATTTAACTGTATTCTCAAATAATTGATATTTGCAAACAACGTTAGAACTGGGAGAACTAATTTGGCGAAAGCTAAGAGGCACCAGAAAGTGAAAAAGCTTAAAATGTAACTGTTAGGAAACTAACAGAATTGTTTCAAAGTAATTGCTTATAATTTTGGTTATGCTCTATTAAATGTATAAATTTAATGAACACTCTTAAGCATACCATCTCTCTAAGACGGTCACATGTGAAGGTGACCAGTATTTATAAGAACATAAATAAATATCTGTATTTGACATCACCTCTCTAAAACGACCACAACATAGAAGACAAAACAATCTGCAACTGTGCGTGACCATCTTCGAACATTCTCGTGCAAACTATCTTCCTAAACAGATAACCTCCGAAATTGACTAACATTGGTGCGAACATAAATGAACGCTTTTCTAAGGCGAATAACTCCATAAAAAAACAAAATCATTCGGAAGCAACAGCGGTCGCTTTATTTATTCATTATATTTTATTGCGGTCACTCAGTCTATTATATATGCACACTGCATTATTATATTATACGCATACTGCAGTCTATTACATATGAATGGTAAAGTCGCTCTTAGAAAATACTCTGTTTAGTTAATACTTAAGGTATACTGTGTTGTGATTGCCGATTTGGTCGTTAGGCAGCGCTGAAATGAATATTTGATTTTGCATAATTTTTGTGGCAACTCTGTTGCACTCTACGTTTAGAATTGTTTCAAGAACCGACTGAGTCGGTAATAATGATTTTGAACACTCGTTTTGAGGATAATATGAAATAGCTAACATGTTGTAAATAAATTTTGTGTATAGTTTCAGTTCGTGTACTGATTTATGCACATAATGAAGTGAATTTATCGAACCGTGTTTGAATCCTGTAAGAATTACGTGACTAACCTGCTTGGAAGTGCAAATGGTGCTTCATACTGATACAAAGGTGATAGAACAAAGCTAAAGGAATAAAAATAGAAATTAAAAAGCATTTATAAATTGCTCAGGAAACATGCCGTTAATTTTTAAACGATTATAAAATAATTCATAGTTTTAATTAGAAACGTGTTGCTATAGGTAGCGCTGCCAGATATAAGAAAATAAAATTTGTTCCACATCATGATAACTGATTCGGGCTCGTCGTATAAGACAGATCTATGCTAAAACTATAAAAATATCACCAAAATGTTATATCTCATCTTATATGAATGTCGTCTTATCTGCGTAAATATACGGTAATTTATTTTTAGTCTGCTTTACAGCTAAAAATAAGAAAATCACACACGAACGTTTGGATACTCGTAAATGAGAGGGGAAAATACTCTTAAAATAAACTTTTCAAAGATGTTCTTTGGATCGACTTACCAACTGCGAAAGTGGTTTTTCAACAAAGAACATGTTAAAATTAAAATTCAAACGCAGGATAACAAACGAACATCCGGGTTACTGCATGAATTTAACCATAACATTGTATGCCCCAGAATACAATAAACTTGCAGAAGATGTGCAGTGCTAGGTTTCACATTCAAATATATGCTTTTCCTGCCTTTATTTGGCATCTTATTGAACTTCTAATGAATAATAGTATAAAGAGTACAGGATTACATCTTTTCTTTAACATATTATACAACGCAATTTTATAGTTTGTACATTATATAATTTCTAACTGAAATATTAAAAGTGCAATATGTAATAATGGCTCAGCAAAATTGTTTAAATTCTAAACTGGCTTGAGTCAAGTTAAACGTTGGTCACCACCTGTTTATATTTATTATATTTATTTACCTCTTTCTCAATTATATAATTAATTTTGCAGCATTTTGCGAAAAATGAATATATATAAGGTAAAGATATATAGAATAAAGGCTATATAGTTCTTTTAGTATCGAAATTTTAAGGAAGAAATTATGTGAACTTTTAGAAACCAGCATGGAAACATAAATCATGTTTTTTTTAAGTAGTGAATAAAATTTTTTTAAGAACACTGTTTACCAGTATTATTAAACAATGTAAACTTTGTTTAGATGGTATGCTTTTTTTCTTTATATCATAGTTATAAACAGATTTTTAACTATGATATAAAATTAAAATAATAATAATAATGACTAAAAAAAATCTTCTATTCTAGTCTCCGAAAAAATTGAAAGCACAAATTGTATTGGAATGCTACATATATTCAATATAAAATGAACCAAGACGCTTAAAATTTTATGTTTAGATGAAAAAATATATTTCAGGCAATGAAAATCTAAGAGGTGATAAAAATATAGATAAAGTGATTTATCGTGTTAATTTTTTACGATGTTCATATTTCAGGCCTGTTACATTTTGGCTTTTATTAGAGGATTAAAAATATATTATAATCATGTAATCCTTTTGAGGGTGAAGGTTATTTTGAATCATAGCATTAGAAATGCTGTTTTAGGTAATTAAAACACTGTTTTTAACTACACTTAAACACTTTTTTGGGAGTGTTCGGAAGAATTTTAAAAAACCAAAATGTTTCTGAGATTAAACCTGTCCTTTTTAATCCTATTTTAATGACCAAAAGACTAGAACTTTCAGAACTGATTATTATTTAAAATGAACTCGAATAGAATTTCAGAAATAATTCATAAAAAATTAAAATCATACAAAACGTGAAATGTGAAGAGACAAATGTGCTCTTTTTTAAAGTTGGTAAGAATGCATATTATTGGAGAGCGTGCTATCGTGCGTAAATATTTTCGAAAACAGTAAATCAGAAGTTTCAAGTTAGATATTAGTTAACTTAAACGCTTTTAAAGTGTGAAAAATCTCCAAAATGAATAATTTAAAAACGTTATTTTCATTTCTTCATTATATTTTATGTATTTCAAACGGAAGGAAGATGCAGTTCTTCGTGAACGCAAAATGAATAAAATGTAAGGAATCATAAATATTAAACTGAAGCCATATATTAATATTAAAGATGAAACTGCTCATAGTGTAATTCAGCTTTTAAAATTTTCTAACAAAATTTATACTGTAGATACATTCTAGATTGCGTCCTTTATCTGCGATAAATCAAGGTTGCAAAATTTGAACTTTGAATTTCATGATATTGCAGTTCTTAGACAAATGTGTTTTGAAATCATCATTTTGTTTAGTTTTAAAATAATTGCCACCATTAAAGCAGTAAGTTTTTACGTTTATAAAAAGTAAGGAAAGCTCGAGTTTATGCACTTCATAAGTATCATGAATAAATATTACAAAACGTTTATTTACAGCTATAAGATAAAATTATTTTATAGTTTAATTCTCGTCTGGATGCCAAGAGTCATTGCTCTGATATGCCATCAAAAATGCTAGCCATGCGATAAATATAATTTATCCAACGAAAAGTGATTACTAAACTTCAGAATCTAATAAAAGTTTCTGCATGTGAAAATCTACATCACACAAAAAGGTCATCTTCCTAAGAAAGTAACTATTTTGTATGACACATTTAGAGGCAGTAGCATTCAAGAGGGTGTGGATTTTAACATCACTTAAAATTATCCTGCAATGCTTACCCAGAAAGGTTTTAGCCATGTATATTTCTACTACATTGCGCAATTCCGTATAATAATTGCAACCATTCCTTATAACGGATGAATTGATAGTTAACAAATGAGTTATTTAAGTCCTAGTAGTGAATACCTAAACAATTTCAGATTATTTCTTGAATGTTTTGTTGGTCAAAAATACACACTTCTTTTCTGAATTTCATTTTCAAACTATTCAAATGCTTAATTAGATTTTAAATGAAACTTTAATTATTAGGCAAAAGAAGAAATAATAAAAAATTACATATACATGCTTTTTCGACGTTAGTTCCCACGACATCCAGTTCAGGTATTCTAGTTCTTCGAAAGTGAATGGATACCCCATGAAAACAATTCTTTTGGTTGTGACTATAGCTCCTCGAAAACAGCGGTTTTCATCGCTTCGGAAATATTTGCTTTCCACCGCTCTTTTCGAACACAGAACGCATGAAATTCACTGCGGGAGATGGATGTATTAGACATTTAGATTTCATATTCTATATTGTTATAATTTTAAAATGGGTAGAATGCTGTCGAACACTGTCAACACATTTCATCAACAATACATTTGATGTCACAAGTCTTAACGCTTGGTTGGAAAGTGGAAAGCGAATTTAGAGCAGATCTGCATTAGAATCACTTGACACTCCTACTCTCCTTTTAAACGGAGCAATATTAACTATTGCTCCGTTTGCTCCCAAAAACAGTGACCGTGACTTTTTTTTTATGATGGGATGGGCTTTCCCACAGAAGTGACGCCAATTTTAAATGTTCTATACCACTCGTACACTTGCTGCAGGAACACATGTAAGAACCACTGCGTTTTCACTCTGCTATGAATTTCAATTGTTTTAATACCGAAATGACTCAAAAAAGTAAACAAAGGAAAAAATAAAAACAAACAAACGAAAAAGTAAAGGAAAGATACGCATCATATATCTCTTTTAACGCGGCGCATAGAGACAACGTGGTCGCCATCATTGCGCTAAGGTCGCTTCCTGCTTCAGTTATGCAGCATCGTATCGGCCATGTTTTGATCAAAGAGGATAACTCCTGTAGCTAAAAAATCAATCATACCATTTTGGAGAATTTTATTGCACTTTCAAGTTTTCCCTATATATATATATATATATTATAGGTCATGTTACTTTGCCACTATTGCCAATGATGAAAATTCAGAGTTTTATAGGTCCTTCCATTTAGTAAATGTTTCGGCATTTTGAGTTCAGTTAGCTGAATCTTAAATTGTACTCAATTACTTTTAAAGCAACTAAGCAAGTAAATAATATTATTCGCCACTTGCCGTTGTCCACATGAAACATCTAAAATATACATTATACACGAGGAAATATAACGCGCAATGCTGCAGAAGAACTTACTTCTAATTTTCATCTGGCAATATTATATATTACCCATATTACTTTGCCCACTTGATATGTAGAGAGATTTTTATGGTATATATTAATTTTTCCAATAAGTTTCACAATAACAAATTATTAAATATAGTTTGATTAGATGAATCTTAAGTTATAATCAGTTATTTTAAAATAAAAAAACATACAATTAATGCTATTTGCCTCTCGCTATCCGCATAAAACGTTTAGCTCTAACAATTATATTTTATAATAGCTGCTACGCGGCCAGCGTTCTGGGTTTTAAATATACCGGAAAAGTGCCTAAAGGGAGCACCAAACATTAAATTTAAAAACTACACAGAATTTTACTCTGCAAAACTACTTTATCCAAAAGAAAAAAAAGAAAAAAAAAAACACACGAATTTCCAAAAAAATCTATAAAATATAGAAAAATTACAATGAAATAAGCAATATCCCTTAATACAAATATAAATTATCGTAATAAAGAAATTAACAAACTTCTCGTTGTCTTCTCTCGGCAAACGTCCAGTATCCATGAGAAACATTAAATTTAAAAACTGCACAGAATTATCGCCCTAATTTTCCGAGTGGCAATAACGATATATCAGCAACAATGGCTGCATGCCATTGTTGCTGATATAATGAGAGAGAATTTTCGATTTGATGCGATTTCATAAAAAAACATAAAATAAACAAATTTCCTTTTGAATTTTGAAAAAATCGCTCCGAGGTGCACTGGGTTTTGCCTAGATGAACTCTATGTACCAAATTTCGTAGCCCTGAGTCTATTAGCTTACGCGCAGCACGAACGAAAAACACACAGACAGACAGACAGACTCTTCCTATTATATATATATATATATATAGATAGATATATCCTATTATATATATAAAAGATAGAGAACTATAATATCCAGTACCTAGCAAGCAACCGTTTTCACACTGGTAACTGAAAACCTGATTTGAAACACTTTTATTTTCTCGGCACTGGCCACCATAATGAAAAACAACAGTTTATTTCTTTATGGAACTTAACTAAACACAAAAATGAAGTATGGCTATAAATGTATGCACATACATTTTCTTTACGAAGAAAAGTAAATTTTGACTAACATAAATTATGAACTCCATATGAAAACGATTTTATGATATAGTAATAACTTGGTCACTGCGTGACTGAAATTTAACCCAAAAGTATCGAAAACATAAATTTACTCAAAGCAATTTCTACTTCAATGTATTTTGAAGAAAGAAAATTCAGAGATAATTGTTGAAAACTCTATGGACGTATTGTCCCTGAAAAATGATTAAGAATATTCTTGATAATATTCAAATGAGAGATAACTGTTTATTATACACAACATACTCAATACATTTTACGAAGAATTGTTTATTTCTGCCCGATGCGAAAACAGGCCGGAAATTATCTGATGTAAATTGAATTTAATTAAAGAAACACTAAAAATAAAAATAAAAAAAATCCGAAAGGTTTCAGATTTTAAATTACGTCCAAAGGGCCGTTTTTTAACGTTTTGTGTGTTACCTTTATTTATTAAATATCATGTTCTTCGCACTTAAACTATAAAATTCAGTTCAACAGCAATGCCGCAAAATAATTTTTAAATGAGCATATCTTTAGAATTTCTGATACACAGTTCCGCGCGCTTTAGATAAAAAGGATTTTTTCCCCCGTAGAGTGTTGCCATTGCTCGCTTTTAAATCGTTTGAGTTTGTTTATCAAAAATTCGTTAAACTTTTACAAAATATGAAATAGATAATAAAACAAATTCCAAATTCGGGCTTCCAGATGCGCATATTCGGGTGGAAACGTACGTTATTCAAAATTGGATGGCTCTAGGTATCGTTGTTTTATCCCATTTGGAGAAATATACAAACATTTATGCAGATTCATCATTATTTAATTTCTTTAAATATAACACAGGGCTTCAATATTTTGTGCAACAGTTTGAAAAGTGATTCAGACTTTTAATATTTCCAACGATAAATCGCAAAACGAAAACAATAGTCCTTCAGGGACAAAGCCCCTTTGGACTAATTAAAACAGAAAACAAGATGAAGGTTAACATTCAATTAACTGATGTACAGGGTCTCTCAAGACTCGAAGTAGGAACTTTGAGAAGCCATAAGAAACCTTCAATATGAATCGTACTCAGATACGAAAACAAGACCGGAAGTACCACTTCGAAGGAGATAGAAAATACAGTAAGAACACAATATAGAAAGTAGTGTAAAAGCGGTGTAACAGCTTTAGATATTGTTGCAATAATAATCTTAAACTTTTAAAATAGTTGAATTTGAAATATATCTGTTAATAAATGGCAATGTTTGAAACGCCAACACGAGAGCTGCGTGCGGTTCTCGCACGAAGTAAGATAATGATTTTTAATTTAAAAAGAGATAGAATACGTTTTGGCTGTTAATGTTTGATGTTACCTTTTCTTCGACTTATATGTTGCAGTTATGAAATTCATCTATTAAATAAAGTTTGCTGTGTTCCAATGGAGTTGCTTTAATTACGAAACAAGCATTACAGTCTTAATTATTTTTGGAGGCACCGACGAGATAGAATAATCGTGCGTGCTTTTGAAATGAAAGCACATCTCCTGGAAAGCAAGGTATAGCATTTCTTTATTCCCAATTTCAAACGATATTATAAAGTTATTTGAACGAATTTTGATTTTAAACACTGCAGAAAAGCATACGAAAATGTGTTTTGCATCGTTGCAAATTTTAGTATAACTGTGCAAAAGTTTTCTGTGTTCTAAACTCAGTTTACTATTCCGGACTTAGTTTGAAGTGTCCATCATTGGACTTAGTTTGAAGTGTCCATCATTGGACTTAGTTTGAAGTGTCCATCATTGGACTTAGTTTGAAGTGTCCATCATTGGACTTAGTTTGAAGTGTCCATCATTGGACTTAGTTTGAAGTGTCCATCATTGGACTTAGTTTGAAGTGTCCATCATTGGACTTAGTTTGAAGTGTCCATCATTGGACTTAGTTTGAAGTGTCCATCATTGGACTTAGTTTGAAGTGTCCATCATTGGACTTAGTTTGAAGTGTCCATCATTGGACTTAGTTTGAAGTGTCCATCATTGGACTTAGTTTGAAGTGTCCATCATTGGACTTAGTTTGAAGTGTCCATCATTGGACTTAGTTTGAAGTGTCCATCATTGGACTTAGTTTGAAGTGTCCATCATTGGACTTAGTTTGAAGTGTCCATCATTGGACTTAGTTTGAAGTGTCCATCATTGGACTTAGTTTGAAGTGTCCATCATTGGACTTAGTTTGAAGTGTCCATCATTGGACTTAGTTTGAAGTGTCCATCATTGGACTTAGTTTGAAGTGTCCATCATTGGACTTAGTTTGAAGTGTCCATCATTGGACTTAGTTTGAAGTGTCCATCATTGGACTTAGTTTGAAGTGTCCATCATTGGACTTAGTTTGAAGTGTCCATCATCGGACTTAGTCTGAAGTGTCCATCATTGGACTTAGTTTGAAGTGTCCATCATTGGACTTCGATAGTTTGAAGTGTTCATCATTGAACTTTAATACTCAAGTTTATCTTGCATTTTTACATATATATTTGAGTCGTAAATTATTGTATGTTATTTTATGGTGCATCACTGCATATCAACTGATGGTAACAGTCATAGGTTGTTCGGAATAAATGTGGTATTGCTTATTCTGAGCATTTAAACAAGTGCATTTAATTCCTTGTTGCCAGAGCACTTTATTTATTTATTGCAATTAAGTTGAGCTATTTTGAGGAAGCGTAAAGAACAGGGTGTTCGTAAACTTAAGAAGTAGAAAAAAATGTCTTTCTTAGGAAGAGCTCGTAAGGAGGATTTGCAGAATCTCGCAACTGAACTAGGTGTTCAGGTGACTGCTGATTTGAAAATAGTTGATCTGAAACAGAAAATTATTGAGAGCAGAGATTATGACGAAGTATTCGTCAAAGAAGTCTTAAACACGATAATAGAGGACCGAAAAGAGAGGGAAGAAAGAGAGGAACGTAGGAGACAGGAAGAGGAACGTAGGAGACAGGAAGAGGAACGTAGGAGACAGGAAGAGGAACGTAGGAGACAGGAAGTAGAGGAACGTAGAAGACAGGAAGAAGTAGAGGAACGTAGGAGACAGGAAGAAGTACAGGAACGTAGGAGACAGGAAGAAGTAGAGGAACGTAGGAGACAGGAAGAAGTAGAGGAACGAAGAAGGAAAGAACAATATGATTTAGAGAGATTAAAACTTGAAGCTGAGATAAAGTCTCAAACCACCGGACAGGTCCGGGCGAAAACGGAATTGCGACATCTGATGCAGAAATTTGACGACAAAGAAGGAGATATCAGTCTATATTTATCACTGTTTGAAAGGCAAGCAGAATGGGCTCAAATTGATAAAGAAGAATTTGTATCTCATTTGCTAGGACTACTTCCTTACGAAGTAACACAAATAATAGCTAGAGAACCCTCTGATAAAGCTAAAGATTATGAACATGTGAAGACTTTATTGCTAAAGCGTTTTAAATTAAGTCCTGAAAGGTTTAGGCAGAAATTCATGAAGCATCAAAAAAGTACCGAATCAACATGGGTGGATTTCAGCTATGAATTAGAAAATTATTGCAAGGAATGGGTAACTGGTTTGGGAGTTGAGAGTTTTGAACAGTTGTTGGACTTGATGGTGATTGATCAGCTTAAGCGTCGAGTCCCTCCTGAAATTCGAGATCATTTTCTTGACGAATGGGTAGAAATGATTTCGTCCAAGAAATTAGCCGAAAAACTTGATGCCTACGAAAACGTCCGTGGAAACTTCCAAAAAAATCTTGCAGCCGATCGGCGGAAAGGGAAATACAATCCAAAAACTCAAAGTAAAACAAATTCCGATGATAAAAATAATGCTGAAAATAAATGGCCTTCAAAGTTTAATTCGGGAAGCAAGATCTATCAACCTAGTAGTCCACGTCCAGATGATAAATATGAAAAACGAAAGTCACTGCAATGTTACCACTGTGGGTCCTATCAGCATCTAAGACCTCAGTGTCCAAAACTTAAGAATAGTACTGAATCTTCTGCTAATCTAAACAGAATTAGTTCAAGACCGGACGATGAATTTCTGTTACCTTATACTAGTATTGGATACGTAAATGGCTACAAAATTCCTATATTAAGAGATTCAGGTGCTAGTATTGATATAGTTTGTCGTAAATACATCACGCCAGAAATGCTGACAGGTGAAAAAGTGTGGGTGCAACAACCATTAGATTTAAATCCAACCTGTTTACCCTTGGCTGAAGTCGAACTAAACTGCGATCTCGGACATGTAATAACCAAGGCTGCCATTATTGGAAACGAACTCGACAAAGGAAGGTATTTATTAGGCAACCGAACTGCTGCACTACTGAATGAAGAAAAAGAACCTCAAAATCACTCTCATCAGGTTAATGTTGTGACTACTAGAGCTCAAACGAAAAGAGAAAAAGAAAGCAAATTCAAAGTTGGGAAAATAAAATTGTATGAGAAATGGAGCAATGAAAAAAAGAAACTAGCTGCTGCTCAATCTGAATGTAGTTTAATTTCCAGTGATTCATTACCAAGTAATAAAGAGCACGTAGATCCAAACCGTTCTGTTGCTGTGAATCATGAAGTTGATGTTTTGTGCAATGTTTCAGAAAAGTCTAATCTTTTAAAATGCAGCGATGGATTTCATTCAAATATTCACCAAAATAGTTGCAATGATGAAGTACCAATGGACTTGAGCATATCTTGTCGGACTTCTGATGGAATCAAACAAAGTGCATCAGTGACTAATAATCATTCTAGTACTGGGCCTCTTTCTGTTGATAGTAAAAATTCATTACTTCCTGATTCCAAAAGAAGTGATTCTCTGAGAAGTATTCATCCAGAAAGTGTTGTAGAAAATCCTCTCTATGACAAATGTTCTAATGTAGAAAACCCTAGTATGAACATTAATCCTCAAGTACCACGGCCATTTAAAAAGAAACATTTATCTATGGTGAAAGATGATTCTGTTAAAGGAAGTTATGAACATGCTCGGAAGTCAGTGAAATTTGAAGTTAAAAACAGTAAATTATTAAACCAATATGGAGATATAGCTTACAAGCATGATGACAGACCATCACAAGTTTCAGGCTTCTCCCATTTGCAAGCCTTACAGAACATGTGTGATAATAACCCCATGGCTGGTCTTCAGAACAGTGTTATTCAATCTGTAACTCATGATAAAAAATCAAAACTGGATTCTAATTCTTGTAAAAATATAAATGCCAACGAAAAGCTTTCATTTAGTGGTACATGTTTTGATAATTTGAGTAAGTATAATTTTAGTGGTGCACAAGTGTCCACTGACATCAAAAGTGCTGCTGAATGTGAAGTAACAGATACATTATTAAAATCTAACATAAACTGTAGTCCTGTATGTACTCAAAATGATAAGCATGAAGTCAGTGCTCCTGAACTAAACTGGGAAGGCATCTATACAAAATCTGAGATAACGAATCAGAATTGTGAAACAGATACTAAAAACAAAATAGATATCCTTAAGCAAAAAGAACAGAATTCTGTGAAAAGAGACATTAAAAGCAATTCTCAGTGTATTGAAAATGTTTCTAAAGTACCAGTAAAAGCTGTTGATTCAACAGAATGTGTGATGAAGTCATCTGAAGAATCAATTAAAACGAAGAAAATCCATTCCACAGTGTTAGATGCTGATGATAGTACTCATTCTGTTGTGCAAAACAATAAATCTTGCAGTAATGCTGACGTAATGTCTGATGGTAAAGAAAAGGAAGTGATGGGATCTTTTGATAAAAATGCTGCTCAAGTTGAGGCATCTGCATCAGAAATTTCTGAATGTTGTACTGTAAAGGCAGAATCATCTGAAAATACTGGAAATTCTGTTGGTGGTAATAATAAGCAACAAGAAAAAAAGCGTGTAGTGACTGATAGAGAGAAAGAGCAAGAGGTAAAACCTGCTGACAGTAGTGAAAAGACATCTAGAAAAATTAAACTAACTGATGAAGAGGCAGAAGAGCCTTTAAAATCTTCTGACATTGGCGGAGAGCAGTCTGACCGGAAAATAACTGATAAGCAGCTGACATCATTTGACTTGAGAACAAGAACATTTCAGTTCCAAAAGATGAAACAAAAATGTGTGTGGTTAATTCGGATCATGATATTGTTAGAAACGATTCTGACATTAAAAAAATCTTCTGGTGAATCAGATAAATGTACTTCAACAAAATCTCAAGAAAATGCTGATTCATCTGTATCATTTTCTAGTGCTGTGTCTGTTGAAACTGGGATTAATAAGTGTTCTGAAATGCATTTGCATTGTCCAGAAAGTGAGGTTTTTAACTCTAATCTTATTTGCCTTCTCTTAATATTAATGAGAAAGTCGCGTTCAAGAACTTTTCTCTTCGGAAAAGTTTCTCCGTTGGGGGAGAGATTGTAACAGCTTTAGATATTGTTGCAATAATAATCTTAAACTTTTAAAATAGTTGAATTTGAAATATATCTGTTAATAAATGGCAATGTTTGAAACGCCAACACGAGAGCTGCGTGCGGTTCTCGCACGAAGTAAGATAATGATTTTTAATTTAAAAAGAGATAGAATACGTTTTGGCTGTTAATGTTTGATGTTCCTTTTCTTCGACTTATATGTTGCAGTTATGAAATTCATCTATTAAATAAAGTTTGCTGTGTTCCAATGGAGTTGCTTTAATTACGAAACAAGCATTACAGCGGTTTATTGGGTGAAACTTCAGAATTGATAGATACGGATTACGATTTCGCAAGAGAAGGTATTAAAAATTTCGATTTTTTGCAGTGTTGCATGCCTGACACCACTGCTACATAGATTACGAAGAATTATCAAAGAAACGTTGATTTTCGCAATAATTATGACCATTCTTGCCACGAGATTCATGTGAGAAGTAGCGGGAGTTTCATACACTATGCCTTTGAAGGTTTCCTATAGGAAAAAAATCGACGCTAGATAAATCAGGCAAACATAGAACCATGCGACGGGTCCACCATAGATTATAATGCCATCTATAGATTTTAGATCCTCAATGAATATCGAATACGTTTCATCTCGACGTTCTATGACCTTCCCTCCAAGCCCGCAGATGGAGTTTCGAGACACCCTGTTCATATGACAGAAAGAAAAGGTATTTCTATAAATACAATTAAACAATACAAACCTACTAACAGCATTTTTAAAATTCTTAATAATTCCATTAAAATCTCGATTTAAAAATTTGAATTCGACAGTTCACAATAGTATTCTGGCTGTAAATAATACTTGGAATGTTTTAAGTTATTATAAAATTGATTTCAGTGTTTAAGACAGAAATAGTGGACCGGTCATTGTTAAAACATTTGGTCAATTTAATTTATCAAATGGATTAAAATACATTAAATGTTGCGTCAAAATATAAATAAAATTCACCATTTACAATAATTCATATTTCTACTCTGAATTGGCTTTATCAGAGGCCCAGCTGGTAAAAAAAAATGAATACTCAGGATTTACGACGCTAAGGATTTGATGCCAAAGGTTTGCTGTTCGAGACAGCTTTTAGAATTGCAGCATTTGCGACCAAGAAAATCCGAATGCCTCTAGAAATTCTTTCATTACCACTTCATAACTCCTTTCTTGTCAAATGACGCTAAACCATATGGTTTATAATCCCATAGGAACTTTATTAAAGCACGTCAAATTATTCAAAGTTTCCAAACTTAAGATTCATATCATACATATATCGCACCTGAAGATCTATTATGCTCAGTTATTATGTTTATGACGCATGAATTTACGTTCTGTAGGTGGTACACACATTAATGTTGCATTAAATCTACATGTCCGAATATATTTCCGATTAGAATGACAGTTGTAGGAAAAGCTATTACCTATCTATGTGTAAATGGTAATAATATTTCCCACGTATTAAGGAATTTAAGTCCTAATTAATATCTTGATTTTAAATAGAAAAGTTCAAAGAATAAGCTTTGTAGCAACAGACTTCAACATAAAGTTTGCGTTTAAATATTTGCGTTTTATTCATAATACAGTTTTCTAATTAGACGAAATTCATAACTACTGCATCAATAATTGCAAAATCTTTTATTTCAATAATAACGTGTTATATTATTTACAAGATGAGACCCCGTACAAATTTGAATGAAGTTTTAAAGTAATATGGGGAAAATATACATAGTTGCATATTTATATATTTTTAATGCCTTTTGTTTAATATTTATTATATAGTTTAAAAATTCCCCTTATTCCTTTTCCTTAAAAGACGTTCTCCTTCTCGCTCATTCCAGAAAATGTTTGACCATCGGTAATCTAGAAAAATAATAATATTCAAAACTGCTCTATTCCCATTGGTTGCAATAAACGGGATTCTATTGCTACATATAAATAATTTGAAATAAATCTATTTTATTTTAAAGATTTAGTAATAAGCAGTCCAAGTAAGCAATAAAAGAATCTTAACAGAAGATAATTTGGAAGTAAATCCTCAATAAAATCAATCCACAAACCGGCTCAGTAATTCTGTTGCAGTGATAGTGGTGTAAATAAGTTCCTTTCAGAGATGAAAGCGCTGTCCTGGAAATCTTCGGACTTCATTAAGAATGGGGATTTCCAGAAATGGAAATGGCTTTCTTGAATCCTTAGAAGATCCTAGAGACAATATTATCGGTTCTAATGAAGTCATCTACTAGGTGCATTTCATATAAAATTAATACAGTGAAGTATACTTTCACAGGAACGTTTCATCACTAAATCGTATTTAAACTAATTATTACTTTTAATATAGATATGTATTCTCAACATGTATACTAAAATAACCCGACTGAATAAAACGGTTTTTTTCAAATAAAAGATTCTGCCACATTATCTAAGTAATATAGACTGAATTATAATATTACTGCTAACATAACAAATTGCATTTTGGAAGATCTGGAATTCTAAATGTAAATCCGTTCCTTATTATATATGCCTAAAATAACTTATGACGCGATGATTCATTTCCAATCTGCGGAAATTGTCACCTCAGGAAATGTAATCTATCACTGGAAACTTTACCTAGTTATATTTAAAGATCAAATAAAAGGAAATTTCAATCTCGTGCGTGCAAAAGGCACATCGAAATCAGCGCTTGTCAGGATATATTTGCTCATTGTATGATGATAGCATATGCTCATTACTAATTCTGGCGAAATCTCTCCACCAACACGAAATCACGTGATATGTGACTGCACGAGGCAATCTATAGTAGTAGCTGTGAATTTAGCAATTACAGGAGTTGGGAGGCAGTAATTCATGGACAACAATTGTCAACTGAAAATTCGCCAGGAATTTCATTAGTATTTATCCAACCTGAAATGACATGGAAGATTTGCAGTTCAGTGGAATAATATACGTATTCCCCTTTAACCATGAGTTGGGAATAGTTAGAAAATGCATAGTAAATTAGTGTATATTATTCAAGGAAATATCTCTCCAAAGTTTCCTACTCCTTCTATGTATTTATTATGTATGAATCAAATTCCTACACGATTAAATTTTAATTACAAATCATTAATATTCTGTGTGTATAGTTTGTTCAGGAAATTTGTTTTTGAACTTAATCCATAATATCTGGAATGATCCATTTCATGCTTATATACATCATGATGTTTCATAATATAATTATTTTATTTAATTTAGTTATTTACATACTATGTCTTTTGTTTTGTCAAATTAATTTCAGATTAATAAAGTTTACAAAACACTTCTTGTCGAATTTTTCTTGTTCTTGAATGTTTTGTTCTTTTGATTTGTTTGTTTAGTCAAATACAACACGCAACGGCTATTTTTCATTTGAATATGCACATACTGATAATGTTCAAACTATTGTATGCATATATGACAATAATATACTCTACATAAAAAAACTGAAACATCCCATACATACTTAAAATTTGAATGAATTATTTAGTTAGAAGTATTCACTTAAAATAAGAGTTAACTGTCAGAATTTACGTCTTTACTTACGCTCATGATTACATTGCAGTGATTTCTATTTTTCCAACTGTAAAATCTATTTTTAGTTATTCGACTACTAAAACATCAGTGCTGCCTTAACTAATACAGTAAAATACATACTGTAGATCTAGAAATAGATATTTGAAAACATTTCGGTTCTTATATTAGTAATGAAAACAAAACGAACCCAAAATTTATTTTCCATTCTAACATCTGTACAGAGAATATATTCCATTTTTACTATCAATAATTCAAATATACTTTGCTTTATATTATACGAAATATAAATATACAAATACTGTCTTTCTGGTATGTGACAGAGTCTCACTCTTTTTGGAAGCATAAAATGTAGACTCTACGTAGAAGACGAAGCAGGAAATATTCGCTATGTCTTTGAAGAATAGATATTGTAGAAGAAGGTTTTAAACAACCTTTTTACGTATTTGAACTAAATTTAACAAGATTCACGCACTCGGTGCTCACAGTTCACCACCACTTATGGCTGAACTAAATTTAACAGAAAATAAAAATGCAACGAATCATAATAAATTCGAATGGCTAACGACTGGCTCCTTAGTTATCCAAAACTCTAAATCATCTACACATAGCAAAGCTGAGCCTAGAATATTAGTATAATTTGATGGGTGTCTAACGCCGACTAGACAGCTAATTTCAAACATGCAGCATAAACTCGGAACTAATTCTGCTACTATTCTCACGAACTCTTGAAACGCGGTTTAAATACTGCTTTTGAACACACTTAAGATTTTGAAACTACGACATTTAAAATTTACATTCCGGCAGGAAACTGAAATCAGGAGGGACAGGAAGGTCAAACTAAAAATAATTAGTTAAAATAAAATAAGGGTATAAGCCAACTGATTTTAGACATAAAAATCTATATATTTTTGTATAAGATAATATGGTGAGACTTTTATGAAAATGTATGTTGCAGCTGACTGATTTGTTTGGATGCCATCAAACCAAAGGCTAATACGTTTCCTGAGAAGTGCCGAAACAATAGATGAACAAAAATGTCAGTATAACATATCCTTTCCCTTTGTAAGAGAGAAATACTCTTGTCGTTTACTGAGAGAAATAGTTGCAGAGATGTGAGAGATTTGGTTCGAAGGAAAGTACGTTGATTTAAAACAAAATTATTCTTTTCACGTAACTGTTGAAATGGGTATATTAGAGAATTCTGAAATACTTGAAAAAATCGTTGTAGAGCGTTAGGGATAAGTCGTATCTTTGAAAAAAGTTTAATTTTTTAAGTACGACCACATTTTATCCCTGAATTGAATTTGGAGTGATAAAGAAATAAAATGTTGACCGACTGTTGACTAAACATATTATTCCTTTACAATCGTTTCTATTAATCTCTTGCTGTGCGGAGAATGTAAAAATACGTTAGTCGCCTTTCCTTGGGCCGAAATGAAGGAAAGTGTAGTGCATAATTTTAATTGCTGCGTGTTTAAAACTGGTTTAGAAAAAGTGGTGTGACAGACTTTTCGATCAATGTAATATTATGTAAGGGGTGGTTGTGTTAGACGTAAGTTCTATTTAATAATGGAAAAAAATAATGCCGAATAGAAATGATGAACATAGAAACAAAAAGACAAAGAAGCAGGATAGTTTAATGGGATAGAAAGCTGCGGATGTAATGGGAAGAGAGACAGGCGTAATGGTATGAATTACAAGACTGTGTAAAATAAAGGGAAATTTACTTAGCTGTATCGGTCTCGTGTAGGATGATCACTTGAATAAAACTGTTATTAATATTGTAACTTTCGAGATGGTTAAATAACACAATATGGAGGGTGCGGAAGATGAACGATGTTATATAATGAGAACAAAGAACGACGGATCGACAATGGATCGACCCCTAGATCAGCTGAACTAATTCTTACGTGAAAAGCTATGTTGAAATGCTTGACAAACTTGTACGTTGGAACACTGTTCGATACTCTTGCTGATTCGATACATTTCAACATTTGTAGACTGAAATACAGATGCAAACTTCGTCTTTCGATATGATGATTGTTCGACGATCCGTGTGATATGTTCCTGTTTCTGTCAACGTGACGACATTCCGATTACAATACAGGCTTTGAATGATAATCAAGAGAAACTCTGTTTAAGGTTGTTACTTAATTAGTGATAATGGGACATAAAATTATCATTTCCAGATTTAGAAGACATTGATGATAGTGCGTCTTATTCAGGAATTGTTTCCTGAGAAACTTCCGTGCCTTCAGATGCTGCTGCTATGAAAGACTACTCTCTGACCGCTTTGGGAACTAATACACTTTGATATGATTTGAATTAGATATTCCGCCGATTGTGTGATGTATAATGTTAACCTATAACTAAGAAAAGCTGATAAAATTCTGCTGAAACTCTTGAAATCACAACACATAAATATTCCTCACTTCCTCTTAGCGTGTAGTAATGATTTTGCGATTTTTTGCATGGGAACTTATCTTAAATTCTAACTAGGTTAAGTTCTTTTACATGTCTGTTAAGAATTTTAGAGTCAATTCTCTTTTCATTTGTATGCCGTATTCTAGGCTCCCAATAAGTTATTCCAATGATTTTATATCACATCAGATACTGACCTAGGCTTAATACAGAACACTAAGGGAATATTAAAAATGAATATTTATACATTATATGCTTATGTTGTTCATCTGTCTACCATTTTTACTAGAATTGTTCAAGAACCCCGTAATATCATTTTAAACTTGATTTTTCATTTAAAATTTCTTACTCCACAGCAAAACAGTTTGAATAATGTGGGTGACAAATTTCTCTTAATATACGTTTTAATTTCATACCGATCGGCATAAAAATCAGAATTTATTTTTAGAGAATAAATATATCATATTCAGCGAAATAATTAGGAAATTTTAATTTAGGAAAATACAAAAGTTTCATAATTTTAAATCCTAATTCACATTACGCACAATTAATATTTTATGTACATTATTTATTTTATATGCATTGCTTATTACATATTTTATTTTTTGCATATTATTATAATGCACAATTATTACTAATATTTTCATCGTGCCAAATGTAAATGTCATAAAAATGCTGCTTATAACATTAATAGCCAAAATAAGCAATTTTTGTTTTAAACCTTCTCATTTAATTCGTCAAGAAACATTGAATATGATCAGTAATAGGTACCTGAAAGTGATAAAGTCAAATCAAATACTCTGGGATATCTGAAAACCATTTTACATCAAATTTGGCCAGCCATACGAATTTATTAAATGAAGAATAAATTCCTACATCTTTACACTAATGACAAGAAAACTGTTTTCAGAATTATAATCCAACACACGATGCATTCTTTTATATTCCTTTAACATCGTATGACAGACACATTTAAACCTGTGCTAGAGCAGAAATTGCAGGCTTTCACAAAGCTGCTGCATTGCCATTGGAAATATGGCTGGCTATCAAGGCTTTCGAATCTTACTTTTTGTATTGGCTTCTTGATCTGTTTATCTTCACAACCTTTTCCCCGATTTTCTACAATGAATCCTTATTTCTAGAAAGATTCATTTTCTCCATTGTAATCATATATCGATTGTCGTTTTTCTTTGTTCGCACCCTCAACATAGCTTTGTACTTAGCTTGTGTCAGTGAAATTCTATTATTGTCCTGTTTGTACAGTAAACAGTTGTTACCCAAATTTCAGTAACAAGATAATGCGTTTTAATCCGATTGTAAATAAGTTTTAAGCTAATACACGAGAACCTGGCTGTGTTACAATAATCCTTTAAAAAGAATACAATAACCATAAAAATATTTGGATTGCAGATGAAGATTTAAATACATATTACTTTTGATTGTATTAAAAATTTTACTGATCTAACATTGAGTAAAATTGTACACAAAATCATGACTAATGTTAAAAAAAAACCACGCAAATTTACCAGAGAATACACAATGACTTCGGAAATGTAAGCTGAACGAATGTGGTGAAAAAATAACACAATATGGGGAAACACATCCACTATTTGAAAACTGTGTCGTTAATGCAAAATAAATAAACTGCGTGTTTTATTTTGAGATCATTCTCAATTTTGTGGTGCCCCAGGAATGGGCGGGGGAGCGGAGAAGTCGATTGAGGACTTAAAAAAGATCGAGTTTATCTATCGCCATTGCTACTCAGAATTTCTAGAATTGTCAGTTTAATTTTGTTATTTTTGAAGACATATTTGAATGTATTTATTTCAAAATGGTTAATGTTTGGTATACAATTACGTTATATGATACTGTTATACTTTTATCATTAATAATATAACTACATTGTCTGTCAGCAGAATATTGACAACCTAATAACATAATAATACTACAGAGTTAAGAGTGCTATTACATGTGGTTTTCCTTATGTGCAAAAGCAGTATTCAGTTCGTATAAAATTTATTTACTAAATTCTTTCAGAAGAAATCTACCTGAATTGAACGAATCGGTAAAATGTTTAAAGCATTCTAGTTTTCTCCTGTTTACACGTAAAATGATACATTTCGCACATTTTTACTACTCATATAATGCTTTTAAAAATTAATATTCCAATTTATATATTTGTGATGCCATATTTTGTACTGAAACTTACTGCAAAATATATTACTCATAAAACTGCATAATGATAATTACTAACAGGTATATATACAGTTCTACTGCAAGTGCCCCAACTTTTATCTAACTTGCAGAGAATGAACCGGGGAAATACTTTCCATGTTAAAAGAGTTTGTAAAGGAATAGCTGAATTTAAAAACCAAACATGCATCTCACAAGAATTTAATTCAATGCTTTTTATGAAAACAGAGTTAGTTATTCTACAACAGAACAGATAATGCACTAAGATGAATCATTAAAAATCCTGTTATCTAATCACTAGAAACAATTAATATGGCACAAATAATTAATACGTTGGAAGAATATTCAATTAAATTAACTCCACTTATTCCTACATCTACGCTCGTCTGAGTAATATTAATTTCTCGTAAATTTTTATTTTTCCAACTATGTAAATCGACATCGCGAAAGTTTTGATCTCGAATGAAATTTTCCTGCCCACTGTTAAGTGAAGAATTGAATATGTTTGCAGTAAATGGAATTAATGCACCACAATAATGCATTTATTTTATTGAAGCGAAATCCTATTATACCGCATTTAAGAAGTTTATTTCATAATAAAATTATACTGTGGTATTTTAAAAGCAATACTCAACAATGCTTATGCTAAAATTCATATCAGAAGCTATACGTTGATTGGATTGACTCGTTTATTTGTGTTTGAGAATTGTTAACATTCTCGTTTAGTTGCATATTCAGGATAGTCGATAATTTTTATAATTTTATGTCTCCCTTCTAAACAGACCATCGTCAGGCCATTAACTTTCAATATCATGAAATAAATTTAGATATATGCATTTATCGCAATATAACAGAGGGAAGTTAATTATTTAAAAAAATATTATAAAATAAAAATGTATTTTTATTTCGGTGAAAAAATACAAAACACACTTCTTAAAAATTTTAATTAGGCTAGTTTTTTCTATATCTGTTTTTCTTCGTCTAGGTCAAGTCTTAAAATCTCTTTTTGACTCACTTCTATTAAGCTGGTTTCTTGAAATTTTGAATACATATGCATTTTTCAGATAGTATAACTCTTGCAGTATGCGGCTCAAAATTCAATATAGAATTATTCATTTAAAATTAAAGCGATATTTTGCAGAAGTTTTGCATACATTTTTTACTTTACGATCAAGCTAATTTACTGCACTACTGGGTAGATGGGAAACAGTCTTCAAATGAAATTTGTTTCGATTTGCTAATATAATTCATATATTTTTTCCAAAATTAATCCATGGGTTGCTATCACTGATAATAATGTTGTTTAAAGTAAAGAATACCTTTAATCAAATCTGGCAAAGAGAAATTAAAATAAATTGAAAGCAATCTAGCAAACTCGATATTTTCGATAAAAAAAGGGCTGAAAGAAGAATGATGTCACATACTACTTCATTGTTATGTCGTTTAGAGAGAATAATTTTCACAGGGCATAATATCTTCCTTTATTATATATTTCTTTGTATAGACAGAGGTATGTAAAATAAAATCAAAATATGTAAATAAACATTTCATTTTTTAAATAAATTAGGTAAAAAGCATCTTTAGTTTGGAGCAGACTTTTAATAAAACTCTACCGATTTTCAGGGCAATCGGACACAGGTTTCACTTGTGCAAAAGCAAAAAACGTTTTTGAAGCAAGGAAGCAGCAGTCGTGATTTTCACATTGAAAACAATACGCAAAGCAAACCAAGTATGAACGTAATGCCATCTGTCGAAGAAAACAGCAATGAAAGGTGAAAAGTGAAGCTATTATAATTCCGAAATAAGCATTAAGAAGGATTGGATTTGAATTAATGTCATTAACTAAAGAAGATACATTTTTGCGAATGCGTAATGCTTCAAGGCAATCCCATTCAACTAGTGAAGAAGTTTTATAGATAATTTTTTCAGAACAAAAGTCAAAACTGCGATCAAATGTCCATCAATAATTTTTTTATCTAATTTTCGTTAACTTAAGAAAAATGTTTTTTTTATTTCGCTTTCTCAAACATAAGATTATATTCCTTTTCGAATACATTATTTTTGGTATATAAACGGTCGTCACGCTTCCGATATTGCAAAATTAATTTTACTTGTAAGAGGGACCTTTGTCTGATCGCTCTCGAAATCGGGAAAGTTTAATGCAAAATCTACGCAAATTATTTTTCTTTCTTTGCTTCTTACTAATTTTAAATTTAAATTGGCGTATTCCTTTGATTGCAATCTATGGCTTTTTAAATGCGCTATAAAGCAAAATTATTCTTTCAGTGGCACGAATTACTAAATTTTGAAAAATATTTCTGGTAAAAGAAAGGCTGTTTCGATCTTACTCATGTTTCATATCAGTTTTAAGAAAATGAAATGCGGCCTAGTTATTTCTATAGCACTAGAGAGATTACATTTCTTCGATCTGAATTTTTAACGTAGAGCTCAATAGATCTGACAGAGTTCAATTTCTTGCCTTTGCGTTTTCCATTAAGCAATTTTTGTTACACTAATTATAGAAAAAATACTTAATTGAATAAAAATTTTACTCTATATTTTATTTCATAGAGAAATAACGACTACTTAACTATTAATAATTTTTAAAAAATTAAAACAAATATTTTTTTTAAAGTTTTCTACTTAATATATACAAAACATATACTTTGCTATGTATTTACATTTATGCAGATATAATTTCTAAATAACTGAGAGTAAAAAATATATGTCAGCTATGACTTACATAGTTAATGCATAAATTATTGCAGGGGAAAGGAAAACATGCTTGGCTGTTCAACTTAATGTAATCAGATTAGTATCGAAATAAAAATCACAAAAGATTCTCAAACAGAATTTAAATTCAGTGAAGAGCATGATAGAATTACCAATGTTGTAAGATTGGTAATTTAATCTCGCTGTTCGTTAACCATTATGTATTATATGTTAGTGTTTCATAAATGAAGACCCATAAAATACATACAGTTTCATATTTCACAAGAAATAGAACACTTCAAAAGTGTAAAAATTACCAGAAATATTTATTTCTTATTGCATAGGTGTACTACTACAGTTCTTTTTTGAACTATGCTATGAAAATAACCCTCAAGAAAAAACATTTTCTGTCACTCATGATAATCAAATACTTACCAGTTAGAACATTTACACAAGAATAACAGCAATGGTTTTAAAATAAATATCCAAAATAATCAAAATTATTCCTTTTTATATTTTGATACACTTTGTACCTTTCTTGTACCTATAGAATAAATCAACTATACCAGATAAAATTATAAAACTTCAATGAGATTAGACTGGACTATTTTTATTATACGAAACTATGTGAGTGGTATTTGCATGAACGGGGTTTGCTTTCGGACAGGATATTCCAAGAGATCTAGCAAATATTTACCTTATACACAGGAGATGACATCAAACTTTTGTGTAGTTTGTTTCTTGAATTGAAGAAATCGAGCTTGGGTTGGTTTCCTGTACAGGACTCAGATACCACTACCTCAAGAATTACAAGTACAGTTTTACAATGATTTTAAACTATGTACAACTATCCAAATTATAAAAGACGATTTAACAATGTAATTCTACACTGACAGCAACTGAGATGATTATTATATAAAGCAATTAAATTGCTTTCACGATATCCCCTTATATTAAAAAAATGCGTTAAATGTTAGGCACTAAAATGAATTTGTCTGAATAACAAAATTTTCGAATACTAAAAAAAAAACTAAAAACAATAAACTGAATATAAAAAATAATAAATAAACCAGAAAAAAATCTGAAAGTTTTCAGATTTTATATTACACACAAACAGCCTCCCCCCCCCGCCATTTACAGCCACATACACGTTTCAACAGCATTTGGGCTAAAAATTGCATTTAGGCACTTTGGGCTGAAAGTATTTAAAATAGCGTATTTTTAGAATTTTCGATACACAGCCTCACACGCTGGATGGATATAAATGTTTTATTCCATACGGTTTTGCCACTGCTCGCTTTGAAATTGTCGAGTTTTTAATTAAAAATTCCTTTTAAGTTTTACAAAATATGAAATAGACAATAAAATAAACTCCAAATTCGAGCTTCCAGGTGCTCATATTCGGGTGGAGGGCTACGTTATTCAAAATTTGATAGTTTTAGGTACTGTTGTTTTTTTCACAATGCGAGAAACATGCATATTTGCATGCAGATTCTTTATCATTTATTTTTTTTAAATATAACAGAGGGCGATAATATTTTTTTGCAACAATTTGAAATGTGATTCACACATTCATAGTGATTCAACGCATAATCCCATTTTGAGACGAATAGCTCTTCTTGGCTAACGCCACATGAGCTAATGATTATCTTAGAATAAATATTATTATGTATTCCTCCACATACATATAACAAAGTATATCTTACTGTGTTATCTGCCAAGCCTGAATACGGTTTCTAACATAGTCTTCGTTTGAATTGATAACAAAATGTATAAAAAAGTAATAATAATAATAAAATGTATGTTTCATATTCCCCCAACATATTCTTAACATACATTATCAAAGATTTACTGAATACGGTAAGAAGCTATGCATCGGAGACTTTTAGTAACTTTTCTGAAAAAGTAAAATATATCTGCTTTAATTTTACCTTACAACTTATCTTTTGCCATATGTTTATCCTACTAAAATATTGCAACAACATATTCTCCCAAAATAAATTCAGAAGTTCATGGTGTTCTAGTGAATAACACGGAGAAAAAAGAATAATTATATTTATTAAAATTCATCCTATGCATATATATATATATAAGATATTATTTTCAAAAGATCTCATTTTATTCTTAATTTCGTATCTTTCGGTTTGTTTGCTACATATAGTTTTAAATTGAAATATTTAATGAAGGTTATGGTGTTTGCTCAGATCTATTAAATGTAAACAACTGTCTAGTTAGACATTTACGCAGTTAATGACAAACTAAATAAAGCCATCTTCGGAAGATTCAATATTTACGTTTGTCTAATAATAAAATTTTACTTTCTAGAAAATACATCGCACAATAAACAGCACTTAAATCAATCGAAATTTTACACTGCTACGATAAAGCTGTTACTATAGATTTTTATCATGTGATAGACATGATATTACATATTAAATTACACCAGTTAAGATTTTAAATGCTAGTTTGTAATAAAGTAGATTTTAACCCGTCTGTATTTCAAGTAAAAATAAAATTATAAACTCGTTGTTTACGCCACAATTTCAAGTTTGTTGACAGCGATATCACATTTTTAACGATGATGATCTACGTCTACACATATATGCATGTGCGTTACATTTGCGATTTGTAAAAGAGTCACATCATTAAAGTCAGGATGTTTTAATGATGAGACCGTTTCTTCATATTAATAAAGCGAGCTTACACGTGAATGATTTAAGTTTCAGTAACAAAGGCCGAATATAGAATAATGCAATAAAATAATGCAATGGTTTACCATGTTATAAAAATCAAAAATCATAAGCTTAACGCGAATAGGATAAAGAAAAACTCAAACGTTGATGTTTGCTTAGCGACTTTTTATTTGTATTAGCCATTTCAGATCATTTTCTTTCCATACTAATGAAAAACATGCTAACGTAAAAATTACGTTAATAAGTGTTATATGCAATTATGTTAATAGTTGTGATACAGTTATGTTAATAATTGTCAGAATGAATTAACAATTAATTTTATGTTCATAGTTTTATATAAAGAAGTAAACTAGTGTTAACTGCCTTAATGCGCACAAATTAAAAAATATCTGGAAAATTCTTGAACAGAACTAAGCAGGTTTTACTTAAAGTAAGTTAAAGCTTTCGAAATTTGCAAACTACAACATTCCAGCATCAGCCCAAAAAGCTGAACAGAGGTATATAGGAATGCCAGTCCCTTCGGAAAGATCGATATTCTTCTGCGAAGCCATGTTGTAATAAGCAACTGTCTACCAGGTCATTGAAATCAAGCGTGAAATAAAGTTTACGTAAGGAAGCAAAAGATTTTCATTTCTTTCCATTTCAGAAGACAGCATGTTCCCATTAATATACAAAA
The DNA here is from genome assembly GCA_000611955.2 of Stegodyphus mimosarum. NCBI lineage: Eukaryota > Metazoa > Arthropoda > Arachnida > Araneae > Eresidae > Stegodyphus > Stegodyphus mimosarum. The sequence goes on from KK115717.1 coordinate 941,704, forward strand.
CATAAGAGTCAGAATTAACAGAAATAAGTTAATAATCCTTACTGAAAAGTCAAAGTTCAGTTTAAATGCTGATTACATATATATTTCATCTTGACAGCGTCAGGAACTTGGTATCTTTCTGCTAATTTTAGCGAATACGATAATTTTGTTTTTTATTGGCGAGACGAAGCATCATCTTGAAATCCCTAATTATGAACGTGTATTCTTGAAGGTGGTGTTCATGAAAAGGCTTAGCGATTGCTAAACTGTATTAAGAAAATTTGGTGGTTTACGTAGGTAACACATAATACGCCCATTAGAGCTGCATTTAGCTGCAACGGTTTTTGTTTTGCATGGAACTCCTTATATAATTAATAAATGTACTTCTTGAAAAAAGAATAGTCAGAAAAGCGGTGAAGGCTAGGATATAAAGTGACCAGGAAAATCTCCAGATTTTAAAGTGGATGGAAAGTCTTCGAGCTCAAAGGTAGCTTTGAATGTAAACATTTCAAGACTTTTAAAAGCTGATTTAATGGTAACCTGAAGCTCAGTGATCAGTTTTTCGAGAAGATTACGGGTAGAATGATTGTTTTATTACCTTTATCAGATAGAACATCAATTCTAGCCAAAAGTATATTTTACCAGAATATTACTTAACAGAATTAATTTAGAAATATAACTAGGCCTTTTATCATTGCTTTTATAAGAAATCATTGCTCATTAATTGCTTATTGCTTATCAATCATTGCTTTTATTAGAAAACAATGATTATTAAATGCTATTTCCAAACTTTTAATTGCTCTACTTTTAAATGTTCTACTTTTGTTTTGAACAACGAATACTGTTGACTTTAAATGAAAAGTAATTGTTCTGGATAAGTGAATTTTCTATGAATATGAGGATCATAATTCGTGCGTGGCTTTGCTACAAATAAGTCACGTTAACGGCGATCAAAATTAAGACCTCAGATACAAAGCCGCAACCCCCATCGAACTTAAGCTCCGCGTACACGTCTCTTGCAGTACTCCATTAACATGCCTAAATGTTCTAATTACTGCGATGACTTTCAGCTTCGCTGTGGCAACTAACTTCACCACGTAATGTGCACGTTCTCTTTCAGTGTTCGAGTAGCAATAAAACCGTCAGAGGTTGACATATTTGTTATCAGCGTGACTCTGAATGTTTTTGATATTCATGCCGCAGCGTGCATAATGCATCCGTTCCAAAACTTCGGTAGATATGAATTGAAAACGGAACACTCTCGTATAATGAAAGCAAAAACACGCTAGGGAAATGAAAGCGGAACACTGCTGTCCCACCGGAGTTTCATAGACACAATCGATCGTTTCTTCCCAGACTTCATTGTTGCTATTTTTAACGCTGGAAGTAAAAGAATATAAACAAAACGGAAGGGGCTGGATTGGCGTTTAGTTAAGTAGCAAATTTTGAGGGTCGCACAGTATTCCGCTAGGTAGAAGTAAACAGTTTTGTTCTTTGCTATCAGTAAAACATCTGACATTTCTCAAACAATTTGACCAGACACATTTGAAAAGAAATAAAATTTTTCTATTAAATGTACTTTTCAATTTATTCCTTCACTTTCAGAATGTTTACTCACTTTCAGGAGCGTTCGAAAAGTGCTACCGCTTTTTACTTTTAGCAGTAAAGTTTGATGCAACATTTTATATCTTTTCATGCTTTGAATACATTTCTTCTACTGTGTGACAGTGAAAGTATTAAATGAAATAAATCAAGAAAATGCGGTAACGGTAAACACAATTCCGAGTGACTTAAAAATAATCGTAACATTGAGATGGCTTACATTGAATGGACTACCTGTTTCAAGCTTCTATAGTTATAATAACTCTTGTCCATTTACAATAATATTCTTATTATAATTACAATATTCTAACTGAAATGACAATCTTACCGTAAATAATTATATTCTTTACTTATAGCAGCATCTTTGATTGTAATAATATTCCAGTTATAACGACGTAAGTAGTTATAATAAAATCACTAACATTTTCTGCGCACATGAATGAGGATGTTTCAATTAAAAAAAACATCTGCATCGCATTTAAATACTTTTATTAATTTGAAATAATTTTCAATGAAAAATATTCATTATCCTAAAAATAAATTTAAAAATTAATTCATAGAAAACTGATTCATAAATTATAACGTAGCAATCACAGCATTTTCATTGACATATAAAATCTCAGTGTTAATTTGAGATCATTTAATTTTTGGCTATACGCTGCTGGTATAAACAGATATTAAAAAGTAGATCAATATTCCTTAGAGAAAATGAAACGCTAAAATTTCATAATTAAACGTATAAGGTATTTCTCCCACCTTCTTAGCTTGCCTTTGTGTTGCAATGGTCAGCACACTCGGCGCGAATTCGAGATATCCGAGGTTCGAGTTCCGGGGAGGGCATTGCTCATTTTCATGACAAGCCAAGAATTCCACTCGTGTGTTTATATTCATTCCACACTCACAGCTCCGCAGGACACGTACGTATACGTTTATATATTCGACTCTGAATACATGCATCATTCTTTGGCGGCATAATTAGCATCTCTGGTTCAGTACTTTTCGTGAAAATAGACATAATTTGCAAAGTTTCTTAATTTTGCACACTAGTGCATTTGCATAATTATCCTGCATCACTTAACTTACGAAAATACGAAGAATTTTGGTTAAATATTCGGTGACAAATAACAAAAAGTCTAAAGCATAATTTTCAACTTCACATGTTATTTGCAAGATTTATGTATACTGGAATTCATTCCGTACTGAATTGAATTTTTAAAATAACCTTGGTATTTTTCCAACTTGCATAGTTGCCAACCTTGAAATATAAAAAACCGGGAGGTTCTCCAGAAAAAAAGGTAGGAACTTCCGGTAGGTTTTCGCCCTGCGCTGCGACGGGATTTCAAAGAAGCTCTAAATTCACTTTATAATACGGTTATTGAATTATTTATGATATAATTTTGGCGTAAAATACATTAATATTTAATTAAGTCTTCTAAATATTTTGCCCTTTTGGGTAATTTTATTCATATATTTCTTACAGTTTTCCACAGGAAAATTCTTAAGGAAGAAAAGCTTTTATTTATTAAATTATATGGAAGAAAAGAAGAAAAGCTTTTATTTATCCTTTCAGTCTTATGATAAAAATAAAATCAACACTTTATAGAAATACTAAAATAATATAAAAAAATCTGAAACGGTTCAGATTTTAACGATAGCCCAAAAAAGACTCATTTAAAGTTTAATATGGTTTATCAGTAAAAATTATCGACACAGATGGCGCAGGTGAAATAGGGAAACATTTTATAGGATATTAGACGAATATGCATTTAGACTAATAAGGGAACTTTGTATATCTTCCGTATATTTAAAAAAATGAAATTATTTTTTTTAAATCAATCAAATTAAAAGTAAAAAATAATATTTTTAAGAACTGCATCTATTCCTTTTAAATAAATTAGTTTGTTAATTAATAACAGATAGATTAAATATGAAGGAATGATACATATTACATTTTTCCAAACGACAACAGACTCGAATGAAAAGTAAAACAAAGCATTAAAATGAAACAAATCGGTGCAAAATAACGTTTCCAGACTAATAGCTCTCTTGGGCTAATAATTAATGTATATATTATTGTGAGGATAAACTTTTAATGCACAATTTCTTGATGTAAAAAAAGACTTAAATATTAACTGATTAATGGTTCACTATCGATTAAATCTCCATAAAAATTCTACAGATGTCCACAGTAGATTAAAACAATTCAGACAAAATACAGTTTGAAAAGAAAAGTTATACTAAAAATTACGATGAAGAAGGGATAGAATTTGCGCAATTTAAATTTCATGAATTCAATAAATTTTATTTATTGCTGGACAACAAATAGGTTTCTTGGTAAAGGCTCAAAATTAAAAATCGGGGAATTCGATGATCTATCGGGAGACTGGAGGAAGCAATGAAAAACTAGGAGAGTTGGCAGCTTTTGAAGATAGCATCTGTTTTGTCTTACAAAAACCACTGGCAAAAATAACTATATTTTCCTTGCTATTTTATTAATGCTTCAAGCAATTATTAATTTTTTCCTCCGCTAAGTATAAAACGAATTCCTTTCCATCGCTGTAAATATAATGTCACTATTTTACTGCTGCTGTACTTACAACATCCCTTGGAATATATTAATTTGTTAGTAGAGTCTTATCATTAGCATTTCCCTACCTGCTTACATTTGGAAAACCCTTTAAATTATATTCATGTTTTAGGGAACACTTGCGTTAAAATTACAGGTAAACAATTAAACATTACATTTATTTAATTAGAATAAATAAATAAGAGTAAATTGAGATTAATTATTACATATAAATGGCTTGTTCATCACATTTTCCCTGGAACCTCTACCGATTGCTAGCGTTCAGAGAAGCCCTTGTTAAGAAACGCTTGCATATTTCTCTAATGGGTTTTTTAAATCTTACTATTATATTAAAAGTAACAACAAGGTAATCCTTGCACATCTGACAACAATTTTTACTCTACATTAACTATCAGATTTTAAAAAAAAACTGTTTTTTGCTTTCATTAATGACGTAAGTGCCACTATACTAATTAGAATATATAATTACGGATGAAATAATGTAATTGAAAAATTGATTTTGTTTTTATTAAAACTTTAATTCAATTACTCAAATTATTACAAAATATGATTATAATTTATTTTGGAATCTAATTTATTTCTTTAACTTGCAAATATAATCTAAATAACTGGTGTCTATACCCCCCCCCAAAAAAGGCATCAAAAAAGCGTTATGCGGTCAAATATCATCTTTGTTTTCTTCAGAAGCAAAGTTTTGCAAAATGGGAAGAACGACGACCGTTTTTATACCGAACGTAAAGCAATACCATGAAAGCGCACAGCGTGCTTGCTTTTTATTTAATCGTCAATGGCCAAGGCACCAACGGCTTCACCATTTACAGGTTAAAACTGCAATGATTGTACGCCTGGATTAACTCATCATGTTCAACGGTCAAACATCACAGAGTCACCTACCGAGGAAATTAATCTTATTTTAGCTCTTTTATTATTATTTTCCTCGACAGATGGCACTACATTTTTGCTCGCTTTGCTTACTGCTTTCAGTTTAAAATACCAACAAATCTTATTAAAAACAATCAATTTTTTTCGTCAGAACCATAGCACTTGCATGCAAATCTGAACTGTTGTTTGATGTATAGCTGATGCCTTTACAAAAAAAAAAAAAAGAAAACCCCGCCAATCACGGCATGCTTTTTAGATTTTGGAAAAGCATTTAACTGGCTCTAGTAGCGAGACTTAACACTTAAAATGGATTAAATAAACCTTCTAACAAATTATATTAAATTTATTAGATCTTACCTAAAATGTCGTACTTATCAAACACGAGTTGGAAATGCATATTCCAACTAGAAGTATATAACGTGCTGGAGTTTCTCAGGGCTCAATTTTAGAACCAATCCTTTTTAATATATTTGTACACGACATGCCGATCCTTTAATAGACTAAGCAGCAAAAAACGTTGCAGCCATAGTATTATTTGTAAAGTCAAGTTCGACCACAACATGATATTAACAATCTTCAGTTCAGTCTAAATATCATCTCAAATTGGTATATTTCTGGAGAATAAAACTAAAAGCTTCAAAATGCTGTATCATATTTTTCTCTGCCGACGATGACAGAATTATCAAATCGTAAATATTGACATTAGTATAAACAGTGAAGTTCTTCCAATAGTTAGTTCCACTAAAATACCTTGGAATTTATTTTGACCAAGAATTTAAATTTAAAGACCAAGTTAACACATTACCGACCGGCCGTCGATTAATCGACGTTTGCTCCCTAGCGCTTACCGACCGGTCGTCGATTAATCGACTTTTGATCTTTAGAAAAAAGCACCGATTATCTGAATAAAGAATGCGAAATGCTTGCTGCTTGCTACTTGTCAATCTAACTTAACCAAATCTAACAGAAAGATCAAAAGTCGATTAATCGACGACCGGTCGGTAAGCGCTAGGGAGCAAACGTCGATTAATCGACGGCCGGTCGGTAATGTGTTAATTATGCGTTACAGAAAGCAAATTTGCTTTCATTGGCAGTTTCCATTCTTTGTCTATACGATAGCGCATATGGGCATACTTAGCGCATATGGGGCTATTAACGTCACTGGAAACCTACAACTACAGATGAAAATTCTGTAAAGTTTTAAAGTCTGAAGAATAATGATGGCTATATGGTTTACGGTTCCATTATACAGAATTTTTCTACTCCTTAAGAAGAGAGATATGTGTTTGATCGCCCTCAAAATCGAGCCCAAAAAATCCTATTTGATTTTAAATAATATCAAATGCTTTTCACAATATGCAGTAAACGTATAAGAGGTTTCTGCACGAATGTACTGCAATAAATTAATTCAGAATGTTTGTTAGATTCGAGTCTAATAAATTCTGAAGCACGAAGTTCCCTATAACAAAGAATTTCTAATTTTAGAATCAAATTAAATTTGCCAAGAAGATTAAAACACACTCATTCATTAACTGCAATATTCTCCTCAAAAATGTTATAATACCTCTTTACTACTGACTAAAACACGAAATTGAGCAATCAATAAACATTACTAAACGACTTTAGCACGAATGAGGACACTAGTGCCTTTGTAAAACTTTTACACTTTATTATGTCTTTAATCCTATTTGTAAAAGGAAAATGAGTTTCAAAGCTTAATGGGCATTGGAGGAAAAACTGTGCATTAAAGAGAAAATGCAGTTTTGTATTGGATTTCATATCCTGATTAGAATAAAGAACATTTGTAAATATTTGAAAAGTACTTAAAACTTTTAGTGAAATGAAGCTGCATTACTTTGGTTAATAGTATTAAAAAAGGTTATTTTAATTTTAACTAATGAGAATAATTTGAAAGGTGTTCATTTGTGAATTTAAAATAGAGTATAGGAGATAATAAATGATTTCAAACATGTGTCTTTGGCATATTAATTATACATTCAATAATTATTAAAACAAGCATCTATGCATTTTTGAAACCTTTTCCTGCACTTAATTTGTTAACAAATTTCAGTGATCAAAATATATTTTGCAAGAGACGTTCTTCCTCTTTGGAGTAAAAATAAGGGCAATTTTAAATGGTGATATGAAGAGGATAACCAATTTTACTGACAATCTTTATTTTAGAAAATTTGGATTTTTTATTTATGCACATGGATATATTTAATTTGCTTTGAAATCCTGAGACTTTTGAAGTCTGACAATAAAAAAATTATTAATTTTCACTGTATTATTTATAGCTTAACAGTAAAAAATAGGGTTATTAAAGATAATAGATACATGATTGCAGTTGTTTCCTATACTCGTTTGTGTTTCTGAAATGATTCGTTTAATTAACGGTTCTTCGAAGATACCATTCATATTTTTTTCGTTGAGCCAAGAATTAAGCTTCCTATGATAAATTGCCGCTTAATTTATTCTATGAATATATAGAATATATATAGGATTTTAGTAACGAAAAATTAATCAGCATTTTAAAATTTGCATTCAAACATCCGCCTAAAAATATGGCTAATGTCGAGACACTGAACTGAATTTATCCCATGTGTCTGAAAGAATCTCTTCTATAAAAACACGGCTATCATTGAGATATTTAATTATGTATTGAACTGAAAGAACACAGTTCACAAAAGGAAAATCTGCAATCCGGTTTATAACTTTAAATTTCTTCACATAAAAATATTAAATTATTTTAGCAAACAAATATTTTTTATTTCAGTAATACTATATAACTTCAATTTTAAACTTATACTGATTGTAAGCAACCACAGTAATTCGAAAACAAAAATAAATAAAACATAGTTAATCAACAATTTGGAATCAAAAAATTCTTTAGGTAACACAAAAGGTTAGAAAAAATAAAGTCAGATTACAATAAGATAAATATTGTATCTTAAAATAATTTATAATTATCTTAAAATAATTAATAATAGTCATGTTTAGAATTCAATACCATTATTCTTACAATTAGCTGACCCTATGCACACAAGATTAGTGCATTTATATGCGATCAGAGAAGCATATTAAATTATATTATATGCGATCAGAGAACATGGTTAAAATAAGGAATAAGATATGCGAATATAAGTTCATTAAATTTTGTTTGCACATTAAATCAAGGAGTAAAATATACATATATAAGCCCATTAACTTTCGAAGCTATTGCATTAAATCGCTATTTAAAATATTTTGTCAAACTATGAAAACGAATATCATCTTAAAAGATGGAATTATTGGAAGCTTTTCTACATCGATTTGTCGTACTTTAATTGCATGAGAGTAAAACAACATTCCAGTTTATCTTAAGCGAAGGATTTGCCTAAATGTTAAAGTTATTAACCATTAAATCACCAGGAACACAGTTTAGAAAAAACGAAATACAGTGGAGGGAAAAATTGAAGGACCAATTATAAAAAGGTGTTTAATGTTAACCCAATGAAACGTATTTGATTAGTAGCTTAAGATAACCGTTATCATGTAGTCCAATGGGATTAACCTTTGCTACACAGAAAGTTGAAACTTGTTGCTCTCGTTCTTTCAGCGCATTCGGAAATTTTAAAAATTTTAATTTCAAAAACTGCATCAGTAGCTGGATAAAATTTCGAGTGTGAAAAGTCGAATGTGTCGTTCGACAAGCAGGTCAAGGTGTAGGTACCTAATGGATAGCAAAAAATTGCTTGAGATTGGGAGAATAGAAGCAGGATAAGCACTGACACACAAGTTTTTAAAAACGTAAAAGCAGCCAAAAGCGCCACATCAGAAATCTAGAAAAGGTTTAACGATACTCGTGATGTTTGCAGACAAGCAAGTCAAGGTGGAAAAGTTGCCCGGTTGTTGCGGTTTTACATCATATCGGTTTGACTGGAGTCGAGCTTTCTTTACTTATTTTACTTGCCAGTCTTTTTTTCAGACAGAGAAAGTGATTCCAGACATGATACAATTTGTTGGGAGCAAAGCACCACAGACAATAAACCGTAACACATTTCTCAAAGCCACTGATTAGCAGAAAGGGGGCGGGATCAGGGCGGGCATAATTTTGAATGCTCACACTGACTTACACAGTTTTATGAGCGCAACTATTAATGCTGAAATACACAGAAATGAAGTTCTTGATCCATATATCAAATCGTTTAGGGATGGAGTTGGTAATAGCTTCCTTCTAATGAATGATAATGTTCGTCGTCATCGCGCTGCGCTACTGTCTGATTATCCTGAGGGCGAAGGAATCCAGCAGATAGCTTAACCCAGCGCGTCATATTCTTCGAATTTAGATCCAGTAGAACAGGTGGGACGCACTAGCATGCCGATTTGCATCACTGCAGTCGGCCGCCTAACATTCACCAGAAGCGTTATGTTGCAATTCATCGTGAATGCATTTTGTTATCGCAGGAACTCTAGAGTTATCTGATAATACACAGCAGTGGAAATCATTGAATTTCCATATTCTACATTGTAAAGCTTTGTATACTTGTCAGGAGTAACTACGCTCTTTATTAATATTTCGTATGTGTGACTAAAACGTTATGAGACAAAAGTTTTTTTGTCTCACGATATATCACATTTCCTATATTCTTACATAAATTTAGTTTTTTTCAGAAATAGGGAATTTTGTATTTTGGAAATATGTCAAGCATGACCGAATAACGATCTTGAGTAAGTTAGACGTTCTTAGCTGCGAAGTTATTGAAGGTATATGATTTTTTTTTATACTTTTTTCTTAAATCCTTCCCCACAGAGTATTTTGAGACCTGCGTCGGATCCGATTGCATTTCAACTATAAATTATGAGAAGCTCTCAGCCGCTTTCAACTGCGCTAGAATTGCATGTTCATATGCAGAAAGCGAAGTGCGTAGCACATATACTAATCGAAGTAGATTTCAAAGTGCCACTGGACTAAAATAGAATACATAATAGTAAGGCTATCATTCAGCGATGATCCACTTAAAACGGAACATGCATAACTTTATTAAGAAGTGTAACATCATTTATCCGAAATAATTTAGAACTATTTCAGATAAGATTCATTTTCGGATAATTCGTGATTTTGCAAATAACGTATAAAACACAATTTCATATAAACCCCAAACGAAAACTGCCAGCTGAAATTCTCTACCAGAAATTTAACGCACAACATTTCATGCATATGACAAGAACTAATTGCTTTAAAATTATTATCATGTATATGATGAAAAGCTGGAGTTGTGTTTGCCAATATTATTTAAAGACATTTAATCTTTTTTGTGAGAAGTAAATTACTCTATTAGAGCTCTTTGAAGTTTCAGTTGAAAAGAATATTATTCATCAGAGAGTACATAGCCTGCTCATATTAATAATGTTTCTAGGATTTAGCTACTACTTCCACTCAGGCTCATAAAACTAGACCCTGAAGGTTCCAGGTAAGTCTTTGTCTCCATTTAATTCCCATTAGTTCCCTTGAAACGCAAAATACTAGATAAATGTAGCAAGAAAATAATATATTTATTGAAAGCTTTCCTCGTGCATAGTAAAAAAGACAATATACGTTTCTTCTTACATAATAGGAAATAAAAAGTAAAACAAAATAATAATATAATAAAAAAATCAGAAAGGTTTCAGATTTTAAATTACGTCCAAAGACGCGTTTTTTTAACATTTTGTGTGTTACCTTTACTTATTAAATATCATGTTCTTCGAACTTAAACTATAAAATTCAGTTCAAGAACAATATCGCAAAATAATTTTAAAATGAGTCTATCTTCAGAATTTCCGATACACAGTTCCGCGCGCTGGAGATAAAAAAGTTTTTTTTTTTCCCGTAGAGTGTTGCCATTGCTCCTTTTTAAATCGTTTGAGTTTGCTCATAAAAATTCGTTAAAGTGTTACAAAATATAAAGTAGATAATAAAACAAATTCCAAATTCGGGCTTCCAGATGCGTATATTCGGGTGGAAACGTACGTCATTCAAAATTGGATGGCTCTAGGTACCGTTGTTTTATTACATTTTGAGCAAATATTCATATACATTTATGCAGATTCTTAATTACTTAACTTTTTTAAATATAATACAGGGCTGCAATATTTGGTAGCAACGGTTTGAAAAGTGAACCGACATTTAATATTTCCGACGTAAAATGCCAAAACGAAAACAATAGCACTTCAGGGACAAAGCCCCTTTGAACTAATAAATGTATCCACTGTTGCTTGAGAAAAACAATTTAAAGGGAAACTGAAAAACTGCCTTACTTTTTCGCAGAACTAAATCCCTCTAAATAAATCCTTATATATATATATGAACTAAGTCAGACAACAAGTTAATAACTCTCTGTTACAAGTCTGTGTTAATTTATTGCTGCTGCGTTTAAGCACCTGCTAAAGAGTTACAAGACAAAGTGTCTAGTCACAGGCATAAAGAACAGGCAGAATCTCATTCTCTTTCTCTTTACGTACTGTCTGCGTAAATGCAAAAATGAAACAACCTACAATCAAATTTGAATTTTTTAATTTTAGTTTTAAATTTCTAGTTTAGGGGAAGCAGTAAAACGATAGGGAAGAAACAATTTAAAAAGGGTTGGAAGTTGTGACTCTATATAACTACTCATGAAAAAATCTTAAATAAATTTGAATTATAAGAATGTATTAATGCGCAGTGAAAAAAATATGGAAAACACTAATTTCAATAAAAAGAATTTGAAACTAAAACTCTGCACAGCTCTTCATAAAATTAACTACGAAAATTGTCAGATATAAATTGTATTGCTTTTAAAGCTAAAAAATACATTAACTTGTTGCTGATGCTAACGTACATTAATTTATTGGAAAGAATTAATTTCATAATTTATGCATTGGTTTTTCAAGAAAAATTTTATTTCAGATCTCGAGTACATATTGACCTTTTATAAAATTTTTATTTTAACATATAAAATTAATAAATAATAATATTAAAAATATAATATAATAATAATATAAAATTAATTCGGAA
>KK115717.1:954214-979061 GCA_000611955.2 Stegodyphus mimosarum
TTCCCTTATCGATCCGGCACTACCTCGGGTCAAGGTCTAGGAAGCGTTCCAAATTCTCTGTGGTGACACTCCTGCAGAATCAATCACGAGATTTCTCATTCGCTACTAGACACATTCTAACTTCAAGCTCTGATCTCCGTATTTCTTGAATGGGGAATTTCTCCGGAATGAACTATAAACGAGACTTCAGAAAAGGATTCTTTCATTTCATATGAGAGTTAAGTAGCATTTTTATGGTTACAAAAATACAGGTATGATTTCTGATACAGATTTTTTCTAAAGAGCAGTTAAGAACTAAAACTTTAGATAATACTTCGATGGAATAAATTATACCGCTTTGGAATCCTTGACATCTGCTTTAAGTTTAATGATGTGGAAAAAATTACGAAAGTCAGCCATCGCAGTACTAGTTTTTAGACACTACATTACCATGTAAATACCATCAAGTCCTAATTCTGCTGTATATTTGGAGTAGATGAATTATTTTACATATATTCATTCTTTATATTATAAACACATATTTCATTCAAATTCAATACACCCGGTTTGATTTTCCAATGTTACTTGAAATTTTTGCGAAACAAATGATAAATGTATCTGCTTTCACGGCACGCATATTTCCTAAAATAAGGAAACAATTGCCATTCAGAAGTGTCAAATATTATTATCAAGCGCACTAACGCACTCAATTGCACTTATCAACAATCTACAGTTACAATATCAAAAATCTGATATAGAGCCCACATGACTATTGCAGGCTATTGAATTATACATGCTTTCTGCTGCACTTTAAGCTTTTTTCCTCGAATTATTCTAACTTAATGAAACGATCTCTCAAAGCGAATTGAAAATAACATAAAAAATTGCAAGTTTTGAAATTCATTATTCCGGTTAAATTTTATCGTATTGAAGTCAAATTTCTTATAATTTTACTTTTTCATAACGAGTATAAAATTCCCCAAATATAGATATAGGAACCGGGAGACTGCACTTAAAAGTTAATTTCTGAATTTGCCGAAAATTATTATTATAATTATTTTTTTCAATTTGTCATTGCCAAAACATGCATATTTTCGTTATTTAAAACACTTCTGCAGTTGGAAGTACATAACTACGACCAACGATCGCGAAAATAAAAAGCCATATACATATATAATATGATGAGAAAGAGACGTAGCAAAACTGATGGCGAAGCACGTAGATGGCATTGGAGAGGAAGAATTCTGATTGGGTAGAATGTTAAAATTTTGAATCCGTAATGACTAGGAAACTTATCAGTCGAATAGGATTAAATTCCATTTTTATTTAAATTGATATTTGTGACCATAATCACTTGGCCCTCTAATCGTGCCTATTTCCAGAACATTTACATTTTTGAATACTATTGCGATAGCAAGAGAACATAGCGTAATTGCGTCCATGCAGCACAGAGGGTGAAGCTAAAAAGTGCACAGCTATTCAATATGGCAGTTCACCAAGCGCAAAGATTTGGTTTGGGTTGAAAGCTTTCAGTTCGAGAAATTTTCAGTTCAAGTTCCTAGTTAGCTACGCCATCAGCATTACGCCTATCTATGTGACATAGATTTATCTAGAAATGAAAAACCTAAATTAAAAGCCTATTGCTAAATTGAATTATGAAGTTTATTTACGTAATTTTTATCTCACACACACACACACATATATATATATATATATATATATGGCTTTGCCGGTTGCAATAAAAACAATAGAAAAGAGAAGTAACAACTAGATGTTCTAGCAGTCCCATATAGAAAATTTCAATGCTCTATGGCGCATCGTTTTATACGAGGTACACACATCCGTACATATATTTTACAATCCGTTTTCGAATAAAGAGTCCTTAAATTTTGTCCGTGCGAGCAGACTTACCGCTAAAAATAGTTAAAATGGATTCGGAAACAGTCGAAATGGATATTTCCATTGGAATATAATACCCGAAAGTTTTTGCGATTACAATACTTCCTTTACGTCGACATCACTATTTGGTCTATTTTACTAATTTGTTGTTACCATTGTTTGAGTTTGCTGTTCGAGGATTTTTTTTTTTTTTTTGGTCTTTCGTGTCTGCGCCTTGTCTAAATGTTTGGATTTGTTCTTTTTCTTCACTTTTATGTTTATAATTATTATCAACACATGATTATTTTCATTTAGATATTTTCTGTTTCAAATTTCCTTTGCTGAAATGGCCGTGGCCTGTCATGACCATGTAACCAACGTGTTCGGTTAGGCGGGTCGGACTGCGCCCACTACTGCTACTTACTTCCTTTACGTCGTACAAGAATGGTACAGGATGTAGAAATAGTATAAAGTTGGGAATGAGACGTTTTGAAAGAATCTTTCCAAATTTTCTATCATTACGTTAGTTACATTACTCTGTAACATATCTACCATACACGCTATTAGGCAAGCGTTGTTATTGCGATAAATGGAAAGTCCTTAATTAGTATTCCACGTAGTCTAGCAAATAGCTATTATCGGACTCCTGCTACGTCAGAGAATTTTAATTTACCTTTCGAATTTAACCGGCCTACAGTTGAACAGACTTGAGCTATTTAAAAGCAATAAATACAGTTCTTGATAATCTAAATCTTTATATATATAAACACTGAACATTCATCTGTGTACAATCGGATATACACCTTGGCATAGACTCATTGCATAGCTGATTACAGAATCTTCTTAAGATGATTAGAAAGCTGTTAATGTTTTCACTAAACGAACTTCATATCTTGGTAAAACACAAGTTACTGCCATTTCATTTGCAAGAAGATATTTGATACATACATATTCCGTAAGCGATGTAATGAAACTATGTGTAAATACTTCTTATAGAATTAAAGCTTTTATTTCGTAAGCAATGCAAAAACATCCTCTGTGTTAATTTATGAAGGAATAATATCACAGCAAATTTCTTCCCTACCGTTTAGCATAGGTCTATTGAAAAGCTCATTTCAAATTGATGATTTAGTTATTCCAACCCAAGCGACGTGTTGAAGAATGCATTTTACAGTGTTGAAATAGCTTACGCCTTAACGATTGGCAGTCTACTTAGCATTATCTGTAAGGGACCCAAAATACTGAATGAACATAATAACACACTTCCAAGTTATTAAAAATCTGCTAAATGAAAACAATCTCTAAGATCATCTGATAATATCCTTGCAGTATCATTTCTACAAGTAATGGTTAAAAAATCAAGATACTTTTAATCCATTAATAAGCGGGTAAACATCTGTACAAAATCAAATTGAGCAGTTTTTATCCGAACTCTGTTGCTTTTAATTTGAGATGTCATTTATCAAATGTATCAAAATTTAGGTTCACATCTAATTTTGTAATCAGAAACAAAAATATAACGCATAGAGCAGTGGGACATTTTACAGATTTACTAATTATAAAAACATTCCAATTAAAATTAAATTAATTCCAATACAGAATTTAAATGACTTATTGAGCAAAATGTTATAACTAGATATTTAAGCTGTTTATTTACATTAATTATTTGACATAAAAAGTACACTGTTACACAAAATATAATACTCACTTTGCTCGAGAATTTTTATTTTGTTTTTGAACTGAAAAGGTAAAGTGACTTTGCAATCAAAGAATTAGTTATTTTCATTTTATTATTTCGTTTTATTAATCATAATATAAAAAAGTGTGAGAGAGTTTTCTACTATGATTATTTTATTACTGGAAAAATAAAATTAATTAATTCACGGTAATGCATATTAAAATCTTTCGCTTTAGATGGAAGAGATTATTAGAAAGACTGACATCATTATCTGACTTTTCCTATTCATTATTCATTCTTAAATACGTTCTTCGGAATAATTATTACACAGTCCAGTCACATTAATGTGACCACCACGTACTTTCCATGTCAGAGTTAAATAACCAATCACAGAAGGCAGGTGGCAGCACAGTGCAGTTGAGCGTATATAAAGGGTGTGTGAGGGCTTCGAAAAAGATTTCAATCGTTGGCGTAATGCAGAAACGAAGCGATTTATCCGACTTCCAAAAGGGCATGATCATTGGCTTTCGGGCCAAGGGTGGAAGCATTTCCGAAACGGCTGAGTTTGTGAACTGTTCGCGTGCCGCCGTGGTAAAAGTGTACCGTGCATGGCAAAATGGGACTGTCCAAAATCAGCGACGTGGCAAATGTGGTGCACCACGGGCCATAGATGACAGAGGCGAACGACGGTTGCGGAGATGCGTTCGGGCAGATAGACGGGCTACCGTTGAGCAACTGACCACCAAAATGAACCAAGGGGCTACCAAAAGTGTCTCCCAAAGTACTATTCAGCGAACATTGCTGCGTCTGGGCCTCCGAAGCAGACGCCTGGTTCGTGCACCTATGCTGACTGCTGTTCATCGACGGCGAAGGCTAGAATTTGCACGCCAGTACAGCAGCTGGACGTCCACTGAGTGGCGACAGGTTGCGTTTTCGGATGAATCGCGTTTTATGCTCCATCGGACAGATGGACGTTGGCGTATAAGGCGTGAAACCTCTGAAAGGAACCACCCTGCAACCATTGCCGGAACGGTCCAAGCTGGAGGCGGGAGCATTATGGTCTGGGGAATGTTTTCCTGGCATTCTCTAGGTTCACTGATCATTGTGGAAGGCACAATGGATCAATACAAGTACGCATCTGTCCTTGCGGACCATGTTCACCCCTACATGCGCATTGTTTTTCCTCAGGATGATGGCATCTTCCAGCAGGACAATGCGAGGTGCCATACAGCTGCCAGTGTACGTGCGTGGTTCGAAGAGCACCAGGATGAGTTTACCGTCCTCCCCTGGCCAGCAAACTCACCTGACTTAAACCCAATCGAGCATCTGTGGGACCATCTCGATCGAGTTGTTCGCGCCATGGATCCTCAACCGCGTAATCTAGCGCAGCTGGCCACGGCATTAGAGTCGGCATGGCTCAACATCCCAGAGAACACCTTCAGGGACCTATGTGACCCTCTTCCTGCACGTCTCGCAGCAGTCCGCTCTGCGAAAGGTGGTTATTCTGGCTTTTGACAGATGGTCACATTAATGTGACTGGACTGTGTATAAAGAAACTTTAGACTGTCTATAATATGTATTACTAATCCTCTTCTACGGACATACGATTACAAGGGTTTTACAAATGTATTCAGCAAATGAATTTATTTCAGGAAAAAAAAAACCCTGCAGAATGGAACGTACTATAGTTCCAAATGTATGTATGCAAAGTTCTTGCTGCTTTCAATAAACGAATTTCAAAACGTTATATAAATTTTTATCAGCTTTCAACGTACAATACACGCACCGTTATAGTCTATAACCTTTTATCAGTCATCCAGCAACAATTCTATTCACTTTTTCAAAAGCTCCTTTCCTCTACTGCCGAAGAAAGTTTACAATCCATCGCGAAGATCTTGTACATTTTCGTACTTCTATTATCTGAAGAATGCACGGTAATAAGCGTAAAATGTGGTAATCTGTTGAAGCAGTAGCCAGTGGATGTGAGGAGAGGATGCGGTCTTTCTTCGACTGGCTGGTCTCCTTTAATTTCCTCTGAATCCGAATGAGATGTGGGGCGTTATCGCGATATCTTGGCGTTATCGCGATAAAAGACTACTCCAACATATTTTACCAGAGATTAGCGCTTTTATGTCAACGCATTGGGAAGATAGTCCATGTAGAGAAATGTGGTGTTCAGGTAAACTAATACTAAGCGAGACACACGCGTATGTGTCAAAGGTAATGTTGTATGTGCGCAATAGTTGCTGGCCTATACTTAAAACTTAAGTACATCGCGCGCGTTAACCCTAGAAAAGGAATAAATCAAATATTTCACTTACCCCAATTACTGTATAGTGCCTTTCAGAAGATAAACATATTTATTTCAATCAAATTAATTCATTTAATTACTTCTGAATATATTTACTTGCATTTCTTTAACTAATTAAACAGGAATGAATATTAGGGAATCATCAATTGGTTGCGCAACCAGCATGTGTATGAAAACGGATCTGAAAATAATATGTTGACATCGTTCATTTTTTTAGCTGGAAACACATATTATCACGTTCATGAATTCTTGATGTTACACTGATCACATTTTAGTCGTTTATTTCTTGTAGTGTACAGAGTGTTTTTTTTAAACTGACACTACTCAGAGCCATCTGTAGCTCGATATATCAATCTAGGAATACTAATGACGACAAGGGAAAAATTCCGTGAAAAAAAATTAGTTCTAGAAGTTGCCGAAAAGGGAAAATGCGGCGCTGTTACAGTCTACACAACTGAAAATTTACATGTATTGTAAATAAAATTTGAAAATCCACATGTTCAATTTTGTAAACAACAGCAACGACAGAAATCTAGTCTCTCAATTTACCTCAGCGCTACTAGTGAAATTGTTTTATCTTCATTAATGGAAACCAACCATCGAATTTAGAAGTTGTAACAACCTACATAAATAATCTTTATCAATTAATGTATGGAAATGCATAATTCAGATGTTTGCAGAAACAGATTTTTAACAGTTCGATTTGTTAGAGGGTGGAAACAGGTATTAGAACACACAGTTACCGATATCTCGATTGCAGTCGCTGACGGCCCTTGGAACCACTGATGGTAGTAGCAGTGCTCGGGGAATAGCACGGCAACTGAATTTCAATCTTTCAATACTATGGCAAATTTTGAGAAAAGTTCTTCACTTCTACCCACACAAGATAAGCCGCTTACAAGGATTACATACAAAGACTATGATAAACGGGTGGCTTTTTCTCTGACATTTTGTGCCTGGATGTCGACGATGATTAGCCGTAAAGAATTCTGCGGGGAGATGAAGCCCATTTTCATCTAAATGGGACTATTAAAACTCACAGCTGCCGAGTTCGGCCATCCGAATAGTTCCATGCGATACAGGAAATAGCACTGCATTCAACAAAAGTCATTCTGATGTGGATTTACAGTAAACGTTATCAGAGGACCATTCTTTTTCCAAGAACATTATTTTAATGGGACCACCATACGTCTGTACACGTAAAGGTATCATAGTTTGCTGAATAATTCTGTCATTCCACAATTTCAGCACAAGAAGTTGCTGGATCAGGTAACTTTTATGCAAGATCGAGGGCCTCCGCACATTGTTCTATCGGTACAGCAGCTGTTACAGCATCACTTCACAGAAGAAAGGTCATAAGTCGCTTTTTGCCACTTGCATGGCCGCCTCGCCCCCTGTATATAACCCGATGTGACTCTCTCCTTGGAGTTATATGAAGTTCAAAGTCTGTCTTGGTCGAATCCTGATCTTGACGAGGATCTGTGTTCAGCACTCCTGGAGACATGTTACGTTCCGCCATCGAGAATGTTGTGTGCGGTATGCACTGCGTGTTCCATAAGAGGATTATCATATTGTAAGAAGTCCTTGTCATATTGTGCTTTTAACTAACTATCATATGTGAAAAACTGAGAAGTGATAAATTTTAGTGGTTACAAGGAAGTTAATTAATTAGTACTGTTCATCTGTTAGCATCTATTCATCAAATAGTACTCATCTAAAGTCCGCAAATGTAAGGTAAAAATACTTTCTTCTTTAATACAATAGAATTTATTTTATCTCTCTCTTTCTAACTTGATAGCAATAAAGATGCATTCTAAATTTTTTAACTTAAGTGTAGTCACTAAAAATCATTTCATCTCAGTTTGCACAACTTATTTTTTTTTCCGGTTTTTTCAGGTTACAGTATTATTTTTATTTATTGAGTTTCTTTCTTTCTTTCTTTTTTTTTCAGTAACTTGTTTTGCTATAACACTTGCTTGAAATCAAATAAATAGTGTTGGTACTCTTTTTGCATTATTTGACACGCAGCGGTTTATGTTTAGTCTAATTTTTCCGAATTTGGGAATTAAGATTTTGCCTTTCCAGCCTGTACGCTAGATAAATGCACAGTTTGATTTGATTTAATTTAATATTATTTTATATTCTTAATTCGCATATATTTGTGAATATATAACTTCGGGCTGGCTGTCTTACTTCTCTCAATACACCAACCCCCTTATAAAGATATGCCAGGATATATATAATCTTTTTGCGTTAATTTTTACACAATTTGAACTCTATGGGAAACTGAAACAGGACTTGATTAATGTATTCTTCAATGGTATATTGCATTTTGAAATACATTTATTTTCAGTATGTGTGATTTGAAAATAATGTTATTTGAAAATTTTATTTTTTCTGTTGTATTTTATAAATATTTCCGCTGTTTTTCACAAGCTTGGATACCGAAATTGGGTTTTGGTTTTGAGCATTTTTTCCATTGTTTTACTCGTATCATGTTTATAGTTTTAAAGAAAAAATAACTTATTCTCATGTTTCTTTTTTTATTTTTCTTAAAATAAAGACTCATTGCAAGGCATTTAAAAACAAATTTAATAATATATATAGTTGAGAGCCTTTCACCCAAATTCTACAAATAATTACAAATCCCTCACATTTTAAAACTGAAGAAGAGATTTACATACATATATACACTCACGTTTGTGAAAATTGCAACACCATGAAGGACTTACGCGAGTGAGCTGAAATTTTCAGGAAATGCAAAGTAGCGCATGATATGCAAATGATTAGAATTGCAAATCCGTAGCGCATGCGTATGCTGATCAGCGCCCTCTGAACGGCTGATGGATCCGAATAAATAGACGGCTGTAGCGAGGCGTGTATGGTTATCGGTGGTTATCTGCTAGTGGTAAACGTTAACTCAATCTGTACTTATGCCTCGTCGACGAAAGAGAGCGAGATTTGAACAACTTACAGAGTTTGAACGAGGGAGAATCATCGGCCTTCGTGAAGCTGGATTGTCGTATCGTGCAGTAGCCTCTCGTGTGCAGCGTAACAGCAGCACAGTGATGCGCGTTTGGAAGCAGTGGACGGACGAGTGTCGGACAACTCGGAAATCCGGGAGTGGACCCCGAAATGTGACGTCAGCTCGCGATGATAGACACCTGGTCCGCATGGCGCGGACGGACCGTACAGCTTCCTCTAGACAATTGGCAGCACTGTGGTCAATAGCTACAGGTGTTTCATTGTGTGCTTCATCAATTCGTAGACGTCTGCTGCAGTGTGGACTGCGCGCACGGACTCCTTTATACAGGATCCCCCTAACGCACGACCATCGCCGCCTGCGGCTACAATGGGCCAATCAGCATAGAGACTGGCGTGCTGATTGGCAGCATGTCGTGTTTTCTGACGAATCCCGCTTTAATTTGTGGTACCATGATGGCCGCATTCGTGTCAGACGCTATGCCGGTGAACGCCACCTTCCGGAGTGCATTATCGAACGCCACAGTGGACGAACACCCGGAGTTATGGTCTGGGGCGCCATAGCATATCATAGACGATCTCAATTGCTACGAATTGTGGGCAATCTGAACAGCAACCGGTATATCCGTGAAGTTCTACAGCCCGAAGCTGTTCCCTTCCTTCAAAGCTTGCCAGGCGCTGTATTTCAACAGGACAATGCCCGCCCTCATACTGCTCGGATTGTTAAATCCTTCTTTGCAGCGCAGCAGGTACAGCTTCTTCCTTGGCCTGCGTGTTCCCCGGATATGTCGCCAATTGAACATGTGTGGGATGTCATTGGTCGGCGTCTTGCTCGTGATCCTCGTCCTGTTGCGTCTGCAGACGAACTTTGGGTACGCGTACAAACGATATGGAATGCTCTTCCTCAGTCAGACATTCAAACTTTGTTTGACTCCATGCCACGTCGTGTAGCAGCACTTATTGCGGCGCGTGGTGGCCACACAAAATACTGATTCTGATCTCTTGTTCTTGTTTGTTTGCTTTGAACATTTAATCATTTATTTGTACCACTACCACTCAACTGTGTATTAAATTGCATTCAATTATGACGATTCCTTCTTGGTGTTGCAATTTTCACAAACGTGAGTGTATAATGTGAGTGTGTGTTTGCAAAAATAATTTTTCATTTCATTAAAGGAAACGAGACGCATGAAAATTTACGATTCATTCTAACAAGCTAATTTGCTTTTTTTTCTAACAAAATAATTGACAGAGCTAAATTTCCAATGAACTGATGGCATTTATTTTTTCTTTTCGGGACGAAATCAAAATGTAAGAGGAAAACATGTCCTAAAAATCAAAACATTTTTATTATACTCTCATTCTGGAAACAACCGCTTACTAAAAAGGTTTTTTTTTCTAAAAATAAAAAAAGATAATTTATAAATTACACAATAACAAACTTCTTTTCCAACAGGGAAATAAAAACTTGCAAATAAATAATAAATTTAAATAAATATAGGAGGAGGGAAATAAAAAATAAAAAAACACGATTCCCTTGTTAGCGTCTGACACGCAAAGAGCCCATTACGCTGTTGGCTACACTCAATGTTACAAGTTTTTATTTGGAATAAGTCCCTTGATATTACTCAAACTAAAGTAATAAGAAGGGACTTGCTACAAAAGAACATTCGTTGAACATTTTTGAATAGTAACAGTGGTCAAGATCTTTTGATTTTTAAGCAACAAATACCTGCTTAACTTCAAAAATGTTACCCTAGTTCCTGTTACATACGCATTTAGAGAAAATACGAGTCATTATCACGTGTGTATGCACATTACATTTTTTTAAGAACTTAAAAGCTCGCAAGCATCCACTCACAAACAACTAAGATAATTCTCAAAAATCCTACATTTTCAATTCATCTCTGTCATCGATGTCTACCATTAACTCAAACTGAGTTTGAAGACGCTTAAAAAAACAAAAGAAAGAAAAACTGCATCCTAATTAAGATAAATACACTATTATAAATTTATCTATATTTTAAAGCAATTTAATATGGAGAATACACTTGATTGCTTACGTAAATTAAATAACTACTTAAAGCAGAAATTAAAAACAAATCTTTTCAATTTCGAAACGAGTTTAGTATGAAGCAGAAGATAAATGATTATACACTTATTTTTAAGATTAACCAATTTAGTTTTAATTAATAATTTTACAAAGCGTAATTTGACTGTATACGCATTCCGGATTGTGTAGAATTAAATTACGCTTTGTCGTAGATAAAAACAATTTCCACATATCATGACATCATACGCTATCACAAGCACTTTTGTATTTTTCGTTGACAGTTTTTTTCCTACACTGACGTTAGAGGTCATAATCTTTCTATCATTCCGCAATAAACAAAATGCATCCTATTATTGACAAGACTCGGTTACTCAGAAATAGACCATTCTCTTTATTTTTATAAATTACACGGACAAAAATATTACTTAGAGTTGTACAACAATGCTGCCCATTAATGGAAAACAAGCAATTCCAAAGATTTATTTGATAATTATATTATACTAGCGGAAGTACCCGATGCCAGTTAAGTTAGATTGAGAGTAATATATCTAAGAACACAGAGAACGATACCACTGTAATTCTTCTCTAATAATGATGCAAAAAATACGATTCATAGTCGTACATTTTTCAGTTTGATGTGATATGGAATCCACATAAAAAATGTCGATAGAAAAATAAACTAATTCTCTCTCATTATCAGCAACAATGGTACGCAGTTTTTAATGATTTTCGGCTTTCTAATCAAATGATCGTAAAAACTGAAGTTCCATCCAATATTTCACCTATACTCAATTTTAGTTGATTAAATGTGGCAAAAGATTTATGATAATTGATCAGAAATCAATAACGCGAAAAAACAAACAAACACACAAACAGACAGTCTTCTTTATATATATAGACTTTGTAAAACTTACAAAATTTTATTAACAAACTTTATGATTTGAAAGCCAGCAGAACATTCTTCTTCACATATAGTGCTGTATATGCTTTCTACATACATAAGAGACAATAAGATTATTTGAAAATTTTCTGAAAACATGTATATCCTATACGTATATATCACGTACTGACGCACACATGCATAATGTTCACAATATAGTATAATACTGGATATATATGTATATAATGATATATTATATATGTATATAATGATTTTAATCCAGTTAATGCAAATTCTCTGGTCCAACTACTAGTAATGAATAATAAAGAAGATTAAGAACTGCGTTCATTGCGTTTCAATCGCTTAGACAAAGCTAGTTCATTAAGGAAAAATAATTAAATATGTTATGCTTTGCACACTTACGGGCGCAGCACGCCTACGGGTGCAAAATATTTATTTCGAGCTGTGACAATACCTTTCTTTGCAATCGGTGAATTTGTATATTAGTAAATTTGAAAGACAAATATATTGTTACGTTTTTTTCTTCAAGGTTCGTGGATTTGGAGTGAATAACGACGGCGACACTTGATAAAGTATCAAAACACATTTTATTGGCCAGTATTTTACAAGACAGCTCCAAAACCACGCTTACAGTCGTCGAAGAACTACTATAAACACGCTGAGATAATCAGCGACACAGCCTTCAGACTATCAGGTTGTAATGGTGCAGACAGCTTCACGGCAAAGCACAGAGTACAGCTCCCGACCAAAGAACCTCTATGTAAAGAAGGAAAGGCTCCATAGACGTAATGTAAACCACTTTGTCTGGAACGCCGCTACAAAGAAAAGGGAACATTCGCCAAGAGATTTGGCGACGGAATCTGTAGGCGAGAATTTCCTCTCTGTGATGTGCCGGTTCTTTGGTACCTAGCCGACATTTCCCCCCTCCGCGACGTGTATAGGAAATTGAGGTACACGGGTTAAGATGAATCGTTCTTTGACTTGTCGCAATAATTTAAACTCGGAAATGATGAAATATTAGGTGAAGTTTCACTTTCACTGGCTATTTAACTTCCATTGTCCATATCGCTATTGGAAACCAAAGAACCTATTCTTTGTTTAAACTTTTGCTAAACGTAACGGTTGAACCTGTCCAAACCAACTTCGACATTCAGCTTCGAGCTTTGGCGCTTTTTGGCGACAGATATTTCACGCATGCGCAATTGTTTCCCTTTTCGTTGGAAGGGAGCCACTTCTGCTTCTGCGAAGTTTTCCTTCTTAACAGTACATATTCTTTGTCCCGACTCTCCTCAGTCGTTCTCGGAACTCCACGTACTCTCGAGACTGACTCTCCACGCTAGAACTCTCGATGCACTCGACGATACGCTAGAGTATAGCTTCCGACTCGGTTCAGTCGTTCCCGAAGCTCAACACACTCTAAGATAAAACTCGACGATGCTCTATCTCGCGATACACTAAGAAACGCTCTCGATGTAGTCGAGGACCAACTAGACACTCGCTTACTGACTGACTATCAGCTCGCTAGACGAAACGCCAACTCACTCTCTGCGTACCAGCAGGGTTTATTTAGCTTTTGGCTTGTATTCGAGAACGTTCTGGGCTAAACCAGGAAAAATTCGTTCTAGTAGGTTCTCCATGCGTCTATAGCATATCGCCAATTTTGTCGCCAAATGGGTAATTTCTCGCCAAATGTGGCAACACTGCCTTTCCTTTCCATTTTATGGTAACCCTAAACGTGCTTTGCGGGAAAGCTATCTTACCGCGCCTGGACATTTCGTAACAATATTATGTTTTGGTGAGATGCAATTCTTTTAAATCACTGAATATTCTGTTTAAAGTTGAAACATATTTAAAAACACATATATATCTTACGATTTGCCAAGTAGCAATACGTTGCTTTGAAATCACTAAGTTTCATTCATAAATTTTATTAAATTCCATGAGCATAAAATAAATAAAAAAAATTGGAAAGTCAAAATTTGGGCTTCGAAGTGCACATATAGCACATCATTCAACAAATCACGGGCCTGACTTACAGATTAATTACGCCACCTCATAATTTTCCTAAACCTAATCTAATAGTCCTAACCTTCAAACGGCCCACCAGCGGCCGAGCGGTAAAGACGCTGAACACTGGTAGTTCGGTCCAAGGTTCGAATCCCGCGAACGGGCTGGCTGCATGGGCGTTTTCGTGTTTTTCCCCATGCGTAACGTGTGTACGAGCCAGTTTCCCTTAGAAAGTCCTCCACGAAGGCATCCCTCCCTTTAGGCAGATAGCCCTCGTGTGCTTTGCCATAATTGAATAACCTAACCTAACCTAACCTTCAAACGTCACGTGCCACAATTTCATGACAATTTGGCGTTTAGTTTAAAAGTTACAGTAGGTTTAGCGAAATAACTTTTGTTTGTTTAAAAACAATAAATGACAAAGAATTTCGTGTGTTGATGGGAAAATATCGTTCAAGCAAAGCAATGGTTTGATATTGATCAAAGCAATGGATTATTGGTCACTTTACTTAGCCTGTTCCGCCAAACTAAGTTAATGGCACTACAGGGTTAGGAAGTCATCCTAGTCATTGCTATAAAGCTGACGGTTAGGCCGCCTTTCTACATTTTACATTAATCATTAGTTTCTTGGATATAATTATTTTCATTCACTTGCTTCATTATCTCTAAGATGCCCTTGTTGCAGTAATAGTCCGTGAACAGTGTATTCACAGGATATGTGATGTAGTCGGAAGGAAAGAATTGCTGTCGTAGGTGCTCTGTCAGAGGGCAGGAGAACAGGTAATGTAGTGCGTCCGCGTCTTCCCCGCGAAAACCGCAAGAACAGTTGACGTCCCGTCTGAGGAATCGTCTGTAATACGCTGGGAATTTCCCGTGGTTGATACAGGCCTGGAGGAAGAGTCGGTTACATTTGAGCCTCTTGAGAGTAGGTATTGGGAAGATGTTGTAAGTAAATCTTCTTGTCTCTTCTTCCTGCCATCGTGATGACCATGTCTCTTGGAATGTTGTCTTGAGGAGCATTTTTGCAACTTCTGCGGAAAACGGAACTTCCTTGTCAATTTCTGTTTTGAGAGCTGCGGACTTAGCTAGTTCATCCGCTCGTTCGTTACCTTTCTGCCCGGTGTGTCCTTTTATCCAGTTGATATTTAAAGGAATGGAGGAGCCTAACGTTAAGAGGATCTCTCTAAGTGCTGCCGTGTGCGGATGTTTTGGAGGAAAAGAATTCAGCGCATTCAGAACGCTCATGCTATCTGTGAAGAATGAAGTGTGAGCTGCTGGTTGCGTACCTAATGATAAAGCTGCTTCTTTGAGTGCAAGGAACTCGGCTTGGAAGGCTGAAGCATGGTTGCTTAGACGGAATTGAGCTTGATAAATTTCTTCATAGTTTGAAAAGACCGTGAACGCTGCCCCCACTCGTCCTGAAATTTTTTATCCGTCAGAGAAAATCTCTCTTTGTTGTCCTGATGGTGGCGATTTGCACCAGGAAAGGATGGGTTGATCTCCTGGGTGTAAGACAGGGGGATCTTGGAAGCTTTCTATGCTGGCATAGGAGAGATGCAAATCTTCTTTAATGCGAAGATCCTCTTTGTAGAGTAGAAGTCGGTAGATTGATCTGTCTAATTCTTCTTTGAGGTCGAGTGGGAGAGTGCCACCTAGAACCAGAAGTGCTGCGGTTGATGTGGTGCTATACGCACTGGTGATTTTTAGCAATGGCTTGATTATCCGGATACTGCTCCATCGACAACAACGATTAAGCGATTAAGAGGAGGTATTCTGACTTTAAACGCGGTCGCACAGACACAAATGACGCTGAACGATCAGGTCGCCCGAATTCGGCTGTTGTTCCGGGAAACATAAAAAAAAAGTCCAAAAAATCATTTTGGCTGATTGTAAATGGAAATTGCTTGAGATGCCACAGGAGTTGAAGATACCAGAAGTCACTGTATTCACTATTTTGCATAAGAAAAGCTGTGTTCAAAGTGGGTGCCGCGTTTGCTAACAGTCGATCAAAAATAACAACGCATCGACGATTCAGAGGGCTGTTTAAGTAAAATAAAAATGAATTTTTACATCTATATGTGACAATGAATGAAATATGGATCCATTACTACACGTTTGAATCAAAACGATCGTCAGCTGAGTGGACACCAGCCGGTGAAAGCCGTCCAAAGCAACCAAAAACTCAAGCGTCAACTGGCAAGGTTATGGCCTCCGTATTTTGGGATGCGCATGGAATTTTGTTCATTGATTACCTTGAGAATAAATTAATAGTGAAAATTATATGGCCTTATTTGATGGAATGTGTGAAGAAATAAAGACGAAACGTCCTCCAATGCAAAAGAAAAAAAACTGCTGTTTCATCAAGACAACGCACAGAGTCACACGTCAATGAAAACGATGATCAAATTTAATGAATTGTGGTTCGAATTTCTTTGCTACCCACCATATAATCCAGATCTGCTTCACAGTGACTACTGACTGTTTGCAGATCTCAAAAGAATGCTCCATGGAAAGAGGTTTGGCTCAAAGTTGAAGCCTATTTAGTAAGTAAATACAAATCGTTCTACGAAAAGGCTGAGTGGTGACTAAAAAAATTAGAGGAACGCTGGACTAAATATATCATCTTGAAGGAGAGTATCTTGATGAGTAAAGTTGAATTTTGCCTAAAAGTAGTATTATTTGTTAAGCCCACGACATACTGAGTGATGTGTTATTCTGGTGGAGGACTATGAAAATTCAAAATCTGATAGCTCTAGGTGTGGCCGTTTTTTCCTATTGCATTCATGTATACAAGTACTTTATTATTTAACAATAGACATATAAAATGTAGAGTAAATTTACAGTTAAAAGTTAGTGGTTTAATTTTATACAAAATTAGTCGCATAATATTTATAACTCACACGTGTGGATGAAGTGTCAACTAACTGCCTCAATCATTTTTATTATTAGAACGCTTATGAAACAATTAATATTTATATAAATATTAAATATCTTAGGTATGAAATTTGATTTGGTGCGTCTCCGCATTAGCTAGAAGTAAAGGCTTATCTTATCTGTAAATTACAAATTTTGTTTATTATTTTAGAAAAAATCATAAATTTTGAGGTATTTATTACAATGTACATTTCTGTTAGCAATATATTAAAAACTAACATACTTATTGGAAAATTCATTTTTTTGTAAACATTATGGTGGCCATAGTTCAGTAGTTACTACTAATTATGACTCAAATATGGTAACTCGGTCAGCGTGGTACCTGAACATCAGCTTTGCTAAACATGATTCCAGGTGATAGTGAGCGTTACATCTGTGCTTTTGTTTTACCATTTCACTGATCCCAGGCAGTGCCGAAAGAAATGATAGTGATCCACAAAAGCAATTCTCAGCACGAAGACTCTTTTAATAGCTGCTGACATTGCATCGCCAAAAGTTTCTTTTCCAAAGTATAATTGCACATTATGCCCATTTTCATAAATTCTTGTTTTCGGTAAAATACCTTTTTCTTGTAAAAAACTATACATTTCTTAACGTTTGATGATAGATTGAAAATAATACGTATGACAGATATCTGAAATGAAAAATCGCTGTAATTTAAAAGCGAAAATCAGACCATTAGCCGAAGAAACATGAACTCTGAGCATGCAGGAAAAATCCTTGGATTTCAACATCGAAGATAACAGAAATGCATACATGCAAATCGGTAATGTTGAAAAGTCGCTATATTTTAAAAGCGAAAATTCTTATTAGCTGAAGAAACGTGAACTAAAAACATTGACGAAAAATGGTTACATTTTAAATGTGACGTTAGAAGAAACACATATGCGTAGATCGGAAACCATAAATGTTTGCTTCTCGCCAATGCAGAAACATCCCAAATTAAAATTCTCTCCAGGGCGGCTGCAGAAGAAAAGTACCCAGAGTTCTTTAAAGCAGTAACTCTAGTAAGATTTCTTTTTAAATTTAATTATTCTGAAACAAGCAATTAGTTGTACATTATGATATATACATTTTACTATGATTATATAAATGTACGCACGCACACATATATACAGAGAGAGAACAGAGAGCTCATCATATATATATTGTGTGTATGTATATTGCTCTATTATTACAGTTATTACTAGCACCTGTTACTACAGTTATTTAAATATATGTTCACTGCGCAAAAAAGGAGGGCAATTCTATATCTCCCGTTCTACTGGGCCGATTGACGAAATTCAACTTGCGCTTTCCATGTCTCGAAAGCGCGACTTAGGATACGTATTAGATTTATACATAGCATTGTTCTAATATAGGTATTTTGACACAAAATCGGCCTTTTTTTGAAATGATATATAATTTTTTTCCATATTTCGATTCTACGAGTCCAATTATGTCAAACTGCCAAGTTTTGTAAAAATCGCATGAGTAGTTTTTAAAAACTTAGCTCTCAAAATTTTAGCTCCTCAAAGTTAATTCAATTTGGTATGTATTTATTAATATCGCTTTTTTATTACACTTACTCGATCCCTTCCTTCACAGTTCGAAATTTAAGTTTGCTCCAAATAAAATTCACCCATTTTTTATGATTTGTTTTTAAAATTTGTATTTTTAAATAATTTTTATAAATTTTTGGAAAAAAATTGAATTATAACCTATAAAAGTTTTATCATCAACTGAATGTAGATGTATTGTTAAGTATACCTGCAAAAATTTTGAAGATATACGCGAATTTATATGTTGGCGCATATAATTGAAATTTGACATATTTGTTGAAAGCGATAATAACATCTAAAGCTTGGTTGCGCTTTGCTAAAATGACTTTTTCCCGTTCCCGTCCAATGGAAGGGATAGAAACAAAGGTTGCCATGTATTAAGAAGTTCGCCAAATGAATTATTCTTGGCGCAAACTGAACAAAAATTCGCCAGTTTTTTAATTTCTCCGTAAATTTAGTCCCAAATTTTACAAAATTTAATATTTAGGCATAATTTGATCGTAGAATCTAAATATGGAAAAAATTGTTTTGTTATTTCAGAAAAAGACCCATTTTGTGTCAAAATACCTATATCAGAACAAAGTTATATGTAAAATTAATACATATTCTAAGTCGCGCTTTCGAGACACGGAAAACGCAATTTTAATTTCGTCAATGGGCCCAGTAGAACGGGGGATATAGAATTGTGTCCCCTTTTTTGCACAGTGTACATAAAATAGATACATGATGATTTGGGAATGTTGCTTACATGAGATATTGAAACATGAATCATAATTGCAGATGCAACAGATCTAATTAGAAGCAACTGTAGTAAACTCAAATAATATTTATTTTATTTCAGATAAACAATTTGCGGCTACAAATAACTCGGCGCACTAATTACGCCTGTTCGAGAATGTAATATTTAAATATATTTTTTATATTTTTGCGATAAGACGAGAACCGTGCAGCGTTGTCTAGTTAGGCCGAGGATCACTAGAGAAGTGCGATGTGTTTAGGATTTCATCCTAATTCAGAGAGGGTTAGGTTCGGGTTTCAATACATTTTGATTGGATAATTAATGATGCCTTAAAATGATTACTGGCTGTTTTAGTTCCATTTACATCATCAGAGCTATGAAAAGTCGTATGGTATGGACTAATCTAGAAATAACTTTCATCATAAAATTTTATAAGCAAGTAATATTTTTAGAATACATATCCAAATTAAAATGAACAGTTAAGAGGCTATAGGTAATTTGTAAGGTTTTCGTTAAACCTTACAAATTACCTATAGCCGGACGGTAATTTGTAATACCTTTAACGGATTAAGGTTTATTTTAATTTAAATCTTTCTATCTCTTCTCATGTTTCAACTTCCCGTTAGAACAAGCGCGCGTTTTCAGCTTTATGCTAATTTGAAGTGGAGCCAAGTTCTATTTAAGCAAGTGGTAGAAACCTCTCAGTGTGGTTCTCGAATTGGCCGGCCAAATCGCGAAACAGCCAATATCGCCTCACAATGACCGGCCAATGTCCGATCTTTACTTGATTTCGGGGTTTGTCCAGCTAGTTCGCAAAATGGCATGGGGCGATAGGCCAAAGTGAGAAGAAAAAGGTCGTGAGCAAATTTTGGGTGTTTGTATAACGTAATGCTAATAATAATCACATTAAAGCTGCCACAGAGAAGTTTTCCAACGAATCCGCCCCTCTTAGGCGCCTAGGATCGTCCTTCAGAACGAAGGCCGGTGGACCTAGGTGGGCTGTAGTCTGAAAGGAGAAGTTTTAGTGAGTAAGGATGTCACAGTACCAGAAACCTCTTGATCTCTTATCAAAATTTCCTCTCCCTTGGAGAAAACAAACAAACAAAAAGATAATCACAGTATCTACTGAATTAGTTTATTATAGAAAACTTTGGAACTGAGCACTTCTAATGGCACTGAGCACCACTCAGTGCCATTAGAAGTTTGAGTTAGGAGAAATTATTCAAAAAATTGTAGTTGCTGTGCTTGGAAAGCATGTGCAAATTCTTGAAACTGAGTTTGATCCATAGTATAACAAACAACAAACGAATATTGAAAGGGCTTACCTATCCTGGGAAAGCACACTAACCCGCAATCGAAACTATTCAGTTCGCAGGCCCGTAAACAATAACGCGTTGCCAGATTCGTGATTCGATACATGGATGCCAGATACACTGAAATTATAACACACTGTCCTTGCTACCATGTGCATGCTGTCATCACACAGGAATCGACAGCTGCACCCCCTGCCGAACATTCTTGCTTCAGCACATCGAACATTGGCCAGGGAGTTCCGGGCACTTCGGGAAGTGGCCGGCCAAAGTAGCATGTACGCTATTCATTTCCAGTACATCGGACATTGGACACACGCCCCGGCTAATGTGCGAAATGGCCGGCCAATTCGGGGTTTTGGCCGTAACATATATATGACTCAAATTAAAAGATAGTGCATGATATAATAATGGGAAAGAAAATCTTTAGATGAAATGTAGTTGATTCAACACAGTTTTATGTCGTATCTAAACACGTTCACATATCATCGTGGGCGTGATATATAATTTGGGAAGCTTACATTCTCAGATAATGGAGACAAAGCAACAAGCATGTAAGCAGAAGCAAACGCAGTAGGAAAAAAGGGGGCTGCGCAACAGAGCAACAGCGTTATTTAAAGACTAGATTTCTTTGCTTAAATTTTTAGCTGTGCGATTTTAGGTCTCAGTTTAAATTTCAGGAAGGGGACATAGCCAAATTAACGGATTAAGGTTACTGGTTTTGAGTTTCATATTTTTTTATCTTATCCCCATATATATATATATATCTGTAAAATAAAATATCTATCTTTCAAATAATAAATTAGTAACAGTTCTTTAACCCCCGTCTTCATTCTAAAAATAATAACAACATTTCTGGACTGCGTTACTTCTAGATTAATCTATGCCACTAAGCTTGCGTGATGCTCTTGACATAAAAGTAATTGGGAACCTAGACTCTGAGAACTGAAACTTTTCTAACTCAAACCAAAACCTTCTTCTTCGTGTGCTTACATATTGGATAACTACGCACTACAGCTTCTGTCTGTGCGCTGCTTGTACGTAATTTCGCTAGGCCCCCTTCCTATTGCAAAAGTATAAAAAATATAAATGTTCTGGAATTAGTCACGATTAGAGTGCCAAGTGAATAGTGGCCACAAATGTCAACTGGAAATGAAAATACAATTTAATCTTACTCGGCTACCAAATTTATTCTTCAGTACGGATTTATATTCCACACCAAACGCCATAGCTATATTTCTATGTTTCAGTGTTCTCACTTAAGTACTTCTAAATTTTAGTTTTATTACACACACACACACACACACACACACACACACATATATATATATATATATCAAAAATAAAAGTTGAAGCGAAATAGAATAAAATTCCGTTCTTGAAGGTCTAACCTTTCTTCAACGGGGAAAATAACTAAACTGGTAGAACGCAAATTAAAGAAACTTACAAAAACGGAATCATAAAATGTACACTACAAGGAAGAAAAAATCATTTAAAATACAGAAAATTTATACAAAACAAAACTAAAAAATAATTAAAGTTTTAATCTCCTCTGTTTCACGCTTCAAACAGAAGTTGTCAAGGAAAAAGTGTTTTAAAGCCTTAAACCAAGCAGAATGATGAGTGTTGAATACATGTTTCGTTCCTCTAAATCAATTAAGACTCAAAATAGTATTTTAGTTATCCAACTTTCATAAAAAACAAAATTTATTTTAAAAGTCTAAAAAAATTCAGGTCTTTTGCCTATACGTATTCGCAATCATACAGGTGAAACAATTACATACAAATGCAAAAAAATAAAATTAATCTGAAGAAGCATAAAAAAGGCTAAAAGTAACCAAGTTCAATATATATATAGTATGTGCATATTACTCAATAAAATCCTATCTGAGTAGGTAACAACAACTGTAAAACTAGAAAATGCAAATATTAATAAATTAATTAAGAAAAGTATTGTTTATCTTTCAGACACATTGCATTTTCAAGTCTGGCAGAATATTTACTGATGCAAACGGTTATAATTCATATTTGATTTCCTTTTCTAAGACGGAAGAAAGTGGTTTTCATAAAAAATAAAAGAATTAAAAATATAATAGCAGATTTTTAGTCATTTCGTTTTACGATATGTGAATGTCGTGAAAAACGGTCATAATTGTAATGAATTCTTTCATTTCTATTATTAAAACCGAAATATGTTATAAAAAGTGCTATTTCATCATTTTATACATAGGAAGATGTATTTATTTATCCACTGCTCCCTAAATGAACACTTAAGTACTTACAGTTCCATTTCGTACATAAGCAATTAACATTACTTAAATGCAAAGGAAGATTTCCAATAAACCTTCTTTCCAATAATTGTTTTTGAACAACGGCAGTGCTGTTTGTGTTTCTGAATTATTCTGTAGCTTCTTCTATGCCAATATCTATTAATATTCGAATATCTTTTTACTCTTGGAAAATTCAAATTAAATATTTCTATTATCAATAGCTATTTTTGTTGTGTGCCATAAGTGCTATCAAAAGACGTAATAATCCGTATGTTAAAATAAATATAATGATATTATGTATAACCTGGTAGACTAATTAGTGTGCTTGAAGTTCGATGTTTGTACGCAATCTGCACAAAATGAATATGAAAGAAGCAGAAATAAATAATCACAACACAAATATTATGGGGCCCATGAAATGATATTTTTATATTCAAGGTAAGATAGTATTTGCGTGCAGCGATTAAAAGTAGCAATCGAATTTTTATAGCATTCATTTTCACAAATGTAAAAGAATTCCATTATCTATTCTAAGTGGAAGAACAGCCAAACTGGGAAATTGGATTGCCAAACATTAGGAAAATTGGATCTTTTAGTCAAACACATATGTGTTTTTATTTGTGTGTATGTATATTACTGTATTGCAACTGAAGGAAATTTCAATTTTCAGTTTAACTTACTTTAACTGAGATTATGCAATTAAAAAACACAAAATACTTTAATTTTCCTTAGCAAAATAAAATTTACTTGACAAATTTGGTACTTACACTCATGTTGCAAACACGAAAAACTGACTTAGGTATAGTAACCGTCCTCCTACTAATACTTCTAAGCTATATATTTGTCGAATGATGTATGAAGACAAGTTATTGACGTGAAGGCGCATGATATGTTTATTGACATAATAATGAATTATTTGTTTCAATAAGCAAGTTCACACGCAACGTACTTTCATCTAAATTAACTGAATAGCTTCTACAGAGAAGAACAGTTTATATGTTTCTGATTTATATATCTTTTAAATACATTCAAACGCCGTTTCAGCTCTGATCTTGTTCATTCTTATTTATGATAATGGAAAATATTTATACGATGCATAACTTCCGTTTTATGCCGTTTTATCCCATATTTGCTCGTCGATATTTCATTTCGCAACTCCGATAGTTTCTGCAATTACAATATTTTCTCCCTTTCGATAGCATCTGGAAATTCTACGAGGACATAACGAGAAGGTGAAGACATTACAGACTAGTACAGAATTTGAAATTCGAATTTAGAGGATAGAAGACGTAGAAGAGAATAGATTCTGCTAAATAAGCAGGCTTCCTTATTCCTGCATTATTTTGTAAACACGTTTCAATTCAGCTATTTGCCCTCTTCTTTAAAATGTCCAGAAAATGAAAGGTATGCTAAAAAAAGAGTAAATTCAAATTAAAAAATTTAACAAAAATATAGAATTACATCGGAAGTAGAATTGTCGAAAGAAACCTGAATATCCATGTGCCAATATTAAAAATAAACGTTTCTAAAAGAAGGAAAATAGATGAAACAGCAATAACTTGTAGGAAATCCGCTTCAAAGAAGCTACGCGCTCAAGACAAAAAATTGAAATTCAGAATATATTTTATTGGATATACCTTTCATTCACATGCGACAAAAAATCCAGTAATTAGACCAATGCTAAGAAACTCCCTCCCCAAAAAAGACATTTTAACAGAATGCGAAGGGCAGTTATTTTTCAACTGGTTGGCTACATTAATTTAAATACACGTTATGGAACCATATATCATATCATATACGTATAGTGTAAAGATTTTCCAGCTGAAATTTGTTGTTGAACTTATTCAAAGAAATGAATGGATATCATCTGAAGATTTTCATGCCTGTACGAAGGTTAGCCTCTAAAAGTGATCAGTAAAATCCAATCTAAAAATAAAAATCTGATGTATACACCACATGACTTCCTTGCACGGAATCATAAATTATACGCATTTTGAGTTTCATTCAAACTTATTGGATTGAATTAAATCTACTTCGCCGATAGCGCATAAACCATTATAGAATAAATGCACTCCTTAAAATTCACTATATGTTTTACCATAGCGACACTCTGGAACTAGGTTCACTTAACAACGTTCCATCTCTTTTATATTATAATTCAGAATGCACAGAAATTATGTATATCATTTGAAGAATTATCTAATCGTTGCCACATGTTCTACTCTCTCTCTACACACACACACACACACACACATATATATATA
>KK115717.1:980728-1024083 GCA_000611955.2 Stegodyphus mimosarum
GATCAAAATAGATATTTTCGTTGAAATATGGTACCCAAAATTTTCCGCGATTACAATACTTTTGACTTCGTACAAGGAACTAAAAAAACTCAGTTCACTAAGCCGAGTAATACAGTGGATATATATATATATACATATATTTATATACTTTTGGTGCGGCCGATTGCATCCAAACTACGAGGTGCATATCTACATGTTACATCAGTCCTATATACAAAATTTCAGTGTTCTGAGGCTACTCGTATGAGTTATGCGACATACATACATACACAGTCCAGTCACATTAATGTGACCATCTGTCAAAAGCCAGAATAACCACCTTTCGCAGAGCGGACTGCTGCGAGACGTGCAGGAAGAGAGTCACATAGGTCCCTGAAGGTGTTCTCTGGGATGTTGAGCCATGCCGACTCTAATGCCGTGGCCAGCTGCGCTAGATTACGCGGTTGAGGATCCATGGCGCGAACAACTCGATCGAGATGGTCCCACAGATGCTCGATTGGGTTTAAGTCAGGTGAGTTTGCTGGCCAGGGGAGGACGGTAAACTCATCCTGGTGCTCTTCGAACCACGCACGTACACTGGCAGCTGTATGGCACCTCGCATTGTCCTGCTGGAAGATGCCATCATCCTGAGGAAAAACAATGCGCATGTAGGGGTGAACATGGTCCGCAAGGACAGATGCGTACTTGTATTGATCCATTGTGCCTTCCACAATGATCAGTGAACCTAGAGAATGCCAGGAAAACATTCCCCAGACCATAATGCTCCCGCCTCCAGCTTGGACCGTTCCGGCAATGGTTGCAGGGTGGTTCCTTTCAGAGGTTTCACGCCTTATACGCCAACGTCCATCTGTCCGATGGAGCATAAAACGCGATTCATCCGAAAACGCAACCTGTCGCCACTCAGTGGACGTCCAGCTGCTGTACTGGCGTGCAAATTCTAGCCTTCGCCGTCGATGAACAGCAGTCAGCATAGGTGCACGAACCAGGCGTCTGCTTCGGAGGCCCAGACGCAGCAATGTTCGCTGAATAGTACTTTGGGAGACACTTTTGGTAGCCCCTTGGTTCATTTTGGTGGTCAGTTGCTCAACGGTAGCCCGTCTATCTGCCCGAACGCATCTCCGCAACCGTCGTTCGCCTCTGTCATCTATGGCCCGTGGTGCACCACATTTGCCACGTCGCTGATTTTGGACAGTCCCATTTTGCCATGCACGGTACACTTTTACCACGGCGGCACGCGAACAGTTCACAAACTCAGCCGTTTCGGAAATGCTTCCACCCTTTGCCCGAAAGCCAATGATCATGCCCTTTTGGAAGTCGGATAAATCGCTTCGTTTCTGCATTACGCCAACGATTGAAATGTTTTCCGAAGCCCTCACACACCCTTTATATACGCTCAACTGCACTGTGCTGCCACCTGCCTTCTGTGATTGGTTATTTAACTCTGACATGGAAAGTACGTGGTGGTCACATTAATGTGACTGGACTGTGTATATACGTACGTACGCACAGACACCACAAAAAAATCTCTTCAGAATCCATTTTAAATCATTTTTATAATTTTTTGGAGGAAAACGAGTCTTTTATTCTGTCCTTATGTAAGGATGTCACACAAAAACATCATTAAATTCCTTCCGATTGCGATCAAATTAGATATTTCCGTTGAAAATGATACCCGAAATTTTTCGCGATTACAATACTTCCTTTTTACTTCGTACAAGGAAGTAAAAATGGTATCACGAAAAGTAAAGATTGAGTTACTATTTTACTCTGTGTAGATGTCAACGCAAATGGAAAGATGATATCTATAGTGATAACAAAGTCAGAAAAGCTAAGATGTTTTTAAAATCTCAAAATTTCATCATTATAATATTAAAAGAATTAAAAAGGGTGAATGATAGCAGATATTTTATAGAATGTCCCAAGAAATATCGAAAAAGGGATAAGGAGACAGAATCATAATATCATGTTAAATATTTGAAATATTACAATTTCTAAAGTAATGTGCTTTGCAGTAGTATAATAATATCTAAATTCCTTTAGTTAGAACTAACTCACTTTACCTGATCCGATACCAAATTTTCGATTATAGTCAGTTTTAACCTCTTCTTGAAGTCATGCATTATTGTAAATTAATTAATCTCCTTATAAAATTTAAATTAACGAGAAAAATAAAATAACATACATATAAAATAAAAATACATACATTAACAGCAAACATGGCAGTAAATGTTCTGAAGAGAAAATTCGCAATTCGATAATGGGATTTCTATTGCATTTCGGAACATAATTGTCCAATAACACATTATATTCTCTCACGATATAGGCAAATAATACTACGATCTAAAATGGATTTTCTTGTTGTTAATAGCCGAAAATTCACTACTTTTCCTCTTTCCTTCTGCTGTAGTTTAGGAGAGATCACAACTCATAACAGTCAGATTTAATGAAAATATTCTCTTGATGAGATCTTTTAAGCGAAAGTATTTCTTTTTCTTCTTTTATCACAAATAGTTGCAATTATCAATGTTTTTCACAAATCCTTATTCCGATGATAAGTAACTAAGATCAAACGTGGAAACTCATTATCCTTTTCTTTCTTCCTATATACAGAACAAACTAATTTAAGACAATACTCTATTCTCTTCTTTAATCTCTTTGCTTTCCAATGATTTCAAGCAATAAGCTAAAAATCCCTATTATTCTCATCAGACAAGAAGACTTAATTTGCAGTAATGACGAAACTACTAATGCTCTTATTTAGCTTACAGACAAACTTTAGCCTTTATTAAGTTGATGAGAATGCATCATGAAATTCGAATACCGTTAGAGAATTAAGCAGGCTAAGTTTTTGTGCAATTAATATTCTTTTAAGGCAAAGAAAGTGAAGGGCTTTAATTTTTTCTCATTGGGAGTTACTAATACATTTGAAAGTCTAAAAGATATTTCGAGGCCTATGATACTTTTCTTCATTAGAATTTTGAAATCCGAAGCAATAAAATATATGAAACAGTGTATGACAACTGAATATAAAGCATCATTCGAAATGTAGCTTAGTTTATTTAAGCAAAATTATTTTTAAACTCAGGTAACTTCGTTTGAGTTAGGAAAAATCAGAAATATAACATTTTAGCAATGTAAGATTATATAAGTTATGTAAGATATCTATAAGTTTCTTAAATATTTTGAAAAAACATTTGCATCTGAATCAAATTTAGCTTTTCATTATTTAGTCCAAACGGGCTTTGTCCCTCAAGGAGTATTGTTTCCATTTTGCGATTTTGCGTCGGAAACATTAAAAGTCTGAATCACTTTTCAGACTGTTGCCACCAAATATTGCAATTCTGTATTATATTTAAAGAAATTAAATAATGAAGAATCTGCATAAATGTATATATATTTCTCCAAATGTGACAAAAGAACGGTACCTAAAGCCACCCAATTTTGAATAACGTGCGTTTCCACCCGAATATGCGCATTTGAAAGCCCAAATTTGGAATTTGGAATTTGTTTTATTATCTGTTTCATATTTTGTAAAACTTTAACGAATTTTTGAAGAACGAACTCAACGATCAAAGCGGGCAATGGCAACACTCTACGGGAAAAAAACCTTTTTATCCCCAGCGCGTTGAACTGTGTATCGGAAATTCTAAAGATATGCTCATTTTAAAATTATTTTGCGATATTGGTGTTGAACTTAAGTGCGATAAACATGATATTTAATAAACAAAGGTAACGCACAAAACATTAAAAAAAGCCCCTTTGGACGTAATTTATAATCTAAAACCTTTCAGATTTTTTTTAATAAATATTATTTATGTTTCAAAATTTGAAGCCAGAAACCACATGTAAATAAATTTGATAATAATGACACTGAAAAATGAAAACGCATCGTTTTGCTCACACTGAACACTAATACCGCAAAATTTCCACATAATATTCGGTTACTGACATTAATTATTATTATTATTATTTTCATAGTATTTGATTTTTTTCAATTAAAATTGCAAATCCAGTCAAAGTGAATGATTAATATTCAGAACATTGTTAAATATATTTTAAACAAATAAAAATTTGAAAGATTAAATCAACAGCAGAAGAAATGAGTCTAATTTGTGAAAATTTTCTAAATTACAAGATACAAATAAATATACAAATAACAAAGTATAAATAACTTTTGTTCATGATGATGCTGTATTTAATTCTTTCAAACTAAACTGCCTTGGCGTATATTTGTTTTCCATGCAATATTTTATCTGAGGGGGGAAAACGAAATAAAAGCACTATATTTTTATGCAATAACATTTTTGATTTCTAATTTGGGAAAGCTCGTATGATCAAGCAGAAAGCAAACAACGTTTTTAATCTTTTGAAGGTACATAAATCACTCATAAACTTTACAATTGCAAGTTTCAGTACATGGAATATGTGCTTACTTCTCCAGCTCACACTGCGAATTCAGTCCATGTCATTTTGATCACTTAAAAATACTCAGAGCAACAAAGGCGTTATTTGTTAAGTTTTGCTTTATTTGCTGTGCTTGATGCTGTTCATAGCAAATTCTAAAATGTCAAAGAATTTGCTAACAGCAGGAGTGAATCCTTTTGTTGTCACAACCGACAATATAATATCAAAGAATATTTCTGCTTGCTTTCCTCCAGTCATCAAAATCCCAAATATTTTACAATCAGCAGCAGCTTCAGCAATTTCGGTGCCC
Source organism: Stegodyphus mimosarum (assembly GCA_000611955.2). Lineage (NCBI taxonomy): Eukaryota > Metazoa > Arthropoda > Arachnida > Araneae > Eresidae > Stegodyphus > Stegodyphus mimosarum. The sequence continues at coordinate 985,443 of KK115717.1, forward strand.
TAGGCAACCAGTACAAGTGGCGCTAAGTATAAATAAAACTTTTAGTAACTCAAGGTAAAATGCATCTCACTATGGTACTAAGAAAAGCTCAAGGATCATGTTCTTCAAATGAAATGATCGTTATGCGAGACGTTGTTAATCAAGAATTACGAGAATAATTTTAACACTTAACTCCAAAACACGAAACACCTTAAAATATTTCCACAGAATATTATAAACATTAAAAATGTTAGAAAGTCTAGGAAGTATAAATGTATTAGTTGTACAACAATATTTGCTTTACAGTCCCAAAATTTTACAATTCAATTCAGTATGCATCTCCGTATTATTTCATTCACATAGTATTTTCATTTTTTCATTTTTCATTCATTATTCAGCTACTCTTGTCATTTTTACACATATGCTTCAGATTTATTGAGAGGTCTGGGTTCCAAGATGCTACCGAAAATGTAGCTTCTAGAGTCGGGATAAGGATGAAGCAGGCGATGCACTTACCTCAGATGAATGACTAGAAGGAGCACTAAACACATATGAAAAATCAGAATTTTCTTTTGAAAAAACTTAACTTTTAATTTCCAATTCTGAAGCATGTAAACTGTTTGAAAAATATATTTTAAATGATATAATTTTATTAACATTAACTATTAAAATTAAATAGTATTCCATTCATAAATTTAGTTTTATTTTCTGTGCTTATATGACAACAGCTTTAATTTCGATAATCTTTTGTAACCCTCTTCTTGGTCAGGGTAGCATCTCTCAGTTTACGTCAAACGCAGCGTACTGTCTATATGGTAAGTATCAAACCTATTTAAATATAAATCAACCGATACATATTATTTGTTATCGCAATCAGGTTTCTCTGATGCATTTTTATCGCATAGATTTCATTACTTTCATGCTACACACCTGAATTAGGTCACGAGTTAATAGCATCAATTTATTTTCTAAAATGTTTCACATTATTGTACACTGCGGGAAAAAATGGGGAAGTTCTATATCTCCCGTTCTGCTGGGCCGATTGACGTAATTCAAATTTCGTTTTTCATGTCTCGAAAGCGCCACTTAGGATATATATTAGATTTATATATAACAGTTATTCCGATATACATATTTTGAAACAAAAATCGGACTTTTCCTGAAGTGACATAATTCTTTTCCATATTTCGATTCTATAACTCAAATTATGACAAGCTGCCGAGTTTAGTAAAAATCGCACGATTAGTTTTTAAAAAATTAGCTCCCCAAATTTTAGTTTCTTAATGTTAATTGAATTTGGTATATATTCATTAATATCGCTTTTTTATTAAACTTATTTGGTTTTTCCTTTCATATTTCGAAATTTAGGTTCATTCCAAATAAAGTTCGCCAATGTTTTATGATTTATTTTTAAATATTTTTATAAATTTTTCTAAAACAATTTTGAATTATAAGCTATAAAACTTTTACCGTCATCTTAAAGTACATGTATTTTTAAGCTTACCTGCAAAACATCAGAGTTTTGTATTCAAAATTTCCTAAGATATAAGTGACTTTTTACCTATTGGCGGATTTTGAAATTTGGCATATTTGTTATAAGCGATAATAATGCCAAATGTGCTTTACGCATTTCGTTAAAATTATTTTAAAGTATGTACAATGATTTTTTTCCGCTCGTGTACAATTAAAAAAAGGAAAGGAAAATAGGTTGCTATAAATTAAGAAGTTCGTTATGTCTCTTGGCGCAAACTCAAAAAATGCGCGAAGATAAATTTTTAAACTTCTCTGTTATTTTCTCACCAAAAATTACAAAATTTCATCAGGCATAATTTGAGCCGTAGAATCGAAATGTGGAAAAAACTTGGCCTGTAATTTCAGAAAATGTCCGATTTTGTGTCAAAATACCTATATTAGAACAATGCTATATAGAAATCTAATATATATCCCGAGTCACGCTTTGGAGGTATGAAAAACGCAATTTGAAGTTTGTCAATCGAACCAGCAGAACGGGAGATACAGAACTTTTTTTTCCGCAGTGTACATGTTCTCCTATCCTTTACTTTGAGTTCGTTTTTTTTTTTCGGCTCAACAAGCTTTCTAAAGTACACGAATTGAATATTAACAGCTATGCAATTTCTTACATTTTCTTGCAACAGACCTAACTTATAAAGTTCCACTTTAAAAGTATCGGGAGACTATAAGGATGTTTGAAAATGAAATATAAAGTATTATCAGTTTTTTTGCGTAAACGTTGCCATTGAATGAAACGCATGGTTCAAGATCTTGCCTCGTGTCCGTCCGTTATTTGCTCGGGAAGTGTACAGTTGGTTTATGCCGTATATTTCTGGAGCAGTTGCATAGATTACTAGACGGATTAAAGAATCGACGCTGTAGTCTTATTCGTTGTCAAGACTAATGTAAACACATAAAGTAAGATATGGCTTCTCTTTCTTTAGCTATTTTATTGCTTACAATGCACGTAACAATAAAGTAAATTGTTTAGTTTCAAAGAAAATAAAAAGAAGTTAATAGTTTTGAAATTTTTGTGGAAAATTTAAAACAAGCTTTTATGGCTTGTTATAATATATCTGATATTATGAAACAACTGTTAAACTATACAAACAAAGATGCAGAATTAAAAATTTTAAAAACATAAACTTAAAAATCAAAATAAATTAGACTAAAAGTGTCAAACTAATTTGTTGATGTGAATAAAGATTAGTTGCGAACACTTATCATATTAGCGAAATTTAACACGTTGAAGACCCCCAGAGTTAAATGAAGAGGCGGAGTGAAAGTGAAGAGAAAGCATGAAGCGTTATTAAAATTTATTAATTTCAAAAGTTTACTAATAATGCATAAATATGATAAGACTGATTAAATTTAAAATATCATCAAGTTGCAATTTAATAGTCATATTCAAATTAAACTTAGTTTACAAGGTATTTCTCCCGCCTTCTTCGCATGCCTTCGTGGTGTAGTGGTCAGCACGCTCAACGCGTATTGGAGAAATCCGTGGTTCGAGTCCGGCGAGGGCATTACTCATTTTTCATGTCTCCTGCTTCCAAAATATCTAATGTCTCTACAAGTTGGCTTATAAAGTTCTGTCCAAGCTCAAATAAGTCTTTCTTACAATAAAAATTCATTTGATTGACATAAGGTGTAACCAAAATTAAAGACTGATTTGTTGATTTATCTCGTACAGTAAAGCATGCGAGGCTATCTGTTGTAGGAGGGATGTTTTCTAGCAGGATACTGTATAGAAAATGTCTCGTATGCACATAGGACCCAGACTATTGGTCATGACATAAGCAGCCAAGTCATGCGCCATGAACCGTATCAAAATACGTTTCCAGCATTATGAACTCGGCCATCTGTGGAGGCGAATATTAACGAACAAGCCAGGTTAGTCTGGAGTAGCGAAGCTAACTAAATATGGCCAAAACTCATGAGGGTTATTTGACTAAGGGAAGAGATGTTTCTGTGGAGTACCTAAGGTAAACTGGACATAGAGACATGAACGTGAAATGTTCAACACACATGAAAATGAAACATACACCAGCCTGTTCGCATGAGATTAACTCTGGTCAAACTCCCAATATTCAGCCATCTTGACCACTTGGAGGCTCGCCAGCTGCCGAGCGGTAAAATCGCTAAACATTGGCAGTTCCGACCTGGGTTCGATTCCATGCGAACGGGTTAGCTGCATTGGCGTTTTCCCCATGTGTAACGTGTATAAGAGCCAGCTCCTTTACAAAATCCTCTACGAAGGCATCACTATCCTTAAGTATATGTCTGCAATGGGTATTTAGCCATAATCAACTAAACCAAACCAACCAAATTCATCTGCCCACTGATGAAGACCCAACAGGAGAGTCGGGCTTATTTTTTAAATGTTGCTAAGAGGAATTTCGCAATCATAAATATCTCTGTAAATGAAGGTTTTGTTTAGCTTAGTGATAGGGGTTACTTGCTAATCTGTATTACAGATGAATAAAAGAAAAATGAGGCCTTAAAATTCATTGAATTTAAGAATTCAAACCAGCGACGGTAACACACAGAAAAATGTTAGGAGTGCAAAGAAATTTTAACGAAAATTGTATTCTTTTTACATCAGTTTTACGTTATACGTAGGATTATTCATCTACATTATGGATTTTGAGACGTTAATAAATTAACTGTGGCAGCAAAATTTATATAACGAAACCATAACTCGTATTAAAATACGGGAAACTTTCCATTATACGGCAACATCCCCAAGCAACTTCTACAGAAAGACACATACATTCGCCAGCTTTGTCTATTAGCCACCTTTAAATTAAATGTGTTATTTTCACAGCAGTGTTCTTGTTTTCAAGGTAAGTAACACAGGACTTGTTTCAAGGTAAGTAATTTGTTTTCAAGGTAAGTAACACATTATTTACAGGGTAAGTAACGTTGGGCATCAAGAATCAATGCTGTTAAAAATTGCATCTAAAAACAACCAAAGTACATCGATCACTAAACGAAATGGAATCAAATGATGAATCATTTCAGCAGGGCGAAAATAATAGCATTTTGAAGAAAACCCTTATTAATTGTCATGTGTGTTATCTGAGAGGTATAAAATTCTGCATAAAAATGAAAAGTAAATAAAGCGTGCCTTCAAAATGCAATTGGATAGCACGTCCGGCTAGCATCAAGAGGTTCGGTATTCGAATCCCAGTGACGGAATTAAATATCTCTCATGTTTCTGCGTTAATATAACCCAATCGATAAATCCTTACAATCAAAAACTATATACGACAGCCTACGAAGTCGCCCCCTTAGTACAAAGACTATGTCTTTCTTAACAGTAGCTGAAAGAAACCTTTTTCTGAATGTATTCCTGAGAAATAAAAAGGCTTAGCTTTAGAATAAATATATTATTAGAATTTGAGCAGAAACGAAAAAAAATCTTAATAAATTATACTGTTAAATATCAACAACTCACAGGAAAATTAATTTTTCGGAAAAATTTGTCTTCATTTTAGAAATTAAATACAAGTTAGATTTTTAATGTCCCAAATAAAACAGAGCTATCAAAAATTAAACGAAATATTTTACGATCTTCAGTTTTTAAACATCGGATTCACGTAAATGCTGCAGAAATTCAGTTAGAAATATTTACTTTTAAAAACCCCGCTCTACAGTTCTGAACACTTAATAGTTGCTACGAGGCTTGTAACATTTAAAAATAATTCACGAATGTAATTTAGTTCAATCATATACGAATTTGGAAGCAGTATTAAAATATTTTTACGTTGCCATTTAATATTTACAGTAGAAAAAGAAGATTTCAGGAACTTAAAATTATACAAAATATAAATATGATCTTTACTTGATCAAGAAAAACTTTTAACACAGCCATTTCATGAATATGTTTTTCCAAACATCACCACTCTGTATATTTTATTTCGAGCAGGGTCATTCTGTGGAGCTATGAAATTAAATGACCGAGCAGATTTTGAGCAAATCATTGATAATTTTGTTTCGTTAAAAGCAAGAAAAATTCTCAAACAAGCTTGAAAAAATAAGTACTATAATGTTTTTTATATTAGTTACATTACTATTTATATTATTTTTGATATTATTTGCCATTCATCAGAAAGGAATTTTTTAAAGCTTCTCACTTGGAAACTGTTGACATTTTCTTGAAATTTTTAAAGTAAATTAATAATTAATTACGTAACTAATAATATTAATTATTTTTGCAACAATAATAATAATAAAACTAATAATTATTATCATAATAATATTAATTATTACTATAAGAATTTTGGTATTATGACCTGAAATATAATAATGCATGAACTATGCGTATAAAAATGTATAGATTTTATTTAATTTGTTCTGTATGTATGTATCTATATGTGTGAGGGGGTGTGTATGTGTATATGTGTGTGTGCGATCTGTTTTTCTCATTTTTCTGTTTAAAACAAATAGCCGGACACCTTAATATAGCATTGGATAAATAGCATTGTTTACAGAGGCTCACTTTGGTATATATGTAAGTACGGCTCTGACAGCTTCTCCTTCTTGTTCCTAATTAGTCTAGAATAATGACATCACATGGCGTCATCTTCTTGTTCATATCTAGTCTAAAATAATGACATGACTTGATGACGTCATTTTGTGAGTTGCCAAACTCCGTTTATTTTCTGTTGGTTAAGACGCCGCATGACAGATCTGCCTCAGATTTCTTGGAAGGTTAAGCTTTTAAGATGTTATCTAAAATGGTTGCTTCTCTCTCTTCACAACAAACCTCAAATACTGACGCCGCATAACACCCTCATTTACAAGATCTGTCTACCCGTTCATTTCGTGTTGAATGAGAAGCCTTTCAGTACGCATTTGATGGGTGCATTAGGTAGGGAAATTTTTTGTGCTCCTGATTAGAAGAAACTTATTCATGTTCATATTCTGGGTTTTCTCATGGTTCACTTCAAGGAGAGATTATGATTCTTGAGTGATAATAAAATGTAAAGAAATATGTTTACTGTATCCACACTCATTTTCTGTATTTTCGTATTGGTTAACACAGAAAATAAAAAATATTTAGTTCCGTGCTTTACAAGTTACTCATGTGTGACGACATTCAAGTCGTGTGTGTAATGTCCAAATGCACGTTCCTTATGCAAGTGGTTCGATATGCGATGCGTTCATTAAGACACTAATGTTCATATATAGTTCTAATATCATCGCGTGAGATGATAACAGCTCTATGTGTCCAGTATTAGACTCCTAAAAATTAAGGTATACTGTGTCCTTCAGTATTATGTTAGGTTTATCAGGGGTGTATTCTAGTGTACCTAAAAATAGAAATCAAATTCGTACAACGGTCCACCGATCCTGATTTAAATCAAATGGACTTGCTCAGCAGATAATGCACGACATCGTTAACAGATACCAGTGTTGTTCTATGAATCTGACGTATTCTCTGATATTCAAGTTAGATTTTTAGGAAACCCAAAGGCGTGCATACTTTCTCAATGCAATTTGGACCTTTTTCTATTGTTAAAAATATATAAAGAACGTATTCCCAGGTCTTATTTTATTCCTCGGTTTTCGATCTCGAAAACAGATTGTGGTGTCTGGTAAATTACAAACAATTTCAGCAATTCAGTCTATTTCTTGTTCAAGCTTATTTCTTTTAAACAATATAGACTTAACAGAAATAGAAAAATCGTAAATAATTCCTGTGATATACTTCAGATGTATAATAGCATGAAATTCTCTAAGTAAAAAATAAAGTAGAGCTATTAGTACATTTACTACCAGCTTGCAGTATTTTAACATCGATAGATATGTATATATTATTAGTTAAAATAGAATTTTGATTGAATATTATACTAATTTATTTTCTACCATTAAGTATGAAATTCACATATTCATTACATACTAAAAATCATATATCTCATACAGTCACATACAATCGATAACCACAAAAAAGAAAATAACCACACTTTTTATGCTTTGTCTTTGAAAACGATGAATAAAATGTTACTAAGAGGAACATTGTTAACTTATTATCATCATCGCGCGACGCGACGCGAAATGAGGAAGTATTTTCATCTAACAAAGAGAAGAGAAAACTGTTTCTAAAAGTAAGCAATGTAAAAGGTTCTTCAGAACGTAACTTAATTTCATAAAAATATCGCATTTAGATTTTATAAATTTTTAACAATGTGTGAATAGAATACATTTCAGCAGAATAGGAACTTAGTTAATTCAATTTAGTTTCTTTCTTATTTCACAATCAATTTCATAAAATTTTAACAATATTTATGTACTTTAGAGCATATAAGATGATATAATGCACTTCTGTTACAAACAAAATGATATCTGATCCTCACTGCCTGAAAATGTTGTTATAAATACCTACAATATATCGCATTAAATTTTACTTATCAGAAGGGCATTTGATCATTTGAAATTTTTTTATCTCAGATTTAAAAAAATAAATACATTTTTCTTTCTATATTAATCTATTCGATGGTAAAATGTCGATCGAAATTTAACATTGAAAAAGTTGCATGTCTAAGTACTCAAAATATGTTTTTTACTTTCTAAAATTTTTTAAGTATTGATAAAACTACATTTTAAGCCTATGACTTTTCAATGGAAAAGCAATTGTTAGAAATGGAACTTCACATAATTCTGAGGGGGTTTAACCTAATATCTAAAAATTCAAAAGTGAACCAACCCATCAGATGGATTAAATAAATTAGGGGCACTGAATAAAAATACACAAAACATTCTTACTTAATGTCATTAATAACTAATAACTCATAAAAAGTAATTCTAAAGCACTAATTGGAATAATAACATAAAAATGTAATAATATAAAATACAAAAAACAATAGTTTATTTTTTCTTACCTATTTTCCTTCTGTGTGATGAGAGGAAAAGTTTTCTAGTTATGGGAACAGTTACTTGAACCTGTCATTGCACCCATTTTCTATTGCTAATGTAGTTACCACAGTCACAATTTTGTTACTTTATTTTACTTTTTATTTGTAGAAAAGCGAATTACTTTATAATCTTTAGCTGAGCACTGTGTGGATTCCACTATTCAAAGTCTAAAATAATAGAGAAACTGCATTCATAGAATCTTTTTCCGAAGCATTAGTCAAAATCAGAAATACTTTTATTGCATTGGAGAAAAATCACAAGAAATAAGTTCTTTTGTTTTAAGAAATGATTAAACAGCTACTTTTTATTGCTGTTATTTATTTCTCATGTATTACTTTTTTTTATATTTAGAGCAAAAGCAGAAAGAAATATTTAATTTCTATCAAAATTTATATTATTTATTGTCCCCCAACATTACATAACTTCAGTTTTTTTTATTTTGCGCATAAAAGAGATACTTTGCAAGTATTTGACATGCAAACCCTAAACTGCGCTAAATATAAATTGTGTTCTTCAAGGCTCATCTTTTTAAACTTTCTTCCTTCTTTCAATCAAATGTTGTCTGCGTTGCACAACCGTAAACATTTATAAACTCATCATCATAAATGTTATACACAGATGTCGCATCGAGTAATAAAGTTAATCAACAAGAAAGAAAGAATTATTGAAAAGTATTATATAATGGGCTAAGATTGTTTTGAATATGTATTGAGCTTGTTAAACTTCACAGTTACAATGTTTCCAACTCAACTACTTAAACTAGATTAAAGATTCGAACGCAGGCTGATAAACGAAAGGAAGAAAAACACCGAGAACACGCACAGAAAAGTTGCTGTCTAAACAGGGAACAGCTGCTACCCCTTTAAACAACTTTCTGCTGTCAAACCGTCTCTGCAGTCGATGCTGTTGTCACATCGCACCTCGCTCTACTTTTACTCAAGAGTTCTAAAAGTGTCCCATTGGGAGCTGAGTCGCGTCGTCTGTCAGTTCTTTTGGGTTTCGAAGCATTTCAGAAGAACCGAGTCTTCATATGCTCAGAGAACAGCATTGGGAAAGCCACACTGCATATTTCTTGAGGTCCGAATTTCAAGTATCTTCGTCTGCTCGTGCCTGTATTCATCGACCGGTAGTGAGGGCGCTGCGGTCGCCAGAGTCTCATCTCGCGCTGTTCAGGATGCGTCCGCTTGAGTTTTGGACGGTCTCATTCCACCAGCGGGGAGCCTCAGTCGCCCTCTTTCATTAGGCAACTAAAGTGTTTCGGCATTTGTTGCGAAACTTTTGTCATGGGATAAGTTTGGTACTACTGCATTTCGAATCACGCAAAATGTAAAAATGTAGCTTCTTGGTGCAGTTTAGAAAGCCTCTTTCGCGTATATTTTTAGATGGATACCTAATACAGATAAAAGTATAGTATTTGCGAGTAATCTGTAGTAAAATTCACTTATTTAAACATTGTTTGAAAGAAATAAAATTATAGATCCTGTATATCGAACGAATGATTTTGAAAATTTGATGGAAAAAGTTTACATTTTATAATTCAGTGATACAGACACACGGGAAAAAAAGAAAATTTTTTTAGGTACATTTTTATACGGTGTACTTTTAATTCTTTTGAACGATACATTTTTATCCAAAAACTCTTGATATGCTTAAAGATAAACTTAAAAAAGTCTGTATCTTTCCGTTATTCTGTAATTTTGAATTTAGAACTGAATTTGTTTATTACTTATGTTACGTATAACTGCAAATACTAGTATCTCTAATGTACTCCGATTATAAAATCTGACAGAAGTTATATAAAGCAGAGCAAGACCATTTTCATCATTTTCGACGCTCATACGATCACTACAGTTAGTACTCCGTATAAATTAAGGCTATTAATAATTCAAACCGAAGTATACCGTTATCCAGTTCTTGGTTGTATGAAAAACTTGGAGATGCCCTAGCGGCTGCCTATGCCGCCTGCGCTTGAAGATGGTACTTAAGAAGAGTGCATAAAATTTTATTTCGGTGCTTAAAAAGACGGTTCTTAAGAAGAATGCATAAAATGTTATTGTTATACTTATAAGCGCCTAACTAGCATAGTCTTTACTAATTCCAACCGCTAAACTCTGTCTTGAAATTAAACGCCCTCTCGTATCACGTATGAGTCCGTGCAACGAAGTAAAAAAAAAAAAGGAAAAGTTACATTAGGTTTCTTTCCACATTGTTCATGTTCTTTAAAATAACTCACCGCTTTACTTTCTTTCATGATTTAGAAATAATTTCTTGAACTGAAAGTTATCGGAAGAAACAGTAATATAAACCAAAAATCAAGTCACAATATACTATCGGATTTCATATGTATATTTAAAAAGTACTAACGCTCAAGAAGGTTCACATTCAAAATTCATTAAATAGATGAAATTTTAGCAAACTTTATAACTAAGCATAAATTCTCTCGCTCTTTCAAGGTAATAGAAAGCTTTAAAAACTCGTATAAAAATAATACTATTTACACACACACCAAACCAAAGAAGTGTAATCTAAGCAAATTAATTAATAAACTGAGTACCTTATCAGAAGCGATTAAATATTGTCGTGCTGTTTGTCACTAACCGAAACATTTTACCTCAGTTTAGTTCTATTATATTTCAAAATGCTTTTATGTCTAAATTTCAGAATGCCTCTCCGAAAGCCGTTCATTACTGAATTTAAAAACAAATTATAATTCTTCTAAACTTTTATGAGAATTTCACCCAGTAATAATTTTTGAAAAATCATCCAAATTACATATAAACTACATCAAAGGAGTTATTTACGCTGCGGAACTATTTAAAATATCTTTTCTCCAAATTATATAAATAAAAAGTTTTTCTTGTCACGTATCAAAGGCATAAACTTTATATAATATGGTAAATAAATATTGCTGTAGCGAAAACATAATTTATTTAAACTTTATACATTAGCGCTTAATGTTTCTAAGCAACTGCTTGCTATTAAGCTGTTATATTAGGGTCAAACAGTAAAACATTACATGGCAGATAGAGATATACGTTTTTAATAAACTTTCGAAACTTCTTGGGTTTAATTTACACGGAAATGGACCGCAAGCAATTTATGATGTTAATTTTCAAAAACAATTTATTATGCAGGAGAAGAAGAGAATCAAGCTCAGTTAAGATTTATCGAATATAAATTACAAAAAATATCCGACTTAATTCCCTTCGATGAGAGAAACTAGATAAAAAAAAGTGTGCTTATCTGAGTTTCATATTCCAAACAATGTGGATCAAATAAATAGTCTATCTAACTACAAGAGCGAGATTAAAAGCTCTGATGTGTACACGACATGACTTCCTTGTACGGCATATTAAATTATACACATTCATTTAACATTTAAACTTATTTTCTTGAAACTTAAATTAAAATTTAATTTAAACTTAATTTAAACTTATTTTGCATTTCATTTAAACTTATTTTCTCGAATTTCATTAGAGATATACTTCTCATTCAATTAATTCAGTTCTCACTTTGCGGCAAGGCAAAAATACTTAACAACTGAAAATATCTTCATTAAAAAATGAAAGTTATAGAAAAACATAAAACAATTTTTACAATTAAAATTACGCAAAAAAAGCAATTCGGTCAGCAAGCAAGAAGGTAGATTTTTCGGTGTACAAAACTAAAAGTTTCCTTTTGGTCCCACTCGGCAAAAAGACACTGAAGGTGCAAAAAGACTTAATTCACTATCCTGCTAAGATTCAAATGTAAACAAATATGGCTGCTATGGTAAACATTTAGGCATAGCCGCATAACAACTCTTAAATTGTTCATATTTCTATAACTATTGTATGCAGATTAACTAAAGGAATAAAAACCTTAACTGGAAGATAAGAACAACATATTTCAATCATTTTTAAAGCAACAAATGCACAATTTACGAACATTTAAGAATAAAAAACTGAGCTGAGTAACCGAGTGGGTATATATATATATGTAAGATATAGCAAAATATGATATCTGCTTTAAAACATTATTGGCGACCTCAAAACTAACATTCTAAATTTGGTGCTCTCCCCATAAATTCATCCTTTCTCCCAAATTCGAGATCATTCGAAATTACGCAACGTTTTAAAGAAGATACATCCTGCCCGATCAAATAATTGTAAACTAAAACTTTCTAAGTCGAACTGAAACTATGAACTTTTGTCCCGTCTTCCTTTGAGCTTCGCCTGCTTGCTGACAGCTTGTCGCTCAGCCTCTGCTAGCTATTCGCCATTAATTGGAATATAATTGCATATTTTAAATTATGAGTTTAGCTCCACTAGTCTTCTACAGTTATGTATTAAGAAAGTCATCATTCAAGAATAAATTATGTTTAACTATCAAGCTGGTGCTGCTTCTAAAATTTCATCCGATCATCCATTGCGCCATAATGTCCAGACATCTGGGCAGCAGTTTTTTCGGCCATGACTAAACGTGAATTGTTTTCATCTTCCGCCAAAAGTACAATTATTACATATATATATATTTGATGCAGCCAAGAAGGGAGATGCACAACTTCATGTTACAGAAATCCTATATACAAAATCTCAACGTTCTGAAGGCTACTTGTTTTTGAGCTATGCGAGATAAATACATATATACGTACGTACGTAGCGACGCCACGAAAAAATCTCTTCTGAATCCATTTTAAATCAGTTTTATAATTCATTTTGGGGAAAAGAGTCCTTTATTCTGTCCTTGAGTACAGATGTGACCCAAAAACATCGTTAAAGTACATTCGATAGCGGTCAAAATGGATATTTTCGTTGAAATATGACACCCGGAATTTTTCGTGATTACAATACTTCCTTTACTTCGTACAAGGAAGTAAAAATTGCTGATCTTTTCTTGTAATTCCGCATTTAGGTTGTGTAAGAACTCACACGTGAAGAAAGGGATGTCATAGAAGGCAGTAGACGCAAGAGTTACATAGCAATATTTCATTATTTATAGAGATAGGCAAGAGCCATTTTTTACAGAGGAATACTCGTGTTGGCTACAAACCCAACAGTCAACACTATCTGAATCTGTTCGCTCTGTGAAAGAAATCAAAGGAATCATTTGGGCTTTAAACGGAATATGCCTAACAACAGTGGCATATCGCAACATTTAAAAAGACAAAATGAAACTAGTTGTTATTTGAGGACTAACTAATATAATAACTTGACCTCTTGGAAAGTAAGGGTTTATCCTCTTGAGGCTATTTAAAAGTGAGGATCAGAGTACAAGTCTTCTGCAATCGAAAGAATAAGCAATATGACACACTAGTTGGCAATTTTATAAGGTTGATATTGATCTGGAAGCTGAATTTATGTCCTACAACCCTACTAGACAGGTTAGCGAGTTAATGTTAGCAATGTCTGATATAGTATGCCAAGGACTTACGAAGGTTTCAAATAAAATTTTAATTTAATGCTACAGACTAAAATCGCTACTCGTGGCGATGTAAGTTAAACGATAACAGTAAAAAAAATTAACGTTGATGAAGTAGTCTAAGAGTACAGAGCCAAATAAACTAACTACAGACTTACTCAAGCAATTTTACCAGCACGTAAGTTTAAAGTATCGGCTCCGAGAGAATACAAAGCCGAAATAATCGTTTTTAGACAGAATTAATAACGCGGAGCGAGTGCTAGAAACTTTGTAAGATTCAAAACTCCTAACTAATATACACAAGTTCATTTGCTTTCTGGTAAGGAATACGGAAGAAAGAAGTCATTGTGAAGATCAAAATCATAATAACTGGTACATTAACATAAACGCTATAGTTTTTTATCACAAGGAAAGCACTCTATTGCAGTTTAGAACAAGGACACTTTAGTTTAATTTTGCGAAATGGGGAAGCAATCAAAACTTCTGATTCTTAACTTCCGATTAATGGTCTAAATCAGGGGTTCCCGATAGTGTTAGTGTAGATCTCTGAGGGTTCGATGAAATTTTAAATTGGGTCTATGGTGATCAAATGGATGATCAAATATGCATTGGTAGTTGATCGGCATAAACAAGATCCCATTGATTACAAAAATGTATTAATAAAATTGATATTTAACTGTTTATTGAAATAAAACATTATCATAAAATATCATACAAATAAGTCAAGTCGTATTTAAAACACAGGGTACGCTAACTTTTCGAATTTAAAAGTCATCTGAGAGACATATCCCAAAATTAAAACTGTTACCGGACTAACATTATCGACTTTCCCGTCGTTTGACACATTGGAAACAAGCTTTAGTCAAATCAACAACTTACTGTGGAAAACAAGAAAGGGTTAAATATTTCCGAACGAGGTCATTTAAGAATTAAGAAGTTTTTATGCCAAATATTCAAAATATCGCATCAATAGATTAAGCGCAGCCATTCCGTTCACGAAAATCAAACTTTGGACTAACAGAATATGTGATTTTGGACCTGAAAACTTGTTTCTACTTTTAAAATTAAAAATAAGAAGAGTACAAAAGATAATAAAATGCAAGTCTAATAAACCGTTTTTTCAAACTTTTGTTCATAATGTGATTATATTTATCGATTCTATTTGTGATCTTTAAGTTTATGTATGTGCAATTATTTTTATTATGATTACGTTATATGCTGTGTATTACGGAGAAAAACGTAAGGGAGCCGATGAAGAAAGCTGTTTTTTTAAAAGTTGTAGAAAGTTGCAAGAAAAGTTCTGGAAATCCTTGGTCTAAATGAAAATCCATAAATACTGCTTAACACAGTACTTTTCTTATTTTTTTAAAAAAAAGTTCGCAGTTGACGACCATAACATAACTACATTTTTGGAGCATATTTTCGAAATGAGAATAACTATTCTCATCGACTAAATTCAAGAATGTTTTGTTCTAGGGAAGAAGAAGGAAAATAGTAAGAGTACGTGAATTTTTTGTATTTATAACTTTTAAGTATTCTGCCTCTTTGACCTGAAAATATATTCCAGTTTTAGAAAATACATTCTTGCCTATTAGAACGAAAATATTCGCGAAAAATATTACTTATCATTTCCGAACAGAAAGGTCTACAAATCTAAATGTAAATTCTTATAAGAATACTTGATATGATGCAAATATTTTAAGAATAGCTGTTCAAAATCCATGGAAGAAAAAAACTTCATAAGATGAGCCGTAGAAATATTCCTGCTTGTAAAACTTCCAAATAATATTCTTTCCAGGTTGGGAATTGAAATAAATATTTTTTCATAAAATGAGATTTAAAGGGTGCAGTTTCAGCTTTGAAAGAATTAACTGCCAACACTACGTTCTCCATCTTTCGCTTTTAAGTTTAATTCAACAAATTTGACCTTTAACTGAATAAAGAAACTATTATTAATGTATGCAATGCTGGCTTTGCAGTTTTCTAAACTATTCCATATTGGACATCAGAAACTCTTTCATTTCAAGAGATTCTATTTTCCTGAATAAATATTCTTTATAATGTATTTAAAAACACTTAAAGATTTCTTTTTTTTTAGCCCATTTTTTTCCAGTGTCAGACAAAACTCAGCAAATTCCTCCTCCTCCTATGCTTATAAAATAGTCATACAAAATAACCATAATTTTGTTTTCTGAGGGAGGAAGTTGAAATTTTGATTCATAACTTTTCCTTCTTTGTGCTACATGTTGAAACGTTGCTACCTTGGCCAAAATATGTTCTTATAGATAATGATATAATTTGATATCAGTTTTGGAAACATGAAGGCTTGTTTAAATTCCGTAAAAGTCCATAGTTTCTGCCTTTCACGTGGTCTGCTGTAACCAGAAACAACTTAGTTTTTAACACTAAATTATGTTCTTTAATATAGATAAATATTTCCTCTTTTTGCCGTTCCTTTAAAGTAGGAACTTCTAGAAGTTCTTTGATGCCAGAAAGTTTGTGAAAAACTGTCTTCATAGTAATCGTTAGTTGCGAATGGTTAGATATTTCAATGGTCTCACTTACTTTCAGTAAACAAATGATACATTTTTATAAAGTCGTTTTCAGTTCTTCTTAAATAATAGCTAGAATTACATTATTGCTTTTATTATTCTGTTTTGATTTTTTTATACCCATACCCAAATGACTCGGAGACGAATGATATGATTTATATGCTAATTCATTATCTTGAAAGAGCGTTTCTACCGTTTATTGAGAAATGAGCAATTTTAAAAAAGAGAGGCGTTGCTTTTTTGATAGAGAAATTGCCTTAGGAAATCGACTTTCTGTCTCTGCTGATAATAACTTTCATTATGTAAGCAATTTTTTTTTCGGGCTTCAGACTTTAGTAGAAAATTTGTAGTAATATACAAAATTTGTGTTAAATTTGTATTAATTTTTGTAGTTGCGTTAAAGTACGTAGCATATATGTATAAGGTTCAAATATTGAAATGCATAGGGTTGAATGGAAAAAGTAATCATTTGCGTATTTCCTAAAAAATGCAGTACCAGTGTCGTGTAATAGACATCTTATAAACGTGCAAAACTGAGCGAAACAAAATCTTTCCTTCCACGCTATTTTAGAAATATACATGTATTGCTTGATTTCTTATCTATCATAGGCATGGAGAATACGAATAAATTTAAGCACATAAACTAATTTGCTGATTATAGCAAAATGCAAACAAATTGAGATAAATGTAAGGACATAATGACAAAAGTATATTTGACAAGAGCCGAAACAAGGGGGAGGTCAATGAGGCACTTGCCTCTGAATAACTGAATAACTAGAAAGGGCGTCAAATTAGCTAGGAAAATTTACAAATTCATTTTAAAGGAAGAAATTACGATTATTAACTTTAAGTTTTGGAACACGTTAAGAGGTATCAAAAGAATTTTATCTTATAAAAATACAAAACTGCTTCTGTTTCCCACTCTATGTGCATTATTTTCTAACATTAAAATTTATTTTTGGAATTAATGTATTGAAACTAATTTGTGTTTGGTTTCTCTAATGTATTGGGCTGCATAGTCTAAACTCTCCTTGAAAGCGTCACGTTGCTACGTCAGTAATTCTGTACTATCTCTCTTTTAATTTGAACTAATAGGTCTTATTGCTGCTCTTAGTTCGCCATAACAATTTTTCTGAAGTCTACTAACTGATTATGAACAGCTACGCAACTGCCATCCGTTTGTTTTTTGCTATAGAAGAGTAAAATATAACATAAAAGCTTGCTGGATTAATACCAGGAGGCTAAATAAAGATGTTTAAAAATTAAATATACTATATTTTCAGTATTTAGCTTCATATTTTGCGTAAAATATGCCATTGAACAAGAATGGCTCGAAGTTTTGCCTTCTTTATATATACTTAATCTACACGGAACTCTACAGTTTGTTTCGTTTGCGGTAATTTCTGGAGCAGTTACACATATTGTTAAACAGATTAAGTGAATAGACACATTAGTCAGTCCAATTCCCTGAAAAGACTGGAATGTAAACATATAAGGAAAAATATGACTTTTTTTAATTGTTCTGTAATTATGGAACAATAAAATGAATTGTGTAGTATGAGTACCAAAGAAATAAATAAAAGAGACATATATAGCCCTGAATATTTTATAGAAAATTTAAGGTAAACCATTCTAGCTGCTACTAATGTAACTGACATTGTAACTGATAAATAATATATTGTAAATTTATTTAGATTTTATAGATTTTTTTATAGAAGATTTATTTATTATATATATATTGTAGATTTATTAACAGTTAAATGTGGGAAACATCTTACACAGATATGCGAATAATCGCTTGAGTGTGTGAACAGAGACGTAAGACTCAAGAAGGGTAAGATTTAACATAGTCGGCTCCTATCTCAGAGCGTACAACGAACCCTCCATTTGAGCTTGAACTCAAAGTAATAAGAACTAAAGCTTAACTAATGCTTAACTAAAAAGATATAGCCGAAGCTATCAATATTCTAAGTAGTTGGCCCCTAAATCGCAATCAAGTAGGCGAAGCTATCAAGGGCCTGAGGTACGGCCGAGAGTAATGATAGCTTAGAGAGAGACGTAGCCCAAAGAGGCGCACGCGCGCTAGTCAGAAACTCTGGTTGTCTAACGAAGTCAGTGAAACTTCGACTTAAATACTAATCTTACTCATTTGAATTAAATGCGATTTTAAAACACATTCTAGTAGGAAATTATAAGCTGAAAATAGAAAGAATAGGAAGGTAGTTTTATCTAAAGATAACTGTTGAAAACTTAGGATAAACCTTAGGATGTTATAACTGACGAAATATAATAATATAACAGATAAAAGAACATGTTTTAAAAAGTTAATTTCGTTCATTCGATTCTAAAGTAACCGATAGAAAAATATATAAAAAATGTAGTTCTTACTAAAGAAAATTAAAAAAATATGGTATCTTAAAAAGCTGAAAACTGAAGACAAAGAAAGTAAAGAATGTTTTAAAGCGGTTGATTTAAAGATTAAAAAACTGAAATGAAAACATTACAATAAATTAAACCAGGGATTACAACTTATTGGTGCGAATAGAAATTAATAGATTGATCTGAAATATTCACACTGAAGTTCCCGATGTTAACTGATCAAGCGGGGTAAAGAAAAGATGAAGTGGCATTAAATCTTAATAACTTTCAAATAATAATTGTATTGCAGGGGTATGATAAGAACCATAATTGATAAAATGTTTTCTGTCAGCCGATATATCGGTCGTAGAGTTAGCCGGCGTCAGAAATTTTGCTCAGTTTCAAATGAGCCTTTCTTAGAAGAAAAATTCGTTTGACTGATAAAGGTACGTAAATGCTAAGGACTATTTCTTTAATTAATAGAGTATTACAAAGCATGCGGGGCTATCTACTTCAGGAGGCGTGTTTTTGTAGAGAATACACCAAAGAAACTATCGCGTATTCACGTAAGACGTGGAAAATATGCAGCCAACCCGTTCGCCATAAACGGTACAGGGTCTAGTTTCCAGTGCTACGTGCTCGGACACGCAAGTGCGAATTTTAGCGAAAACATCAGACGTAATTCCAAAACTTGACGAAGCTGCCAAAAATTATATCCTAAAACATGACTGATCTGTGTATGGAATTTAAATATTTGTAAATTTTAGAATGAAAACTGTCTAAACTATTAGATTGGTCATTGTGGATTTGACAATAGAATTTTCTGCAAGCAACCCTCATCTCCTGATCTTCCCCATACTTCTTCTGAAAGCATTTCAGTGGAGAACACCGTAAATATACGCAGGTGGATTCAAAGGTTTTGGCTTTACGTACTTGAAAGAAATAAAAATTTTAATAGTTTATTTTTGAATATGTTCTCTCTGTATCTTGATACAGTTTTCAAATCGTTTAATGAGCGGCTCTTTATTCACGAAAATATAATTTAAAGGTTTGTCCTCAAAACGTTCCATAACATTTTTTCACGTTTTCTTTAAACCCTAGTCTATGGATTCTCAACCCATGCGAAATTGTTTTATCCGTTCTATCACAGTACAATGAAAAAGAGACGGATCACTCTATACACATAATCCAAAACTGTTTCATTTCTTTGGGTCTGTTTGTTTCGTTTCCAATCAAAAATTAAATCACAGAACGATGAACAATTTAAAATGTTTCAGAACAATTACCGTTTTTTTTTTCGAAATTAGTTATATATATATAAAGGCGCGCATTTACCTCATTGTCTCAGGTTAAAGAAATATGTAGGCACAGCTGTGGATTTGATACAAGCACTTAAACACCAGCAACTGTTGACTACGAAATGCATGCTAATTATTATTTCTTGTTCAAATCGACCTTTTCAGTTCCTCCTTTGCTAATGCTTCAACAGTAAGGACAGAAGCATCAACAAAATAAAAAAGAAAGCATTTATTTTCAAAGCAAATGGCTACGCTACAAAATATCGACCCTCATTCTACCACAGTGCAGGCAGTAAGGTCTATTATCTAGATCACAACGTCATAGCATCCTTTTTTATTCAGATGTTTAATCTTTTTAATGGATTATTTTCGTTTCTTCTTTTTGGATGTTTTACGTCTATCAAGCAAAACTCGGTAAATTACAAATAAAAGGAAATAGCAAGAGTATGTCTAGGAAATTTTGTGTTATTTCTCTATCACGATTTAAAAAGTTTATATGGTTAAGATATTATTTTTAAACCACTAAATTACATAAATGAGTCTAAATTACATAAATAAGTAAAACTGCCAGAAGATTTCTAGTCACGTCTGACCTGTTAGCTAGAATGAATGCAACTGCCTTAAACTAAATTGTTTATTAACTAGTTGAGCTGAAAAGGCTGAAAAACAGACTGAAATTTTAACAGGAAAAAAGTGCTGGTTTACGGGTAGGTAAACCAATTTTAACAGAAGTTCACGTTAAAACTGATGTAAAATACAGAACTAGCAACACCTGGTCTAAATTTTGTTTTCACTACAATGAGAAAATTTGCCAGAAAGAATTTTTTCAACAGCAGGAAATTAATGTCGAGTAATTGCCAACCCACGCTGCCAAACGCTCTCTGATCAAAGTTTATCTATACTTTACAAAATAATTTGCTTTCAGATTGAAAATATGAAAACACAAATCACGGAAATGCGAAAATTATAAAATAGCTGTGAAACTTCCAGGTTCCATTCTATTAATAAAAAAAAATGTGAAATGTTTCAGATTTTAAATTACGTCCAAAGGGACGTTTATTTAACATTTTGTGTGTTACCTTTATTTGTTAAATACCATGTTCTTCGCACTTAAACCATAAAATTCAGTTCAACAGCAATATCGCAAAATAATTTTAAATTGTGCATATCTTTAGAAATTTCCGATATACAGTCTCACGCGCAGTTGGTATTGCTGGCTTTGAAATCTTTGAGTTTGTTAATGAAAAGTTCGTTAAAGTTTTAGAGAATATTGTTACGAATTTCACATTTATTTGTCTATTTATTTAGAACTGTAATTAAAATTCCTTTTTATTTTCCCGTGCAACGCACGCAGACGATTTTTGAAGAGAAAGCTACGTAAAAAAAAAAAAACATGCATACATTTATGCAGATTTTTCATTTTCTAAAATTTAATGCAGAGCGATAACATTTAGTGGCAACAATTTGAAAAGTGATACGCCGTTTTTGTGTTTCCAACGAAAAATCGCAAAACGAAAGTAATAGTCCTTCGGGACTAAATCCCTTTGGACTAATAACTAAATAACAAGAGTATTTTAAAATTTTCCCAGATTAATTTATTTCAAGGATAGCAAGTATTAAGGATCTAAAATCTGAAACAATAATAGAGCAAAAAGAGCTTTATATATATTTATATAACCTAAAAGCGTTAGTCCTATAACTGTTAAATATTTTCTAATATTGGTTACGTATGAATAAAATTCTTTATCATATTTCGAATTAGGGATTTTTAGAGTTAGTGTATTTGCTATAAATCTAGCATTAATTCTGTTTCTTTCATACTGAGATGAAATATGTTTGATGTTTCAATTCAGTATAGGCATTTTGCGCATATTTTCCTGCCTCATGTATTTTATTGCAGTTAAAGATGTATTAAGCGATAACGTAAACAATATAAACATTTCGTTGTTGTCTTGTCCATGCATTTAATGTAAGAATGGTTGCCAGACTCACGGAGGTTGAACTTATACTTCCACCCGATTTTGAGGAAACGTACCCAGGGGAACGAGTCCGAGAGTCTCCCACCCCTCTCCTCTACCACAAAACCTCACGAGAAGACATTCGGCTCATCATATATTTAGAGTGCCCCCATGCCAAAAAGACACTATACATTTAGAAGCATCCATGCCTTCTCTGGGATCCGCACCCGGGCTCTTCGGTATAGCAGAAGGCTCCCCTAACCACTATACCATCTGGACGATATAATTATTTTGTGAAGTTGCGATACAAGACTGAAAATGTATGTCAGCATTCAACCTGATAACTTAACACATTTCATTTAAAATGTAATTTATTGCAAAGCACTAGTTTGATTTGAAAGTACTCCCTTTAGTAAAAGGAGAAAGAGTACTTTTTCTTATTGCTGTTTTAGTGAGTCTTACAGTTTTGGTGAAAGTATCTTTAGTCTTTAATAATTCAGATTTAGTGAGTTTATATTTTAATTTCCGATTCAAAAGCTGAATTCGAGCCTGATCTTGGTTTTGCAGATTATTTGTAATACGTTTTACAGTAGTTATGTAATCCTGAATTGAATTTTTCTAGTTCTCCGACCTAGTTTGTGCTTTGATTGTTTAAATAATATTTTGTTTGCAGCTAACTTTTGTATTTGGAAGACATGATAAAAGTTTCAACATCAGCATGTTTCAGTGTAAGGTTGGCATTAACAGTATATAGGCGGTGATAATAAGTAACTGATTGTAAAAAAAGCCGAATACTATGAAAGGATAAAAAATTATTTTATTAAGATGCTATGATCAGGAAACTCAAAATTCGTCAAGCTAATGGGTAGGATAATATAAAAAATCTAACTTTAAAAAATAGGATGCTGAAAGGTATCACATGCATCACAAAAATTATCAACTCCATTTCTCAAACTTTTTCACTTTGCAAACATGCAATGATAATTACTTTTCTTAAACACAGTATTATAGTATACTTATACTATAAGAATTATGATGTTTTGATTTAATACATTTACTTTTGTGTAATACAAATATAGCTATTTTGATTATATATAGGAGCACGTATTAACCTTTTCGCCTCAGGGGAAAATAGCTGGGCACGGCTCCATTTAACAAAATCAAAACGCCCCTTTCCCCAAAATTATCGACACATTAGCTTTCTAAAACTGTAGAAAAAGTCATACTCCGCTGCATTAAAAAAAACTATTGCTTTTTTTCTTCCTTCTTTTTAAACCAGCAATTTGGATTTCAAGCCAAACATAACTCAAGACAATAATTCCCGCACTTCATCGACACAATTATTAAAGCCTTCAATGGTAAACCACTCACCAGGGCGGTCTTTCTTGTTGGCGCAAAAGCTTTTGACACTTTGGCAGTATTTATAAATTAATAAAACTTAATTTTCCATATAATCTAATTCGAATTATCGCTTCTTATCTCCAAGGAGGTGTCCCTCAAGGTTGACTTCTAAGTCCTTTATTATATAAAATATATACTTATCGCATTCCACCGTACCCTCCAATTTAATTAGCATACTTTGCTGACGATACGTGTACTCTGATGCAGACCAAAATGCTTTATATTATTTCATCGTTGAAATTATTCAGGAGGAAGTCACGTCATCAAACATGACGACAAACTCACGTTTAGACCTCCTCTTGCCAAACTAAAAAAATAAATTTAATATTTTCATAACTAACTTAAGACCACTTCACGGAAAACAAAGCAGTTTTTTCCCTTCATAACAAAATGATGTTATATAAAACAATAATCCATCCAGCTTTATCTCGCACTATAGGATATACTTAAAAAACAAATCTGTAAAAAATTCACACTCTGCAACACGAAGTCCTTAAGGAAATAGGCTTATAAAGAACAGCGCATTACATGTCTACAGATCGAAACTATCAAAAATCACATTTCCAAAACTACTCATAATTTTACTACATTATTACGCAACATTAAAGCCCTATAATTTCATTTCAAACTCAAGAACCACGTCCTCAAGAAAAGCATGATTACACAGGTAATAAATACTCTTCTTTTGTAATACTTAGTATCATTTCAAAGCGGGATTTTGCTTTTTTTTACCCAAAGAGGCATTAAGAAAGGTTTTTGAGAAACATCCCACTGCTCATTATTACATCTGACTTTCGCTACCTGCAACGGAGTAGAATGGATTGCTTTATGGAACTTACAAATAGTATATGTTCTTGTTAAGGTACTGGAAGGGAAGATATTCTGGAAATTATTCAGATTCCACAGTTAATAAGGTAAAAAAAAATTCTGCATCCATTATTTTTTTTCCTAACTCAAATAGGCACAATTGTTTTTTAAATGCAAACTAGCACATGAATAAACGAATGTCGATATCGAAAGTATGAAACTGTTAACTAGAAAACCGATAACAAACCTATAACTCGTGAATTCAGTATTGGTACCTGAAACGTATTTAGAAAGGTACGCGCAGGTATTCACGAACTAACATCATGTATTATTTTATTTCCTTTGCTTATTTCCTTAATTTCAATTTAGATTTTGCATTCGGGAAATCAAAAATTGTATTCAACTGTCTTATCGCATTGTAATACATCAACTGCTTTTATTAGCTTTATAAACACACCAATGATCTAAACCTTCTCCCTTAAGTAACCTCGAAAAACCTTATTTTTGGCGGTAGATAACACACACAAAAAAAATAAAACCTGAATGACAAATGAATATGCATTGAAACACTTTCAGCAATCGAAAATTGTTAAACGAATTGACCAGAATCAATAAAGAAGTTCTAAATTTTTAGAAAACTAAAGCCAGTAAACTGTTAGCTTTATTATTAATTACACAATTTTCAAGTGACAGTTAGAAATTCTGACGTCGCGTCTTGAAAAGAAGAATCTTTAGAATATTTTATGTGAAATGATACTGAAAATTAATAGTTTCGGAATCTAATGATTTCAGAAAGTTACTTCAGAAATTTTATTTTATAGCTATTTGCTCTTAACTCTAACACAGATACTGTGTAATTTATTCGTTAAAATTTTTCTCAGATGATTAAGAAACCTTTTTGGAGAAGATCCGATACTATCTAATCAAATAAAAGAAATATTATTTTGACATGTTTTGTGAAAATTTGGAGCCTGTTGAATGGTAGAATGTCGGAACTTTAAATTAATCATTAATGGGATATTATACATTGCATCAATATTTCATCTAAAATCCAAAATATTAGGTTCTTACATTTTAATTTACATCACGCTTTTGATATGATACCTTTGAATTTTTTTCATATTATTAACTCACTCTTATGCAAAAAAATTTCACGAACATTAAAATTTCTTTAAAATATAAGATCCGTATTTGATAATTAACATTGAAGTAAACCAGAACCAATTATAAATATATATAATGTTAAATTTTGTAGTTCCTGTTCATAATGTATGTTTTCTAGAGAGTTTATAATCGCAACGTACATTTTTGTTGTACTATACGAGCTATAACCCGCATAAATTATTAGTTTATCAAAAGTTTTTGAATAAAAAAAAATCGAAATTTAATTTATCCATTTTTATTTCCATTTAAAATTGTGTATTCTGTTCAATAGCTTGAATAATTTGTAATGGTTTTTATTTA
The DNA here is from genome assembly GCA_000611955.2 of Stegodyphus mimosarum. Taxonomy (NCBI): domain Eukaryota; kingdom Metazoa; phylum Arthropoda; class Arachnida; order Araneae; family Eresidae; genus Stegodyphus; species Stegodyphus mimosarum. Next base: position 1,011,093 of record KK115717.1, read on the forward strand.
CTCTTACAAAATGGACATCCTTCGTAAAACTATTCATCTAGCTATGCCAAAGAGCTACAGAAAAAGGATCAACGGTTTCTTTAATTTAGAAACATGATTTACAAAATACAGAACTTTGAGTATTATTCCCTTTTGAAGCATAGCCTATTATAAAAAAGATATACAGGCCATTCAAGATCCTTGGTTCCAGTTTGAAACTTCACTACCACCGCACCCAACTTAAATTATACTGCAACTACACATTTATTTACAAGAAAAACGACATACGTATTGCGGAGTAATACGTTTAATCTCCGTATTGTAACTTGAGAATTCCATTTGAGGACTAATAACATATTAAATTCACGAGTCTTAGAAAAAGAACGGTACTGATTTACTTTAGTACATGATATCACATTTCTCTTGGGAAAACAAGTAAGATTGCTAATTACAGTGTTACCATAACAACTGACATATAAAAGCAGTAAATTAAGTGCATATAAATTTATTTCATCTCATGCGAACGAAATACCACGAAATGGGAAATATTACTTCAAACTATAAATATCTAAAAATGACAAACTATTAAAATTTAATGCTTAATTATTTGCTTTCCTCACTGCCACTTTTACGCCAACGCCTTTAGAAGGATTTTATGTCATAAATTTCCATTTTTGTATCTTTTTAACTCTTAACTCATCTCATTCGCTTGCTAAATAAGTTTAAAAAGCTTTCACGTTTATTACTTTTAAATTATTTAAATTATTCTTACTTAGGGGCATAAATTTTCAATGGAAGGTAGGTTCTAAAATCCTGTATGGAGATTTAGAGTCTTCGGGCAATGAATATCGAATTCGAAATTTTAGCTTCCCACTCGACACAACTAGGCATCACTTGAACCTCAAACTTAATTACTGACTCTGATTAATCTGAAAATGACTTGCTTCATAGCGTAATAATCCTTGACTACTGTTTGCTGTCTAACACTTTGCGCTCTAAATGCCCATCGGTGGTCATTTCTATCGTTACCTACACCGCCACATATGCATCAGTGGACACTTTCGTTATGTCATCAGCTCATGTGCTTTTCCGTAATGCTGGTGGTAACAATTTGCGTTTAATTTTCCTACCATTTAACTGAATGTTCATTTCTTTCATACACAGCACCTCTGACAGGTCGGACAATGCAATATTTACTAGAAGAAAACAATAATACTGAAAGGAATAAAACAAATATTTGAAAAATATAACATTTAAACACATTTAAACAATTTAGAAAACATTATAAAAATGCATAGTAATGGTAATTCGAACTCTTACACAAAAATTGTTTCCTATGGTATGCACAACGCATATTAATTGCTTGCATTAACTTATAAAGAGTCTAATCTGTAACTGCTGCAGCTTTAATCAAATTGGTCTCTCGCCAAAGCTAAAGTTGCTTTGCCATTGTTTCCAACCTCAAGTAATGATTACCTAGTGTAATAAGTAAAGAATGCAAGGATTATAATTTTTATGGTTACATTTATTAGACTTCACAGACTGTTCATTTGTAAGCCAAGAAAAGAAATGGAAACCAAATTACAACCATAAGGAACTGTGCATATATTTTATAATAAAATATAATATTTTTATTAATTCAGTCAGTCACATAAATTTTTTAGGTAGTCTGAGCTTTCACATTTTTCTGTCCTAAATCACATAATTTACTCCACGATTTCTAGATTATACAAGTATTTAAAGATAGCAAATATATTTCAATTAAAATATAGCAGATAAGAAATGACAAATTTCCACGTCTACCATTCGTTACTGTGTAGTTCTGAGTTTAGAGTGAACAGACTTATTACAGTCAACTGGAGTAATAACTGGAGTAACAACAGTAATAACTGGAGGCTGAATGTTAACATCCTAATTAGTTAAGGAAAGTTTTATACTACAAATATTCTAATCAGACCAGAGCTATGGGGAATTTTTTAAATTTTCTCTTTGGCTCTAGGCTGAAAATAATTGTAAATATAATAAGTACATGCTTATCTGAAAGTATCAGAAGTCTTAAATTTTAATTTACTTTAGTTTATAACAAGCAGAGCTCTGATTACTACTAAGTGTAACTTAACTAAGTTTAACTTATATTGGGGATTGTTGATATAAATAAGCTAATGCACGAATACATAATTTCGTTGCTAATGTGCATCACTGGTTGGTTTTAAGTTGCATATAAATATAAAATGATAAACATCAATGGAAGCATCTACAATTGTTTCAGTTCTGAAAATAACAGGGTGTTAGAATTTAAGGAATTTCCTTAGTGAGACCTAACGGATAAACTCCTGAGATAACATTTCGGCGATAGAAATAAAATTTGGATTTTCAAATAAAACTAATTCAAAAGTGCATTGCAACTCTAAAATTTATAGAAAATGCTGAAGTATGGGGATAAAACAAAAAGAGAGATAACGTTGGATAAACGTGATCAGCATCAACTGGCAAATACCGTTACACATGGTAGACTATCACAATACGTCAAGCAATTTCAGAATTCAGTGCATGGTCTTAGTAAACATCATGAAACATTCTAGTTGTTAGAAGATTTTAGTTCTGTGCTCTGCGTCAACTAGAGTATTTTTGACAGTATGCAACATAAAGCTATGCAGCTCATCTTAGCTTGGGAACTAGGACATATGGCATTTGAAGGTTGAAAGCGAGTAGCCTGGTTCAGTTTTTAGCATTTCCAATTCTTTGAAACAGATAGAAGCACCTGTGTGTATAGAAATTGCATAAAAACACAAATCTTTGATGTTACCATGGCATTGTGCGGGAGTTTGGGGGTCAGTAGTGATATCGGATTGGTTTCATTACTTCTCAGTTGGCCACAAACTGCAAACGTTTCTGACAGGTAAATGCTACGTACGCATCCTTTATGTTAAGATACATCGTTTATCGTATGTATTCATTCTAGCTGATTTGGCAATATCTAGTCAAACTATATGCAGGCATAGTGTAAAAATGCCAAATTATAGTTAGTAGTGAGTTCGTATACCGTTTCTATAGCACTTCGGTGTCTATTGCGCCCATTTTTTTAAATCTGAATTAAATTTTGTGAATGAACGCTGGTCGGTGTAAAAGCAAAATTCAACAGAAAAAACAAAAGATGGAGAAGAAACTATGCAACCTATTGATGGTCACATATTTAGTTTAAATCGGAAGCGGAAACACGCCAATGTAAAATTTAAAACAAAGCAAAACAGTAACTTTAATTTGGAGCAGATTTTGAAAATTACTCTATCGATTTCGAAGGCAATCGGACAGAGATATCGATTCTTCAGGAGCAGAGACGTTTCCCTCCTGAAGAAGAGTGATATGGATCGAATCGCTCTCAAACGACAGTTTCATTCAAAATCTATGCCAGAGTAAGTTAGCTTACTTACCGAATTTTAGGAAATTTCGGTAATCTTTGGTTCTCCCGCCGGCAGTTCAATGGAGTAGCTTCGTGAGTATATCGTAGTTTATCCTTTTCGTAATGTGAACATGAGCCACTTTTTGTTAGTATGTCCTCCACAAGGGCATTTCTTATAAAGCAAATAGCTAGTTAATATACCTTAACAACTACAGTCACAAGAATGTTCCGCCATAGTGAAATGTTTGAGAAACTTCAAGTGAATTTACATAACTCCCACTAATGTCGATTAGAGCTTCAGATTTGTGTTAAATATTATAACATTCTTCATTTTAGAATACGTTATGTAACATATTGCACTATTTAAGAAAATATGTAATAAAAGATCATGAGGAATAATGAAAACTTATTACTGTCAATGAAGATATTCCAATAATAATAATAATACATGTTTCTGATTAGAGTGTTATAACATTCTTATTTCAGGTTAAAAGGTTCGGGTTCACAAACAAAAATTTTCCTGTCTTCAACTTACTGAAGCTTTCGTAACAGTAACCGACTTACAAGTTAAAAAATAACTCCGGAGTCCCTTTATTACGATTTCAATATCATTGGTTATTTTTGCTGTGCGGTGCTGAGAGATGGCACAAGTTCCGTATTCATCCTGAAATTTAGTATAAAGTAAATGGGATTATTTATTATATATAACTGTTTCTTACTCAATTATTACTGTTCATAAATTAGCAGTGCAGTCTTAAGAAGGATGCATTATTTTACATTTCGCAGATTTCTTATAAGTAATTTTAAGAGCGATGATAGCATTTTTCTTAAAACAGTAATTAATGTTCAGATGCAATTGCCTTTTATTATCAATTTATTTAAAAGAACCTCTAAAACTCAAATATATCTTTAAAATTTTCATTTGGTATACGCTAATGTATGAAGCAATACACTTTTCCAAATCTGCAGTCATTAAAATGCAAAAGAGATTAAATTTGAGTCGGCACATAAAAGTGCTCTGTGCTAAAAGTTTTTATTTCTGGGACCGTAAACTAGCAACAGTAATGGAGATTTAGGTGAAACTATAGTGCGAAATATTTCATGCACGCATGACGATTACCATTTTGGAAAGGTATTTTAACTGGTATTCTGAGAGATATTTCTGATTTGCATTTTGGTTTAATGTTGCACAATGAGTAATTATTATATCCCAACACATTTAGAGAACGGACGATATTTCACGCTTTCGAGTATTTTACCGTGTCTATGCATAATGTGTATGACTGTCGTTAATGTAATTGCTTCCATAAATCCGGATCAAGTGTTGCACTTCTAGATTAAACAGACATATTTGCTACGAATTTTACCCCAAAATATTTCGCATAAGCTGGTTACAGTTGCTGAAGATCTTCGTAATCTAAAAGACTTTTAAATCCCTAAATACATCAAACTAATTATTTGCGTTTTTCATCACAAAATTAAAGCATTTTTAAATATATCACATTTAAGAAAAACGTTTTTATTAAATCTAGTCTTAAAAAATTAGTTTTAATGTTTACAAAGGCAAAAACTTTGGTTTTGTCAAAATAGAGTTAAAAACAAAAGTTCGACTGCCTTAAGGTTTGAAAGGAAAATATTGGTGTTCTTACTGATTTTGAATGACAAGAAAATACACGATAAAAATTAAATTTAGCAATGATATTCTATTTAACGCTAAACCAGAAATTTTCAATCTATGGCATAACTTCAGTTATTCGGATCTCAATTATCTGAAGCTAAAAATATCTGGATCTTTTATTCTTCCGTTGAAGCTATGCAAATTTAAGCGTATTGTTAATTTATTTATATGCCCTTAAATGTTTTAAATAAGGCTAAAAATTATTCGACGTTTAGAAACTAATAAATTAACTTAGATTATTACTATTATTATTATTTACATGTTCCACCCTAAGGCTCTACACGGAAAGGAGGGATGCCTTTGTGGGGGGCTTTCTAAGGAGAACTTACTCAATACTAGCCAGAGGGAAACTATATGGAAAAAAGCCTCGAGAATGCTCATGCAGCCAGTCCGTTAGCGGGATTCAAACATCAGACCGAGCTACCAGTGTTCAGAAACGTTACGGCTCGGCTGCTGGTGGACCGAAATTAATTTACGTAAGTGTATTTTACATGTTCATTCCTTACAATTATAAAAAGTAGTTTAAAGCATGATATACGCTTCCCCTTATTTAATTGAACGAAACTGTAACACTTATTTCTTCACTTCTACTAACAGTTAAACCGTAAGCTGCATACTATCCTATATTCTCATAGATCTTGGATTATGAGATATGTCACGAATATCTTTAAAACCAACAGCAAATTTATGCAAATTTAAGTTATGCAAATTTAAGTCATGTGCAAGCGAGTTAAATCCGAATAACGAAAACAGGGAGACAATTTTTGTCGCTTGTTATCAACACAGGTTATCAACATAACACCTGTTATTTATACTTCTAGTGCTTCCGAAGTAGATTTAGTACTATGTATAAAGTTTGAGAATTCTAGTATATTCTCCATTAGATCTAGAACTTTCTCTTTACTAATAATAGCTGTAAAAACAACATGAATTAGACAAAAGAAATCATACAGTATAATGAGTTGAGCTGAAGAGGTATTAGACAAGACAATCAGTTTTGAATGCATTATAGAGCCTCTTAATAGAAGTATATTTTCATTTCTTAGTATTTATTATGTTAAAGTAATAAATCTAAATTAAAATTAATGAGGCATCTCGTCTCCTGATTTCGGAAGTATTATATCTAGTTGATTGATTTTAATGAAGGCACTGTCTGAGAAGGTTATCTGCCACGATGCTCCGTAATATAGCAGAAGATAAAATAAAAGCGACCATATAACATTTTATGAAATCTCAGTAATTTACAAATACATAAATTAAACCTGAAAATAAAAAGAATCAATTAAAAAGATAAATTCACATTATAATGAGCTTTTCTAATATGAGTACAGATAAGGCTGAATTCCAAAAACTGATATAAAACACTTTGCAATGAAATCATTAAGATTTCAAACGAATAAATTCTACACCTAAAACGTTTAATGATGTTTAATCCTGCTATGTGCAAATGATATTACTTGGAATTTATGATGTCATTAGCTTTAATTTTTCCAAATGTTGCTCAAGAAAATATGTACGTACCCTTCTTAAGATTTCTGTCCTTTCGAACAGCGGCCAGCTTGCGTAAAGGTGCGTCACCGTTATGAACTGGGCCGCACGACCGTTTAAATCATCCAACCTTTACTCACATTTACTGGCCTAATAGCTACCCCGCTAATCACCGTACTGACTGAGCGTTCGCCGATACGGAGTCAATAACCACATAGCCAACCGCTGTTAGACGATCAGATACTTAGCCGAAACGTATATTAAGCCTGCCCTACCGGGACAGTGGTTAGCGACGCTGACAGCCATACCAAAGGGCCTTGGTTAAAATTCCGGAGAAGCCATGCATGTTCATAAATGTATAGCGTCTGTTTTCCATGAGTGGACTCTAAACATGCGGCCAGCCAAAAGGCCTCTCAACAGATTGGTAGGGGAAAAGGGTTGGGAGACCCTCGGTCCCTGTATCCCCCCCCCGGGGTGCTCTCCATCAAAATCGTGGAAGGAACTGAGTAAAGTCGCACCTGTATGGTGCTCAAGGCTCTTGCCAACAACACGTGCAATCTTGCACTCCTTGCCACGATAAATTTCCTAGGCCTTTTTCTGATGTTACTGTTAGACAAGTGAGATAAGTCACAGAAACAACAAGACCAACCGACATTTAGCCGACAGCACGTTTAACAGTAAACACGTTAGCCGACAACACGTTTATCTGATAAGGCAGACGTTTAAACAAAAACTTGTTACTATGGTTTAGTAAATTTTGTCCATATTTATCTAGCAAAAGGCAATTTTCAGTGTGCACAACGAGTAGGTTTCTGGTGAAGTATCACATTTTTTTCTTTATTTAATGCTATACAGATTAGATACAGATAGAATTTAAAATCAAGCAAAAAAGCAAATTTAGGTTGGCTAGGTATTGAAATTTATTTCGAGAGCGATCAGACATAAGGCCTCATTGCGGGAAGGAAAAGAAATTTCAGCAGCGGGAGAAGAGAAACGATTTTATGTGAAAAGCAAAGTGTATAGCAAAGTGAAAACTCGCGAAGCATGAGCTCTTGAGGAAAATGAAGGAAAGCCCGATTATCGGACATCAACTAACCGAAACCCTCAAATAACAGGAATATTTTTTAAATTTCAGATTTTTTTTGAATGGAAAATTTAACAAACGAGATCCTTGTAAAGGCATAAAATCCGTATAGGCACCTCTGGAAATGAACAGAAATTTCCGCCAAACAATGTGATTTAGCATCAGTAGTAAGACCTTAACGTCGCAATGTAATGATCATGAACTTTGTAAAAAATGAACGAATGGATTGGATAAGCGTTTCCATACGTTGTCTCCACATTTCGAGAATAAGGAGCTCGAAGTTTAACTGTATCATTGGAGCCTATGGTGTTTACAGCACATAACTGCTTTTAATTTTTAAATTAAGCCATTTCATGAATCAGGAGATTATGAAATTAACAACTTTCAAGTAAGATCTAATCCATCTCAGAAAATCACTTTATACTATATTTTTAGTATTTAATCCCAAAATACTGTTTATAGTAATATTGTTCAATTACAGTGTAGGATCTCTAAGGTTAAATAATTTTAAATGCAGTTTATACACATTTTTAAGAAAAATTTTGAATTTTCTTTGTTTGATATTAAATCGTTTGTAGTTCAGCTTCCCAGCTATAATGTACTACAAAAGAATAATATCTTTTTTTTTAATAAATGCCATTTTGGGATCACCTTCTCATAAGAAACGGAAAGGATATTAATAATTAATTAAAATTTAAATTGAAATACTTGATAACTCTTCAACACATTTTGACATAAATTTTATTTTCTAAAATAAATTTAATAACTGATTATAATGAAATAATACATCGCAATTTTCAAAACGCAAAACATAATGTCACAAAAAAGGAATCAGAAAAAAAGTTATGCTAATTTTTTATATTTTTACAACTTACAGAAATATGCACCGTAGAATTTGGATGTTTTCAAAACGAAATCTGCACAATGCAGTGCATTTCGGTTAGTAGGTGGTGAAACGAAATTGAATCCAAAATTAGGTGTACAGAGGCTGTTCGCACATTTTTTAGACGATTTTGGTAAGCGGTAATAAAAAGTCGTTTGCCGCAAAAGAAGTAATTGCAATTGTACTATGTTTTTAAAAGTCTAAATTATCGTCTGTGGCTTGAAAGTTTTGTTTTTATTCAAAATGGCGAATTTAACAAAGCAGTGGTTCGAAGGCTACATTTACGCTCTTTCCGAAGAGAAATATACATACGCCATTATCCAAAAACGATATGAGAGTCATGGTTTTGTGATATCTAACGTGTCGATAGGTAATGTCATGAACAAGAAAGGAAAAAAACGTCAAATTGGAGCCTCAAGTTGGACAAAAATTCCAAACAAGTATCCAAGGAAAAAACGGACATCTTCGACTATTGCAAAGGTACGTTGTTTAATGTTAAAAGAAAATCCTCCTAGTCAAAGGACAGTTACAAAATCATTAAAATGCTCGGTATCCACTGTAAACAAAATGATAAACGTTGATTTAAATTTTAAGAAAGGGAAAAAACGCAATGTGCATCGTCTTCTTCCAAAGCATATCGCTCAACGCAGGACACGCTGCAGAATTCTAAATGAGAAACACTTATCCAAAGAAAAATGGAAAACAGTTGTCACAATAGAGGAAACACGGGTGTATTTAAATGATTGTAACAAAAAAAGAGCCATTTATTATCATAAAAGGGGAGAAAAAAATTTAAGTACATGGTTCAAAGAATCGAAAGAAAGTTTTTCTAAGGGATTCATGATTGTTGCTGTTTTTTTTTAATGGCAAGTTAAAAATAAAGAGAGTGCAAAAAATGTCAAGATTAACTCCAAATACTATCAGGAACATATTTTATCGCCAATATTTCTGAATGAAATACCATCGCTTTACCCACAGTGCCATCAGTCTGTGAGACTCCATAAGAACAAAGCTAGCAGTCACACATCAAAATCCACTGTAAATTTCCTAAAAGAAATGGAACAAAAAACTGGTATCAAGGCCATACCCTTCACTGATATCCCTACTAAATCTCTCGATGTGCCATCTATGGATTTTTGTGCTTTGGGACTTTTAAAAACTTCATTATCCGAACGTTATCCCCAAACCCTAACAGGACTCTGGAAAGCTGTTCGGGAGGAATGGGATAGAATACCTCTTCTGACACTTCAAAAGGCATTATTATCCTGGAAATTGCGGTGTCGAAAGATAGTTCAGAATAAAGGATAATAGAACATTTAAAACGCAAGAACTTTATGTAATTTAGTTTTGTGAATACAATATACATCGTCTAAAAATGTGCGAACAGCCTCTGTAGCTAGAGTTCGATTTCTAGTTTCATTTTCGAAATACAAAGAGCGCAAATTTAGTTTCTCAAAATCTCAAGCTACGTGTTAAAAAAACAAAATTGCAAAATATATTTGTTCTAAAATTAAGATTTTATGTCAGTATATTTCTCTCAATATTGACTTTCTAACTAACTTATCTTAGCAAGAAATTTGCTAAACAAAAAGTCATAGTAGTATCCGTTTCTAAGAATTTTAATCCCACCATGAGGAACTGCTTATCTTTAGCTTAAAAATAGCGGAATCGCCGGCTTCCTCTCACAGAGTCCCTAGCCTTGGTTTTGTATAAACCCGATTAATTCTTGATAAGCCGCTTAGTTGTTGTGAAGAAGTATGCACGTTAACTACTGCTTATCTGTTTTCCCCTCTCATATATGGAGAAAATGCATAAAATTCGGGACTTGATCTAAATGACCAACTTGCAGTAGAGTATTTATAGAATTACTTGTCGTCAAGAAAAGTGCGCTCTAATAACCATGATAAACGACATTATTTGAAAATGCATAAATAATGGTAGTGCAACATGAAAGATTAGGATAGATATTTCAGGTTTTTATATGCTATATCCATAACTTGTATCTGCGGATTATCCGACTAAATAAAGAGCGATTGTTTCTTTCGAACTACTGGCCAGAACAAATGGCGGGAGTTTCGCGCGATGTTCGGTTGCTTTCATGGTTTGAAGAAATTTTATAATCGGATTAGATATTTTACTTCTGTATTCTGCCCGGTTAGACGGTTATAGTGGTTAGTGGAGCTGACCACGATGCCGGAGTGCCCGGGCTCGAATCTCGGAGAAGGATAGATGTAAATTGTTTGTCATACCATAGCAGGTAACAGTGGTCGCTTATTAGGTGTCTCCACAATAAAATGACCACCAGCTCCAGCCTTAGAAGTGGCCTGCATAAAGCTTTTATATGTTTAAGGTCTACGAAAACACATCGACTTTCACATATGAAATACATTTTCGAAATCTTACAGACTTTTGATATTCAAGCCGATAAGAAATAAGATAACTTTATAATTTTAGATTGGGCATTTCGTTTTTCATTCATTGGGCTTTTCTACCGCTAATTACACTTTCTTTACGCTCAACTGTTATGAATTTTCACTTATCTGGTATTCGGCATTTCCCAAGATTTTTGCGTAACGAAGCTTTTCCTTTAGTAATAAAACGTGAACAAGCTAAGCTGTTAGATTTTGGAAAGGGTAGGGAAGACCTAGATAGGAAAACGAATGTCGTTATCTGAAGAAGTAATTTGTTAATGTAAAACTATTCAAAGATATCAAATTCACTTCCTGAAGAAGCTTTGCATATAGTTTTTGCAAATCTAAAGTCAAAATCACGATTAAGTGTTATAAGATATTTTCTCTCTCTTTTCTGCACGCCTACGTGGTGTAGAGGTAGCACACTCGGCGTGTATTCTAGAGGTCGAGGTTCGAGTCCCGGCGAGGACATTGTTTATTTTTGACGTTTCCTCACCGAAAAATCATAATGTGTTCTACAGTTGTGCCCGAACTAAAAGGTGGTGGATTATGATTCTTCACCATCAGGATTTTGGAACTGGGTCCCCTAATAACCAGTCGCCCTTTAAAAGGAGGAGAATATAAGGTCTTTTCTCCCTCCTTTCTGCATACCTTCGTAGCGTAACGGTATCCACTCGGCGCGTATTCGAGAGGTCCAGGTTCGAGTCCCGGCAAGGGCATTGCTCATTTTTCACGTTTCCTGCTATCAAAATCCTAATGACTCTACAGTGTTTGCTAGTGATTTGCTACAACAATCTCTTTATTACTCCTTTTCAACACGCGATTCATCTTCCTTCCAATTTGATCGATACATAGAAAACTACACAACAATGAAAAACATTCATGGTATCGAAAACGTTTCATTAATAATAAAATAAAAAATTGAGATTTTTCGTTTTTACTTGTGCATTCAAACACAGAATTTGAAGCAGAAATTCTTTGGATTGTGTTTAACTATTTGAAAAGAGATATATTTGTTTTGCAGGAATACTTAATAAAAATATATTTTAAATAAGATCCCTTCCAAATCTTCCGCATATTTTTTTATTTTTTTATTTTTGTATGGTACTTTTCTCTAAAACCAGTAGAACATGAATAGGTATTCATTCGTATTCAAAATGATATCATAGTGCATATATCAAGTTAAAAAAATTAAATAAAAATTACACTAAATGAAATGATTTATAATTAAAAGAAAATTTTTAAAATACTGTTTCTGACACTTATATAGAAACATTTAATATAAGAAGATAGTTAGATTTATAAAAAAGAAATTGAATAAAGAAAAGTAAACAATTAACTAATTCAAACGATTCATAATTAAAAGAATATTCGAAAACGTTGCTTCTGATTTTAAACATAGAAAGATTTAATAATAGAAGAATATAATTATATTTATAAAAAGAAGTTGAACAAGCGAAGGTATGAATAAAGAAAAGCAAAATCGATGTTCCTCTCATAATAAATAGATGATCCTCTGAATAATCAGATGTTCCTCTGAACTTATTAATATACTTCAATAGAATCTTGAATACATTTATCATAAAATACTTCGAGGATATATGCTTGGTTTAGAATATTAGGTACTTTTATATAATTATGTAGGATATTTATTGCAAGGATTGCATACGCATTCTTCATATGTAATATTAGATTTTTAGATCTATAATTTAAAGTATTTGTACAACAGTATATCGAGTGTAAAATGCCATGTTTTCTTTTGCAGTACGTCGAAATGTTTTTTTAATCAATGTTTAAGACTTGATGGAAATGTTTAAAGATAAGACAGATCTGAACATCTTTCAACCTTTCGAATTTTTATGAATATACTCATGGAAATTCTTTTGTGTACATTCAAGACTAAAAGAAGGCGATTTGATAAAATTAAAAACTTTATGGAAATTCTTTCTTTTTATTGTTTGTTTGTGATCGTTTAAATAAATGGCATATATTTTTAACATGGCAAAATCATTGTGGAATGTAAAAGTCGATCGAATCGTCATTAAAAGTTTAAAAGCATTTCTACTAA
>KK115717.1:1024108-1034438 GCA_000611955.2 Stegodyphus mimosarum
ATTTTATATATAAATTATTGATAAATTTTCAATATTCCTGAAGGATTTATTATAAATTAAAAACCATGACCTAGATCAAGTTATTTTCTGTTAATTTCACTATTGCTGTAAATCAGGCCAACCTTGTAAAATAAATCAGTCATTTTAGCATTTCTTAGATTTAGTACATATTGTATCAATGTTTTTGAGAAATTTTTATCAGTGTCTTTAAGACATACTATTCCATCATTAACGCGTGTTAGCCGAATGACTAAAAGCGCAAATTGATAGACATTGAAGTTCTGACCGCCGCGAACAAATTGCAGCTTCCGTGATTTTCCTTATGTGTGATATAAATCCGAGTCAGTCCTCCAGAAAAGCATCTAGGCGATAGGAATAGTGTGATTTCTCGTAAACTAACAAATCGAAATCCATCTAATTTCTAACAAGTTCCTTTTATAACGATATACACTGGTGTCCAAAAGTTAAGCATAATTGATAATTATGTGAATAAAGAAGGAACTGTAAATCAGAATGGCGGGAAACGTCATATGCGAGTGTAAAATGGTTATAAAATAAGGAAGCAAATCAAAAGAACGATAATAATTAATTTTATTATCCAAAGTAGCAGTTTTAAAGAAAACTGAGAATAGCAAGGGTTCACACTTTAAAGAAAAAATGAAAGAAAACATTAAATAAATTAGTGATGCTGCAGTTTAATAAGGCGTGTGGTCATCTCTGACAGCCAGGCATGCTGCACAGCGATTTACCATACTTGCTATCAGATGATGAATGAGTTGTGGGCTCAAACGGTTCCAAGCTTCTTGAAAAGTTCTCTTCAGTTCTGTAACGGAGTTTGGTGGGTGCGAAAGGGCTGCAATTTGTCTCCCGAGTATATGCCATACATGTGCGATAGGATTTAAATCAGGGGAGTTCGCAGGCCACGACATGCGCTGGATGTTTTCCGTTTCAAGGAAGTCATCAACCAGCACCGCTCGGTGACATGGCGCATTGTCATCCATGAATATGAAGTCAGGACCGACAGCACCTCGAAACAAGCGAACATAAGGCTCAAGAACTTCGTCTCTGTATCTTTGACCAATCACAGACCCTGTGTTAAAGAAATGGAGGTCTGTGCGGCCATCCATCATGATGCCTGCCCATGCCATTACTCCCCTAGATGGAAAATGAATGTTTCTTGGTTTAAAACGTGTTCCACGTTCTCTCCATATCGCTATCGGACGAGAATCAGTACTCGGGCTAAACCGGGACTCGTCACTGAACATCACATTGGCCCGCTCTCCTACCCTCCAATGTTGATGTTTCAAGATCCAGTTCAAACGAGCGCGTTTCTGCGCAGACGTGAGGGAAATACTAACTGCTGGTCTTCTGGCATACAGGTCATCATGACTGAGTCTTCTGTAAACAGTTTGTCTCGAAAATCGTATTCCTGCGGCGACTGTGAGCGCTGAACCCAGTGCTCTGGCAGTACTGCCCCTCTGACGTCGTGCACTTATTACCAGATATTGGTCTTGGCGAAGGGTTGTGACTCTTGATCGACCTGATACTGGTCGTCGGATAACATCTCCCATTCTTTGAAACCTCTGCCACAGTCTTGAGATCACAGACTGGTTCACATTCAGAATTCGAGACACTTCGGTTTGTGATCGTCCGGATTCCAGCATTCCAACGATTCTTCCTTCCTCAAACATCTCCAACTGGCTTCTTTGTGCCATCATTCACCTTGTTTGATGGTTAACAACGTTCTTTCACACAGCAGTTGCCCGAAACTTGCCTGAACTGCTTATGCTGTGTGAATCGGTTTCTTTGCGTACCGACATGCGCAGGTGTTTCGCGCAGGACGTAGTCGACTGAAAAGTTTTGCACAATCCCAATGTTTCTTCTTCATCCAATTAATATCCGCAAGAAATTTGGAATAATTTTACGAATATTTACTCCATGTTTTTTGCATTTTACAAATTGTGCTTAACTTTTGGACACCAGTGTATTTCAAAATATAAAGCATTAAAAATTTAAAAAGGAATAAAAATAATAGTATAATCAAATACCTTTAAAGAGTCGTCAGTTTTCACTGTATTAGCAGGTATAAATTTGTCCCTTTTTATCTCATAGGATTATCGACTGGAATAAAATTCATAGAACTGGCTAATTTTTGTGTAATTCCTCACTGGAACTGACTCTATTTTAAAAAAAACTGAAAACATTCACTCTTATGATTCCATGACCTTATTGACAATATTGACTCGACCAGCGGCCGAGGGGTAAAATTGCTAAACGCTAGTAGTGCAGCCGCGTTCGAAAGCAAGTGAAGGGTTGGCTACACGGGCGCTTTCGTGCTTTTTTCCCGTGTGTAACATGGATACGAGCTAGCTTCTCCTAGAAAGTACTTCACGAAGTCACTATCTGCCTCGTAGCGTGCTTTCCGTAACCAAATAAACCATCCAAATAATGATAACAATTTCAAAGTTAATGGTTTGTATATATACTAAATATGTTCTTACTTTATGCCTAAAATGAAAATTTTTTCGGTAATGCTAAGTGATTTTAGATTTGATTTATTTTATACTTAAAACCTAGATTCAGCTAATAAATAAAATTTAGTATTCTTGGCACTCCTTTATTTATTCGTGAAATTCATAAATTTTTCTTCATGTCAGAATTTTTTTATTTCATATTGCAGCTAATTTTATGTACTTTTTTAAAACATTCAAGACATCAGAATAAATAATGTAAGTAACTGAAAAGTCATTGTTTGGAGCTGAGTTTATATAAAATTTACTTTCTTTTACTTAAATATATACTATAAAAGTTTCAAAAAATACAATGCGCACCCAATCTTTCTTATTTTACCAACAATAATAGTAACCTGAAACTTCAGTAACTTCAAGACTTTTATCTACGAATATTTTTGCCCAACAAATTGCAAAAACTTGAAAACTATAAAAACTGTCTGCTTTAACTTAAAATATCAGATTACAGGAGAAAGCGTTCAATTTTTAAACTATGAGAAATAAATTTTATATGAGAACATACAAAGATATGACTTTAGCTAGAACTCTAAACCGTATTGTTGCAGTTTCAGATATACATTCAAGCATTATTCTGCCATACATGGAACTATAATGAAGCTCTGATAAATTTCTTCTAAGGTAATTTGATG
This sequence comes from Stegodyphus mimosarum, assembly GCA_000611955.2. Taxonomy (NCBI): domain Eukaryota; kingdom Metazoa; phylum Arthropoda; class Arachnida; order Araneae; family Eresidae; genus Stegodyphus; species Stegodyphus mimosarum. The sequence goes on from KK115717.1 coordinate 1,027,269, forward strand.
AAACTTGTATTTGACAGCGATCTCAGTGGACGCATCTTTCAGAGACCGACTCAGGCACAAGACGAGAAAGTGGTTCTTGAATTATAATGAATCCGTATTTAGTTATCTTATATAATTTGTTTCAAATACACTGGAGTGCAAAAATTAAGGACGAGACGGTTTTTTCAATATAACTTTGTACAAAAGCTTTCCAAATCAACACATTTAATACCGTAAGATCCCCAATACGTAAGGACGTGAGTAATGTAAGCAACAAAGCAACATTTACTAAAAGAGAAATCAGAGGGATAAAAAGAAGCTTTATTGAAAAAGTAGCATGGAGCGCAATGCGACTGAAGGCCGAAACACCCCTGTGATGGGTGCCCAGCAAGAAACATCCGGTCTTTAATAGGGGATATGATCTCCCCTGACTGCTAGGCAGGTTTCACATCATTTGTGCGTGCTGGATATGTGGTTGTTAATGAGCTGTTGAGACACTGCTGCTCGTTCCTCTTGTAGCACAAATCGCAGTTTTGGAATCGTTACTGGCGATAAGTTACGTGCTGAGACGGGTCTCCCTAGTAAGTTCCGTACATGCTTGACGGGATTTAGATCCAGAGAACTTGCCGACCAATCCATGTGTTCAATATCTTCACCCTCCAACAGCTCTTTGACAGTAACTGTGCGAGGTGGAGCGTTGCCGTCCATGAAGAGGACTGAGGACCCATAGCCCTTGTGAAAAGACGCATGTAAGGAAGAAGAACCTCGTTACAATAACAGTCCCAGATGACGAACCTCCTTGGGAGATATGAAGGCCGGTCCGGCTACCAAGCATTATGTCTGCTCGAACGAGAACTCCGCGACTTCTAAAACATTCTCTTTTGATGATGTTGAAGAGGTTATTGCGTGTTCCCCACTCTGTCCAGGTGTGTATGTGTCTAGAATCGGAACTCAGACTAAATCTGCTCTCATCTGTAAAGAGTACTAGTCCCCATTCATTGTCTCTCCAATTCCGGTGTTCCCGACACCACAGAGAACGCCTTCTCCGATGGGCAGGCGTTAGAGGTACGCACCGTACAGGACGTCGTGCAAACAGACCACCACCGTGCAGTCTTGTGGCCACGGTAAAACGCGATATCGGTCGTCCAGTCGCCTGTGTCGTGTGTCTAGCGATTTCTCCCGCTGTCTGCCGCCTGTTTCTTCTGGCCTGCAAGGCAAAATACCGGTCATCTGCGGGTGTGGTTCCTCGTGGACGACTACTGCTAAACCCCCGGATAGCTGTTCCTGTAGTTTGAAATTGTCTCCAAAGTCGTGAAACGATGCTGTGAGCAATTCTGAACTCTGCAGCCACACTTGTCACACTGCGGCCTTTCTCCAACTTCCCAATGATTCGACCTCGGGTAAAAGCATCCAGATGTCGTCTAACAGATTGATTATTCGCCATTTCTCGCTGAGGCAGCAACTCGGTGTGATTTTAACTGCTATACGGCGTGCCATCTCTTTGCCAGAAATACTGATCTTACACCGACAACATGCTTTATACTACTCAGACACTCTCCCATTACGTCTACCTGCATATCTGCGCATGTGCTACCGTACATCACCTTACTTAATCTCCTGATTGGTCTTTCTGTCCGTTCTGCCTCTTCGTTCAGCTGATATGCTAATTTTTCGACTTCGTCCTTAATTTTTGCACACCAGTGTATAATGTATTGTGGTTTCTCATTAATGCAGCGTATTTCCATATGTGGTTTTCTCACTTTTCATTCCTGAGATATTTGTAAGAAAAAATTAATATTTTGGTAATTGTTACATTGAAAATAAAACGTCATTTTTATTCGCCATGATGTAATGGCTTTAAACTCAGTGATGACTGTATTAAATAGATTACATTTAATGCAAAAACATTATTTGTATCTAACTGATCCATCCTCTTTTATAATCCAGATGCGTAACATCTCTAATTAGATGTTTAATTATTAACGCCAATGGAATATTATTGCTTCCTTTAACCGTCCTCTTGGGTGATTCCCTCCATTTATAGGGAACTAAACAGATATACGGTGAGGGAGAATGTTACCTCTTTTTTTATTTATTATAGTGTAAATAGGGCAAAACTTTCGAGTTAAGTTGAGGAAAATACTCCCTGTAAGATACTAGTAAAGATCATTTCAGGGCTAGTACAAAATGAATCTGCATTGCAAAAAAAAAAAAAAAAAAATGACAGCGGTTGAAAGAAAATATAATCTAGGAAAGCCCATGTTTGACTCTAGCATGAACAAAAAGAGATTTTTTTTGCTAGCCTATTTCGCCTTTTTAGGCTAAATCGTGTCTACAGCTTGAAGAAGTGTTATGAAATACTAGAAACGATGTCTATGCCTGTAATCATGGATTCTTAAAATTATACACTTAATGAATATTTATTTTTTAACTATGTCCCTTTTATAATTTCAAATACCAGACATAAGTAAAATGTAACAAATAATATACATTGCTACAATTTGTAGATTTTACAAACTATTACTGAAAACTAACATGCGTTATCCTCCGCTATTTGCAGGGCCTGCAAGCTATTGGAATTTAATAGAATACAGATCGAAGTAATCCGTACTTGCTAAAATCAGATTCTTGATAAATTAATAAATCATTCTCCAACTCGGCAAAATAGCCAACCGTAGCTTCAAGCACTCGCTGATTTTGTGTCATAAATAAAACCCAAGCTTTAACTATCCAAGCTGTATAGTTAGCTACACGGGCTTTTTAAGTTTATTCTAATATGTATTCCGATGAAGAAGCACAGAAAGAAGCACAGAAAATAATTAAAAGAACTAGTTTGCTGAATACAACCTTATATGTTATTCAAGGTATAATATTACAGAATAAATTCTTACATGGGCATATCTTCGAAAAAATTCACATCGTTTTTGCCGTGCGCTTTTTGGTCTGTAAAAACTGGCAAAAGATGTGCAAAATACGTACGAAGAAATATTTTTCTTAATTTAAAGTAAAATCAACCTACAGAATATTTTCTTTTAGAAATTAATTGGATTACATGGACACAAAGAAATTAATTGGATTACATCGGCACCGAAATTATGTTTCCGTCTGCTTATCGCTATAATTATTTATTTATACTTTATTATTGCATGTATCGATAAATAATCATTCATCTGAGAGAACCATCGTGTTATGAGCCATGGCCATCTTGATACTTTACCCATTATTATCATGAAATTTCTTAGAAAATATCTACCAATTTATAGTGCATAGTACACTGAGGAAACACAGGATTAAAAAGCTAATAAAAATTTGCAACCTTCATATCATAATGTATAAACCTATATCACATACATAATATGGATCATACGGTTTAGGAAATATGAAATATTGTTTTTAACTTTACATGCATGAATCATTTGCCCTGTAAGATTCTTTAAAATGTGTACGATTTTGCGGAGCATTTTAAAACTATATTTAATTCCAATGTAAAAGTAACCTTAAAATCGCATTTTCTGTAATAAATACTAATCACTATAACGTATGATCAAGAGGTTAAAACATTGTTTATGAGTAGCCTCTGTCCATGGTTTGATGTGATGGAGAACGTTTGTAGAGTCATTAGGATTTTTTAAAGCAGGAAAGGTGAAAAACGAGCAATGCTCTCGCCGGGAATCGAACCTAGACCTCTCGAATACGTGCCCAGTGTGCTATCATTACACCACGAAGTCATGCAGAAAAGAGGTTGAAAATACCTTATATACTCCCCCTTTCAAAGGGCGACTGGGGATTAGGGGACCCAGTCACCAAATCCTGTGGTGAAGAATCCTCATCCACCACCTTTCAGTTTTGGCGCCAATGCAGAGTAATTATGTTTTTACTAAAGCAGGAAACGTGAAAAATGTGCAATGCCCCCCACCAGGACGCGAACCACGACTTCTCGAATACTCGCCGACTGTGCTATCGTTATACCTCGAAGGCATGCAGAAAGGAGGGAGAAAATACCTTATAAGTTGATGGCCATAATTAAACTCGGCATATCTTTGTCGTCTGAAGCTTGATTTAACAATCGGTTTGTCTCCGAACTTGGTTTCAAAAGGAAGTGAGAAATAAGAGCAAAAGGAATATCCCATAAAAAGAGAACAATTCAAAAAGCCATCAACAGGAGTCTGTAGGTTAACAGTCTAGCATGAAAACGTTATGGAAATGGCTACAAAATGAATGAGTAAGAATACTGTATTTAAATGTTTGCTTTTGCTGCATCTCGTCTTCATCTTCCTGAAAAAAGATTTGCACTTCAGTGATTAGTGATTCAGGAAAAGACATAGATTCATTGATTAGGTGTCTTGGTTAGATTTTATTCGAACAACTTGCCATTATATCATAATGTCACACCACTGTAATTATGATTAATTTGGCAAAAGCATTTAACAACATTTAAAGAAAGAGCTTAGTCGCACAGACAGTTGGCAGTAATTTTTCAGTATGTAAAGTTATAAAACAAATCAACACGTCTCTCATGGTTATGTGATGAGCTCTAAACATCTTTTCCTAATTAACTGCTTGAGCTGGACATTTTCAAAAATGTCTGCATAGGATTATTTGCAGGTAATGCATTTTATTTAACACAGTGATTCTAAAATACAATTTCTCAAATTCGAAAAAAGGGTAGGTATTAAGTATATCTCTGTTGAATTTTAGAAGTTTATCAAGATTCGTAAATTCTATTTCAGCCCATCAAACTCAGAAATTAGTTTTTTTACCATTAACAGCATATCTAAGGTTTGCCTTCCTTACTTCTTCTAAATTATGAACAACTGTATTACGAAAACAAGAATACCTCAGATTTATAGTTAAGCCTAAGATGGCGACTGGCAAATGTATTGAATTCCTATAAAAGCAGAGATTTAATTTATTGAAATTAATTTCTGACCGCCACAGAGATGCGGATGCCCATTTCTTACACACATAATACATCATATTTATAATATCTGAATTAGAATGCGTCTTCAGCCTTCTGCCCTGCATCATTTTACAAAATTTTAAAAGTATGCAACTTACAAGAAATCTCTTCCAACCATGCACTCTCGAAATTTCTCAAAAAATATGCATAATCCAGTCATCAAGAAATAGATAATAATAAAAGAATTAGCTGCCAATATTCTATAAATAAACCAAAACAAATTATTAAATATAAGATTTTTGATCGCGAATGGCAACTAATTCCATAGCCAGTAGCGAAATTTCTGATGATATTTAAAATTTGGTGAATTTTCTTTCCAAAACAGAGCTGCATTGTCAAATATATTAGTTTTTGCATACGTTCAAGTTCCTATTCTTAAAGATTTAGCAGTCAAACTTTTTATATTATGCTAGTAAAAGATGCAAAATACGTAATTTCTGGAAGAAGTAAATTGATGGACTTTACATAATTTTATATTTAGAACGCGTACGATAAGAAACAACAAATGTTAAGAAATGCCTATAAAGTGAAGTTAGTTTTCAGGAACGCATTATAAAAACATAAACACCACTTTGCATTTGGATTATTAAGATATATGATTACAGCCGGAAAAACTCTTCAATCATCTCCAAACGCACATACATAAAAATAAAAAAAGTTTTGCAAATAGATGTTTCCATTTGACTCTAGGATACTTTCACTAAAAAATAAAATTACATAGTTTAAATATATGTTTGAAAAGAAATGATGCAGTTTCTTACATTTTCTTACCACTGTAAAATTCTTTCTTTGTCTTTCTTGAATCTGTAATATGGAATATAAAGAATACGTTTGCTTGAAACTTCCCATGTAAGAGGATTCTTACACATATACTTCGGATACAATTTCGTTTCTTATTTTTCTCGTACTCTGTTTACTTGTCACAAAGAACACATTCCAAGCAAAGTTTTACTTTTTTAAAGAGTAAAACTTTCAACTTCTTTATCCAACATCTTCCTATCTCTTGGGAGAGCAGTGAATAAAAATTCAAAGTGGAAATCTAAAATAGACAAAGCTAGAGAAACAGGACGTTTCCCTACTTTTTCTTCCTCTTTGTGGAGATTTTATACTCATCACAAACTTGTTTCTCCACATATCAAATTTTATTTATTCGTTTAGGGTCCCGTTGCATTATGAAATTCGATTTCTAGAGGAACAAAATACAAACTGTTACGCATTCTGGTTTTAGCAGAACATATATTTCTGAAATTTGATACGCAATTTTCAAAATCCTTTATTCAGAAATTCATATTCATATCTACTGTGCTGTACAGCTTTTGAAATTCTGGGAAAAAGAATATTCTCGAAACAAGCGCTTGCAAAAACTGTCATTTGCTCTGCTTTCAGAATCATCGGTTTCTTCCCCCTCATGTTTAATCTGTGAGATTTTGTTACATAACCTGAAGGAATAAATCTTTGTTATTCTTAGGTTTGAGGAAGTCATGTTGTTTTTATTTTAAACGGGCTACAACTTTTCGGGACTGTTATTACACGTATGTATTTTATTTAGAAAAGTACGAGTACATGAGTAAACATTCTCCTTTATTTCGAGACTTCCAACTTATTTCATACCAGTTTCCGATTTTTTAATTTCGAACGACTTTGCTTCTGTATTTTAAGTATAAATCGGGTTCCTAACAGGATAGGTATTGGTTCTTTGGCGGTTGATGAAATTTTAAAACAGATCAATGATGATCAAGGGGTCGATAGCCGATTATACACTTGCAGTTCCTCGGCATAATCAAAATCCCGCTGATAAAAAAATATTAGTAAATTAATTATGAATTATTTATTGATATACAGCTACATCCCATAGTAAGGAAGAAATCGCATAAAATAAATATAAAGGAAAATTATATTCAAATTATGATGCAAGAAGAGTTGATTGGCATTGGAGGAAGAGTATTTTATGCGCAGATTTTATTCAAAACACATGGTTACTCTATGTTTTGGAATATAAAGGTCATCAGAGAGAAACAGCCTAAAATAAAGTTCTTATAAAACAACCAGCATCATTGACTTTTCCCTCTTCTTACTTACTAGAAGCTGGCTTTAGTCAAAATAATTTTGTATATAGGACTGCTAGAGTATATTAGTTGCGCATCTCTTTTTTTGGTTGCAATCGGCCGTACTAAAAGTATTTAAATATATATATATATATATATATATATACACTCTGTTACTCGGCTCAG
>KK115717.1:1051033-1069162 GCA_000611955.2 Stegodyphus mimosarum
GAATTGTATAAGAAGAATACCTTCTTGAATGGCTATGCATATATCTCTTAGTTTTTTTTTCCAACTTTCGCAAGTGGGTAAGCTGTTTAACAACTTACAGAATTTGGATTCGGTTTCAACATCAAGTACTTGAGCTCAAGCAGACTTTTCCTTTTCATAAGCGCTGCAGTAAAAGCTTAGGGAACAAAATAATTGGAGAATATATTACTAGCGGATCAAATACTTTTATGAATAGATGCTAAAATTTTCCACTTTTTTATACAGGTCATCAGTAACGGTAGAAATATTTAGGCAAAGAATATCGCTTTTACGTTCCCATCACATTCCTAGCAGATTGGTTAGGTTAGGGAAGTCCTCAAAAGGATCAGTATATTCCTAGCCTCGGAGATCAAATTTCGCTCACTTAATATATTCGCAGCAATTTGTACAAACTGATGAAATGCCTCGCTAAAAACGCTAAACAGTTTTCCGCATAAAAGCTATTTTTCAGTTGTTCTACAATTTTCAAAGGAGATTAATATTATTCACTCATTTCTTTCAAAGTGGATTCCAAATGATAATGAATCACAGAGCCAACCATAAAGAGGCTACATGAAACGCCAAAAATGAGTCTGCAGTGTCGGAAGTACTTTAATAATCCATCAGATCTGTGTCACAAAAATCATAAATAATCTCTATCGCTAGGAAATGCTTATTTGTAAAGGCGCCTTACAAATATCACCAATTTACGTGAATCTATTATGAACCGATAGAATTAATTCAGTGAGATTCATCATTCCTTTTTCCACACACACATTAAAATTAAGTACATCTTTCTACTTCGCTGAAGCACCGAAACGGGTCTAAATTTTGCCGTGACGTTTTCCTTTACAACATGCCTGTGAGGTAAATAATAGCACGGTAATTCAGTTTTATTTGATATCTCTGTTTTCTGTGTGTAGTATAGAATCTCTCCCTCTATATATATAGTATATATGAAGCTTATGGGATAATGCTAAAAGACCATAAGCTTCACATAGGATTTCCGATTTTAGTCGTCTGACTGTTCATTTAGTAGCTATATTCGTAGCAACTGGTACAAATTATCTTGCAAGATTTTTGAGCCATGATAAGTTTTCTTGAAAGTGGCCTTCCTCATTCACTCTAACAGTGTTTAAGAAATGTTCTCTTGCATCTTTAAGCAGCTCTAGTTGATTTTGCTTGCCCGAAGTCTCTAAAATTCCTGTCAAATCAAGAGATCATAAGTCGGATATTAACACTTCTTTATGAAGCTGACGTTACTAACAACAGTGAGTTATTCGAGATCTCTGAAACGCTAGTTTTGCCTATTATAGTCCAATATAATTGCATTTCAATGGTCGCAAGTCCCGAAGCTGAAACTTCCCGTCATTGTCTTTAGAGGGTTACACTTGATATCGTAATGCTATTTTAGTCCTATAAACCTAACGGACTTGAAGAGAATTATCTATGCCTGAGAAAAAAAGGCAATGTCTGGAGAAGGTTAAGAAAACTTTATTATTTAAACAGAATTATAAAAATAAGTGCTTGTTTCCTTGCTGCAATGACCACACCTCGTGGTGATGAAAAATAAATTGAACACTTCGATTTAACGCAAATGTTGAAACGTCAAGGCCTGCACAGGTAAATGCTATTAGGAGCTGGCTCATTAACTTTACCGGACCTTCAGAATTAAAATGTCGACAGCAAAACCGCAATACCGAACATTGCAGCTCTTAAAGCTGGCGCAAAACTAACCATGTACACTCACGCAATGCCAGAAACACGCTTTGTCTCAGATCCAAAACCTCAGTTTAAACACTCGCTGCTACTAATTTGCATTCTGGCGAGGAATATTTAAAGTTGAAGCTAAAAGTAAACTAGAGTTCTTCAAAATAACTAATTAATTAACATAAGATTCCCTATAACTTATCCACATTATCACCTCCTATTAAGATTTCAGAAGAACCAGAATTTTTATCATTGAGAATAATACAGTTTTTGACTAATTCATCTATCCATTCCCCAGTAATATATAGAGGCACAGTATCGCAAATAACATTTAGAAAAAGTACTTTGAAATTGCAGAGATAGTTCCCATCAGTTTTGGATATATACACAGTGACAATCGGGCTCTGTTATACATGTAGAAATTTCGCTAAATATCGAGTGACAGAGGTATCCTTTACTACCTTTTTCTGCTGCAGCATTCTATAAAATATATGATTGTTGGAAAGCAGTGTTTAGTATACCTTATGGTTTTTACAACTTATTCTCTTAATAACCCTTTAAGTATAAAGTAGAATGTTTGGATACTTTGAAAAGGTGAGCAGTTTCATCTTTATGAGCGATGGCTCTCGAAGTGGTTCTTACCGAATCATCGTGGTCCTTATGACTGCTTAAAGTTAAAATTAGTCTGTAATAAGTTAAAATTACTTTGGTGGTGGGAGGAAAATTCGAGGGGTCCTAGAATTATTTAACATAAAATAATCGGGACACTTTACATTATTATTAAAGTAAATAGCAATAAATAAGTTGGAAGCTATTTTACGTCATGAGTAAAATGAAAAAAGTCTCCTTTTTTACATGTAACAGCATGACTCAGCCAAAGAAAAAACGCCCACAACATAATGCTGAATATTTAAAATATGATTAATACGGTTTTATTTCGTTCCTGGGATATAATACCTTATCTATGCCTTCTATTCAATAAAACTTTGTCAAACGAATCATTGAAGCTCAATGAACATTTGACAAAAGCCGATAGAGATAAGAAAGATAAAGATTTAATATTTCTCTAAAGCACTTTAAAATATAGAGCAATACCGTTATTGTGATTGCATTTGAGCGAGATGACGATGTACTGCCTGCTTCTTATAACATTTCTTTATTGATTGCAAAATTGGAAAGCCACAAACCAGCGGCGAAGAACTTAATTCACTAATGCGGTAAATGAGGTAATACGCACCGTGCTGCATAAACCAGCGTTCGACATTATAAAGCTGCTATCTCACATCGATTATTTTAGGACAAACAGCTGCTTCAAACAATTTTTCTACTTGATTTACCAAAGAAAGAAAGACGTACAATTTTTTTTCTACCCTTCGCAAAAAAAAAAAGCTTAAGTTGTTCGTTTTCAACAACCAAACAGCTATCAGCATCGAATTATCATATGCATTGGAGAACTAGTTTCTCCTTTACATAGTAACCCTAAGCGATTCGTATGATTGGCTGCTTTCTATCACGTGGAACAGCAGAAAAATTGTATTAAATATTTGACCTTCCAAATTAACTGAATTAGTAATAAAAACAATTCCAATGAATAATAATATACAGAGAAGGATTGCCGAAATGGCTCAGTGAGTAGAAACATCTGAATTCTTTATTCAGCTTGACGAGCCAACAAGAAAGCAAATCTCAAATAAACTTACTTTTAGCTTAAGCGAGATTTGTAGAAGAAGAACAGCTTTACCAAGAATTATTATTTGTCAAATCGTTGGAAACTAATACGAAAGCAATACTTCATGAATTAAAAATATTTTTGGATGAAAGAAATCCTTAAAAATATCCTTTCCGTTTCAGCTGGCGGTGCACCAGCAATGGAAGGACGATACCGATATTTCTGGCATACTTAGAACAAGCTATACGGAATGTATTATCAGTACATTGGTGTCATTTATGGACAACATTTAGTCGCCAAAAATCTTAGTGTATGCTTGAATGGCCCACTAAATTATGTCATTAAATTAGTTAACCAAACCAAAAGAAAATCCTTAAACAAGAGATTAATTGTTCAACTTTTTTGAACATGATGGATATTATAGTCGTTTTACATGAAATTTCGCTGGTTATTTAAAAGTGCACATTTCGATTGATTTTATGAATTTTTGATTCGATATTAGCATTTTTAGGAATTAAAGACAATGATTTGTGGCTATATTTATTTAATTCAAAAAGTGAATTTAGTTATCTGATTAACTTATTTGACAAATTTAGTGGAACAGATTAGAAGCTACAACTAATCAATTAAATTTAATCAGAACAAAAAGTAAAATACCTGCGTTTATAGCAAAACTTTTCCTATACAAATGAAACTTTGGCAGAGAAGAATACTCTGTTTCCAAATCTTTGAAATTTCAGAAACACGATGAAAATTTGTTTGCTTATTCTCAATACTTTTTACTCTGACGTCAGCTAAAGATTTTAAGACATTCTTCACTTGGTTACTCTTGATTGGACGTTGGATCCTTTTGAAAGTAGACCACAACTCAAATGAATCCATACATATACAGGAGGAATTTATTTAATTATCTATAAATGAGGAGCTGATACCAATGTTTGAACAAGAATACGAGAAATTCTGGTTGCAAAAACAGATATCAGTTTTACATTCCTACGTTATGGATAAGTTCAAAAAAGCTGTTAATTGCTATCCAGTAACCTCCTATCTAGTAGAACGTGAATTTAGTGCAGTTATGATCCTCATCACGAAAAAAAAAGAATCAACTGGAAATAAATGCTCATGGAGACATAGGAATATTACTCACAAGCGCAGAGCCAAGCATAAATAATCTTGTATCATCTAATTGGTATTCACCTATCTCACTGAAATACTGTTTTAACTATTAAAATATTTTATTTATATTTCTTTACTACTCAAGACATTAAAGTTAAATTTGTAATTTTATGTTATGCAATAATATTGCGTTATTTCACTTCGGGATTCATGGTCAGTGTTGGATATAATAAGGGAGTCCATGGGCATCATAAGCTTGGGAACCATTTTTATGAGAAATTTGACTCTCTCTTCTTTTGCAATAATGGAGCTACATTGATGTTTATCATCGGTGGGGATGTTTCTATAGTAGAGGTTGTGTTTTTTCTTTTTTCACATATGAGGCTTTCTCTCGGCATTTAGCTATCCTATGACCCAGATCTAAGCAACAGAAACATCTCTAACTGTGGGATTTGCGACGAATTTTTAAATTCAATACATTTTAAGCTATACCTTTTAGACGGTTGATTTCTTCCAAACCATTTAGTGGCAACAGAAGGCGTATTCATTTCTCGCAACGTTGATAATATTCTCAAAGAAATATTATCTTATCGTATAATATTCTCAAAGAAAACTTTTTGTTTGAATTTTTCTCTAAGCCCGAAGACAATAAATCTATAAAATACACTTCTATCAGGAAATCTTACTTACAATAACACGCTTTGCTCCGAATTTTTGCTAAAAATTTCACCACCCCGGGAAAACTCTTTATGAATTTCTCAGCAGATGATCTTTTCCTTATTGACTGCAGTAAATACACGAATTTGTGAAGATCGTCAAAACAACTGTCAATCTCTTAAAGTTGCCACCAAATCCCTTAACGTCATACAATGGCATTTTTAGCTTAGGATGGTAAAGAACTGTGTTTTTAGAAACATTATTCACGGGAGTAGCAGAATTACGATCTACATCATCTAAAAGAACTGTAAGCTTATATTCCAATATTATTCATTTATAAAAGCTTTAACTTAAAATCTCAAAGAACTAAAGTTCTTTAGAAAAGATAATGACAGAAAACATTGCCTTGTTACCAAAAGCATGAATGAAAATGAATTGTTGTGATCACGAAATCAGATAAGTATCCAGGCAGAAAAATGTATGTATCATAACATAGTATCCTTTGTTGAATTTATTACTATAATAGGCAACATATTTAAACTATAGTTTCACAATAACTAGCTTCTTATTTCAAAAGCAATGAGCTTCAAACCCACGCATTTCGTTTTTATAGACTTACACCATTGTTTTTCATTTGGCAGAATTATATAACGTTGAGCAGTCTTTGTCTAATACAATTACCGACAATCTAGCAGTAAGACGAAATAAAAGGAAATCGGATCAAAATTCTATGTTAGCGACAAAACGTAACGTAGGAAACGCACAGATTATTCATTATTTCAGGTTTCGATTTAATGACAAAAAACTTTTATTTCGACTTTTAAAGAATAAAACTTAACTTCTGGACGGTTACATGCGTATTTCCTTTAACAGAAGGGTATAAAGCAGTATATTATACCCATACCATAATGAAATACCCGAAATTGCGATATGAATAATTTACATAAATATTGAATTATATTAGAAGATTCAGATGAAAACCATTTATGTGTTTTCTCTGTAAATAGTTCCATAAGCTGAATATCACAGCTAACGCAAAAGCCAACGCTTTTAAATACAGGGTGTTCATAAAGTCCCGGACCCATTTTGATGTTTAATAAATCATAAAATAATAAAGATAAATTAAAATTAATAACATAAATGGTTAGATAGACTCAAAAAGTTTCATGATCCTTGTCAATGAACTTCCACGTGTGCCCCTTTCGTCGCAAGCAGAATATCAAGTCGATATTCAATTTCACGCCAGGTACCGGCAAGCATGTCAGCATCCATAGAGGTTATTGCGGTTGTAATTCTGGCTTTTAGGTCATCAATGTTCGACACTCTTCTCCTGTAAACGTTGTCCTTTACAAATCCCCAAAGGAAAAAGTCCAGCGGCGTTATATCGGGTGAACCTCCTCGTTTCTATGAACCACCATAAAATCTGTGCTTTCTCTTGTGGTGTATACATTCTCCTTAATATCCAGTCGAATAAAACATCACATACAAAACAAACACATCAAAAGTAAACATAACATCGCAATAGTTGCCAAAAACGAAAGAGAGAAAAATGAAATTAATAAGCATACGATATTTAGAAAAGTACAGATATTTAGACTGGAAAATGAAATTATCTGAAATTAACAACACACGCAGACGATATTTACAAAAGTAAAGATATTCAAACCTGAAAAGGAAAATATATAAGTTATTCCATCGATAATTGCCATACGTTTGTTTATATCTTCATTATTTTATGAGTTATTAAATATCAAAATGGATCCGGGACTTTATAAACACCCTGTATTTCATCAAACAAGCTTATAATTCACACAACTCTAATATTTCCTGAGATGAATCTGATTATCATAAAATAACTAATGATCTCTAATTTTTACATACGTTAACAAAGATAAAATATTTTCCAAAAACGGTGAGATTTTTTACGTTAAAAATTACCCTAGTGGGGACTTTCCGAAATTTTAGAACATTACGTTATTAAGTTCGTTATGTTACTAATGCTATACATAGATTTTGGCTTCAGGGTTTAATCTAAACGTTGCGCGATTCTTTGACACGATAGTTCAAAAATTAGGGATATGATTACTAGATGCAGGTGCCAATAAAACTAAACAGTTAAGTGTGAATAAAGAATCGTTTTCGCTTTAGCGAGACTATGCGTTCTATTTCCTTAAGAGAAGCCACTGGGGCACGCTTAGGGAAAGGCGTGCGCTTTGAAACAAAGCTTACGCTTGAATTGTCTGAAAGCCTGGAAGAAAAGGTTAAAATTTATTTCGTTGAAAGAATGCAGCAGAATTGGAAAAAAAAGGGCTTAAATAAGAGAATGGTGACATTTATTGTTAAATAGTCTTTCGTCTATACTAAAAAGGAAGCTGCCGCTATGGGCACTAGTAAGCTTCAGATTTTTATTTAATTTAATAATTTATCTGAATGAATTGTCTCACACCAGTGACTTGTGAGATAATTACCCTTGATATTGAACCTATGACTCACCGGTGAACAATAGCCTTGACAGGTAAGGGTATCTATTTTATAAATATATATATATAGCCGGCAGTGTATGAAACGCTGGCATTTTACAGAATGGCTAGGATTTGGGGACAAAGTATGAAATATGAAAATTATCTAAATATATTGCATACTTTCCTTAGTCACTGTATGCAATACTTTGGCATTGTACAGAATGCCAAATGATATTTTAGGCAAAGAGCGAAAATAAGTTCAAGATAAGGCTTTTATTTAGAATACGTGACTTCTACAAAATACAACTACTATTTAGAGAAAAATAATAAAAGAGTATCATCAAAAATCTTTTATGCACAACATGTAAGTGAAATGGAAAGTTGTACAAGACAAAATTCATGTCTTCCTTATTAAAGAAAGCAAAATAAAACATGAACCAACTCGTTTCATTAAGAAAGGAAATAATTTTATTTTTAATGGCACTTAATTTTATACTTCATAAAAAGCAAAAAAGGGCCATGAGAAGACCTTTGCTAAATATGCATGTCTTAAAAAAGAAAATGAAAAAATGCAAAATTTTTACATTTAAAATTAGAAACTAGAGTTAAGCTACTTGTTCCAACATGGTAGGTTTGAATGGGATTTGGAATTAACTTTTTCCACAAAAATTCCTTTCATCACTTTTTTTTACAAAAGCATTTCATATTTCGGTACTATTTTCATAACTATACACATTTAACGTGTCCTTGGCCGTTTCCACTGGACTGAGCAATTACAACTCACCGAGAGAAATTTCGAGATCAGAGATATCTTCGATTCTAAACAAGTTCTTAGAGCATAAAGTGAACTGTGAACTTGCATATAAGTGTTTTCGTGAGACGTTTTAAATCGGTAGAAACCGTTTTCTCTCACACTCGTTACAAGTGCAATATATTATGCGTGTTCCGGCTTCTCGATAGACAGAGTTATTCGTGAAGTCAGTCACGTTTTCCTACGCACGGAGTTTAATTTAATTTTTGAATCTGGCAACACAAAACTGTAAGAATGAAATGTTTATTTTTAGAACAAATGCATGCAAAATAACGAAAATAAAATGTGCATATAAACACAATATTTGAAGCCGAAACTTGGTAGATGCAGGATTTTGAACAGCTATGCTCCTGTTATCTCGAGGCAAGTGTGGTTTTATTTTTCTTTATTTATACCGTTTAGAATTTTGTTTCTTTCCTTGAGCATTTTGAAATAGCATTCCAGGATAACGCTATGGATGATATTATGCTTCTTAAACGAAAACAAAAGAGTGTCAGAGCAAATATTATCCACTTTATTAAGAAGTTGACAGGCACTAATAATTATAGATCTAAAGTTGTTATTTAGAATACTTTTGTGACAGACTTTCGGATTGAGTGAAATGAAATTACTGGTTAATAGTATTCATAATTTATTCTCCGATGCTGAATATGATATAGATACAGTAGACAATGTCAAACTCGCTATTTTCAACGGACTTAAAACTATTCAGAATGTCGTGCCTGTAAGTTATAATAACGTTTCACTTTCTAATTTGCTCCCAAATACTCCTACGCTGGTTTCTCATTCCTATACTTTTAAGTTACCGACAATTAAACTTGTAACATTCCGTTGGGATGTAGAACAATTTTAATGTTTCCGGGAAGTTTAAATCTTCTGTCTACGATAACCAAAATTTTCAGCCATTGATAAACACGTAATTTCGTGAGATTGTTTAGCAGATGAACTGAAGCACTTATGAAACAGCACACATTTCTGAAACTACAAAAAAACTCCTTATTGACAAATATAGTGATAAAAATAGAATAATTCAAGCTCACCGATTTTTTTTCAAACATTATGTCAATACGATGTACATCACCTACCGCCTTGAATGACATTTTCATTGAGTGCAACAGACGGCTTAAGGCTTGAACTGCTTTAGGAGAAAATATCGAAGTTTACGGTCTTGTCCTGGCACCAAAAACTTTACGCATGTTTATTGATGACACACGTAGAAGATGGATTATTAACGCCAAAAGAGGGAAAATTTCGGAAGGGGATACTACTGCCGTTCGACAGTTTCTCGCAGAAGAAGTGGAAGGAGCTCTTGCAAAAGATAAGAAGTGAGAAACCAGTTTATTAATACATTTAAATCTACTACATAAGCTCTAAATAGTAATTCTAAAACCCAAAATTTTTGAAAAAAATCTTTAGCATTTTGCTCACTAACTGACATCGGCCTCAAAACTCTGAAACTATAAATGATATTGACACGCTATTCAAAAATTAAAGAGTGTAGGTGGTATTTCTTGTGTATGAATCGAGGGCATAATTTAAAAAATTGTTCGCACAATGAAAAGGCTTTCTGCATTAAATGCAAAAAGAAGCACCACGCTTCAATCTGTAAAGGTCCGAATACCATTCCAATTCCTCCCGTTACTTCTACTAATCAAATAGGTGTATTTGCTCCCAACTTTACTAATAGGCGTTATTAAATTAACTCGATGGATTTTAAATGTTGGAAGGCAGTTGGTTACATTGCAAGTTAGAATATTTCAATCTTCATCATATACCGCACAACCTACACATCAAGTGCAGTTTAAAATATCCGGCATCTGGAATACGTCTACAGTCACCCTAAAGACATTAGAAAGCAGTAACACCTATGCATATACTCCTATTGCACGTCTTACTCGTAAACATAAACTGAAACTTGTTGATTTCTATTATTCATCACAGAATATACTTATTGAAGCGTTTATTGGTGCAGATTTCTATTGGAGTGTTGGCAGAGCAACCTGTCATATTAACGGAAACCTTAGGAAACGTAGTGCATTAGAGGTTTACTTTGATAATTAGTGAATCTCGTCCCAAAACTACAGTTATTTCTTCATCCGTAATTCATAATGTTAATGCATCAGTTGTCACCATAAAATATATGAAGATTTTTGGATTTAGAAATCATTGGCTTTAAACCTTCTGAAGACACAGAAATGCCCACTAATTATAAAGAAATTTTGAAAAGTTTCCAAACTTCCTAAAAACTAACAGAGGGACGTCGAGTTATAAAGCTTTCGTGGAAAAAAGATGCCACCTATCTTCCGACAATTATGATGTGGCCCTGAAACGTTTTCATATCTTGCTCAGAAAACTGTCGGTTAATCGATATTCAAAGCATGTTTATATCGAATGAATGCAAGATTATATTGATAATATTTAGGTCCGAGATTCTAAACATTATTCTTATGCAGTTCCGAATAAAAAAAATGAAGCGCATAATATTCGATGCATTTTCTCATATAGAGGAAATCGTTTTCTTAATAAAGCTCTACTGACTAACATCCTCCAAACAAACCGCTCAAAATAATTGAAATAGATTTTGCTGCTCCTATATTTGTACGCAATACGCAACCCTTGAATACAGCGTACATTGTACTATTCACGTGCTCAACTACTCAAGCTTTGCATCTGGAACTCATTTCGGACTTGACAACTATAAGTTCCTGAGAGGCAATTCAGAGGCTTATCGGTCGGCGAGAATTCCCTCATACCATATTTACTGACAACGCCACCACTTTCGACGCCTCAAACAAAGAATTGGCTACGCTCTAGAATACCATAATGGCTAATACTATCCAAAACTTTTATGCTACAAACGGCACTGAATGGAAAATTACTGTACTACGGCTGGATACAATAGTGAGTATTGGATAAATATTACTGGTGGAAGCTTTTAGCGAGGTTAACTACACGATGTCGTAGAAAATCTCTTGTTCGCTCGTTGCTGGATAAAGAGGCACTCTCTGCGGCATTAGTAGGGGTAGAAGCCGTCTTGAACAAAAGACCATTACTGTATGAGTGAGGAAATGACGTTTCTGAAGAAGTCTTCACACCAGGTTATTTTCTAACTGGTCAGAAACTTACAACATTGCTATTGAAACCCGAATCCAAAAATACGCAATTTACACGAAATTATAGGATGCAACAAGATTTGTTGGATACATTTTTGGAAGAGGTGGTCTAAAGGAATATCTTCTGTACTACGCAGTTATTATCAAGTAAGCAATATCCACAAATTAGTTTCCGTTAGGAAAGGGCATCTTGTACCTTGGGTATAAGGCTTTGGCATATGTGGAAAAAGGGCCCTTGTTGAAAGGGTAATCGAAGGCTGTGATGGAAAATGCAGATCATGCGCAGTGCATAATGCTTACAAAGAAGCGGCTCGACAGATGTAGCTGGTCATACTTCTTGAGGTTGACTAGAGTATTTCTTGCTCTTCCATTTTCATGCAGTATAGTTTAGACGTAATATTTTGTCTATTAACTTCCCATAAGAATATCGCGTATTTTGAGACTTCCGAAAAGTGTAAAATGCAGATGGAAAATTCTCAGCCTGAGGTGAGCGTTAAATGTCCCATGCCTTGCCACGTGATATTCGAAACGAATCGGCGATGTGTTTCATTTGCCGGTTTGTCATTTGGCATTGCCTAAAAAGTGTGTGAAATATTAATTATTTCATACTTTGTTTTAAAATGCCTAGGCATTCTAATAAATTCGAGATTCAAGCTTTGCAGGTAATATATATAAATTTATTACCCTGACTCACGTCTGTGACCCATTGCCTGCCTCCAAATGATCCCTAAACTATAGGTCACTAGTGACCAACAGCCTTCATGGACATCCGTGTGCTTATATATAAATATCTATTTATATTTCCTGCAGTGCTCCACCTTGGTGATCAACGAGTTCGCCACATGTGAGCCTCATCTGCAGGTTACAATTGACCAATGTAATTTATAGATATAGGTGTCACTCAATTAATTTTAAATTTTCACTAAATTTCTGCACCGTACCTTGCATTCTGGTTTGAGTGAAAATGATATGTAGATCACTATTGACGAGTACCCTTGATCGACACCAATATGCTTCATTTAAATTTTAAATTACCTATTGCCATAGCTGGTGGGTGATATTTTGGCGGACATTAGATATTTCGTAATAGGAAAAAACATAAATTAACTGTACTGTCGCTAGAATTCAAATCACGGATCTTCCAGTCATAGTATTTTCACGGATTAATATGACCGATCTTCACGGATAACTGGACGTGCTAATTACTTATACCAGAATCTTATACGGAGAGGGAATGAGAAAAATCGTTTCACTATCCCAAGTTAACTGGAAAACGGTCAAAACCACCAGACCCAGTCGACCCCATACAGATGATGGTGAATACATCGCATTTTAGTTGGGGCTCTACTATAGAATTTCTTAGGCATTTTAAAGCGGGAAACATGAAGGAAGAACTGCTCTTTTACCAGTATTCGAACCAAGAATCACGCAGTTAATCAGTGCGAATCACTTCACTAGTAGCTGGTCTTAACCCTCACAGCACGCACACGAGAATGCAAAAATCCGTTGACGGCAAATAACCCTCAAATTGTAGATTTTCTTTCAACACCCTAACGAGTACTAATGTGCTCTGGATTCAGAAAGACGTTGGCTATTGATATTAATTTAGGAAAATGTCTGAGTTTAGTGAACTGCTCCATACAGGTCACCGCCGTGTTAATTACAGTGAGATCAACCGATGACTAGCAGCCAAATTTGCTTTAATAGTTTTGAATAATCCTCCACAATAATATAATTTTAAACCCACATAATTATAATGTATCCAACTAATTACTTTTAAAAATCTCTGCATCGTTATTTTAACTAATGAAAGATGCTTACAAGGTCATATAGGATGTGCTTGAAAATTATTTAGGAATATTCTTATATTTCGCACTGATTAACTGCGTGATTCTATACCAATTGCATATTTACACATAATGCTAAATATATCAATAAATACACTCACGTTTGTGAAAATTGCAACACCATGAAGGACTTACGCGAGTGAGCTGAAATTTTCAGGAAATGCAAAGTAGCGCATGATATGCAAATGATTAGAATTGCAAATCCGTAGCGCATGCGTATGCTGAGCAGCGCCCTCTGAACGGCTGATGGATCCGAATAAATAGACGGCTGTAGCGAGGCGTGTATGGTTATCCGTGGTTATCTGCTAGTGGTAAACGTTAACTCAATCTGTACTTATGCCTCGTCGACGAAAGAGAGCGAGATTTGAACAACTTACAGAGTTTGAACGAGGGAGAATCATCGGCCTTCGTGAAGCTGGATTGTCGTATCGTGCAGTAGCCTCTCGTGTGCAGCGTAACAGCAGCACAGTGATGCGCGTTTGGAAGCAGTGGACGGACGAGTGTCGGACAACTCGGAAATCCGGGAGTGGACCCCGAAATGTGACGTCAGCTCGCGATGATAGACACCTGGTCCGCATGGCGCGGACGGACCGTACAGCTTCCTCTAGACAATTGGCAGCACTGTGGTCAATAGCTACAGGTGTTTCATTGTGTGCTTCATCAATTCGTAGACGTCTGCTGCAGTGTGGACTGCGCGCACGGACTCCTTTATACAGGATCCCCCTAACGCACGACCATCGCCGCCTGCGGCTACAATGGGCCAATCAGCATAGAGACTGGCGTGCTGATTGGCAGCATGTCGTGTTTTCTGACGAATCCCGCTTTAATTTGTGGTACCATGATGGCCGCATTCGTGTCAGACGCTATGCCGGTGAACGCCACCTTCCGGAGTGCATTATCGAACGCCACAGTGGACGAACACCCGGAGTTATGGTCTGGGGCGCCATAGCATATCATAGACGATCTCAATTGCTACGAATTGTGGGCAATCTGAACAGCAACCGGTATATCCGTGAAGTTCTACAGCCCGAAGCTGTTCCCTTCCTTCAAAGCTTGCCAGGCGCTGTATTTCAACAGGACAATGCCCGCCCTCATACTGCTCGGATTGTTAAATCCTTCTTTGCAGCGCAGCAGGTACAGCTTCTTCCTTGGCCTGCGTGTTCCCCGGATATGTCGCCAATTGAACATGTGTGGGATGTCATTGGTCGGCGTCTTGCTCGTGATCCTCGTCCTGTTGCGTCTGCAGACGAACTTTGGGTACGCGTACAAACGATATGGAATGCTCTTCCTCAGTCAGACATTCAAACTTTGTTTGACTCCATGCCACGTCGTGTAGCAGCACTTATTGCGGCGCGTGGTGGCCACACAAAATACTGATTCTGATCTCTTGTTCTTGTTTGTTTGCTTTGAACATTTAATCATTTATTTGTACCACTACCACTCAGCTGTGTATTAAATTGCATTCAATTATGACGATTCCTTCTTGGTGTTGCAATTTTCACAAACGTGAGTGTACAAATTTATACATAACGTTGAAAGAAAATATTAATGCGTATTTATGAAAAATACGTAATTACTTACCTATGTATAA
Organism: Stegodyphus mimosarum; assembly: GCA_000611955.2. Lineage (NCBI taxonomy): Eukaryota > Metazoa > Arthropoda > Arachnida > Araneae > Eresidae > Stegodyphus > Stegodyphus mimosarum. The sequence goes on from KK115717.1 coordinate 1,066,028, forward strand.
ATGTACTTATTTATCTTCTTTTGTCTTTGTGTCCTATAGGCAAAAAATTTAAAACATAGAAGAATCTAGTATTATTAGGTTTTAGGTCTTAATATTACAAGCTTTCTTGGCGTAATACGAGTACGAAGTTTTGACCATTTCAGTAAGAATGCTAATGCAAGAAGAAATTTGGCAGTCACAGAATGAAAGGAACGTCATCATTTCATCAGTGATAAAGTAATCCAAAATTTAGAGATAATTTAATACGAGCAAGAATGAAAATTATTAATGAAATACAGTGGCACTTCAATATATATTTGATCTGAAATACATCCAACACTGTATACGTCCTATAGGGAAGCGAAAATTTCTATTTGGTATACGTCATGAACTTGGGATGCGACTTTCGTTGAGTCACTATCTGTGAGCAGTTTACTTGTTCACCTCTTTGGAGACAATTCAACGACTGCACACAGGCGTCAGTACGCCTGTTGATACTATTCAGTATATAACCAACGTTATAACTCTTAATTTTTAAGGTATTTCGTGCTTTGTTTGGGTGTATGTTTTGTTAATTTATTAATAATGTGATTTATGAAAGTTAATGAGAAGAGTCAAATTTTTGAAAAATTGACAGGATCACTATGGAAGAGTATCTGAAAAGTCTGAAAATGGAATGCGTACCGTAATTATCATACGTCTAGTACACTGGTGTCCCGATTGTAACACAAAGACGCTATTGAATCGTCTAACTTTGCGAAGGGGGTGAAATCGATTACAAAACAACGATCAGAGTCATAAAGATTGTTGAATAATTGGCTTTGTTCTGAGTAGCAGAAAAAACGAACTATGTATAATACCATGTGAAGTGCTAAATAATATTATACTAATAGACATAATAACGTTTTATAAGAACATATGAATTATTTCTCCCATTTTCGTTATTGGAAAAGTTCGTTTGGTATACGTCGAAAGATACGAAACGGATTAATGACGCATATCAAGGTACCACTGTATGCATTTACTTAAATTCTTTACAAATATTAGTATAATACTTAGAATTATAGATTTAAATAGAATAAAAGTACCAATTTTATAAGAATTTCAGCTTACTCGTCGCATCATTTGACCTACAGATTGCAAGACTAAATTTAAAAATTATTAAAAAATTAAATTCCTTATTCATATGGTCGAAGGTCTGCATTATTTGCTCAGATTGCTTTACTCTTTCATGACAAACAAGAATTTACAGGCTTTTAAGTGAACGAACATTTATTATTTGAAATCTGATGAAAATTGGCCTTTATTTTAGTATTTTTTCTAAAATTCCTTTTCTTATAAATGAAGTTAGATTAGAAGTTCTTTTTCATGTATGTGAAACAAGACTGGTAGATATGTATTTTCACATATATAAAAAATATGTGTATATTTTCCATATATGTGAAACGAGATTGGTAGATATGTATTCTTATGATTTTATTTCTTACAGCGCTCCATCACACATTAATATTTGACATATCTGTTGTGCCACTACAGATGTTTCTGTAATATGTGTTCTTTATAAATATATCTTTGGTCAGAGGTGCTAAAACAAATAGTCATCGAAATGAAAAGACGAAGCATTTTAAGCAGGTTTGCAAACATTATTTGGTTAACTCGTCGATATATGCTGCTTTCAAATACTTAGGGAAATTAAATAACATTATTCATACGGTAAACCTCTACCAATATGTGCTTTCCGGATTGATGTACAGTTATTTATTAAACAAGGTAATTTCTAGAGAATACTTAGGAGTAAAATGCTGTTTTAACTCTCTTCTAGAAATCATCATGTTTAATAATTTCTAGAAAGTATTTAAACAGATGCCGTATGCATATGTAATAATTGATGCGGTAAACGCTGATTTTACTGAATTGCTAATGCTCACTTAACGTTTCTTTTGACGTCCTTGTTTCCATCTTCTTTAACGGAAATTTTTAAATATGTTTCATTTTAATAAAAAACAATTTTGCATAAAAATAGAAAAAAGCAAATAATGACATTAAAATCTGAAATTAAGGTTAATGAATTAATTTTCCGTTACAGTCTAAGCAAGCTGAAAAGTCACTAAATCCTTAGGCTCCTCTTTTACTTTGGCAGTTTGCAGAACGAAACGAATTTCTAAAGTAATACGATGATTGCTAACTCTTCAGGTTAAGAAAAGCGTTGGATAGTTTGAATACTCAAAGCTATTGAGAAGAGTCTGCATTTCAAAAAAAAAAAGAACTAAATTTCATTATTTGCAACGTAAACCTCATATTAGAGCCTCATACGTTGCTCACTAAATTGTGCGTCGGGAGGGAGAAGGTATGAGGATTCAAATTATGGCATTGTTTCACATCTTGACGAAGCGTATACATTGAACTCATTTTGAAAACTTAATGGTTTGGACAAACAGGAAAAATAATTATAATAGAATAAAAGCAAAAGCTTAAAATGATACAATAAGCAGAATTTATCCTTGAATGAGAACAGAAAACAGAGTAAGTTACATGAATGGGTAATTGAGAAATTGAGATAGTTTAGAACTCTAAAGGATGGCGTAATGAGCTTTAGAATTCTAAAGGACGGCGTAATAAGCATCACATTAAGCAACTGACGATTTAAATTTGTATACTGCAAAGATAAAATTAAATAAAATGAACCTAAGTTTGCTTTTAAATTTACAAATAATAGTTCTAATTATAAATGAATAAGGGTAAAAAAAAGTGTATCGAAGAAGAGATTTGTGCATTACTTTAATTTATACTTTAGAGATGGTTTGCATTTGTCCATAGCAGGTATGAATGAAAAGCAAGTATATTAATCTGTTCGGTTAAAGAAATAAGTCAAATCTTATTTAATTCCTAATTGTCGTATTAAGACTTAAGCAGATGTATGAATACAGGGCGAAATCATGTTAAAATGATCATTTACGTTTTCAGACAAGCTTTATAATTAGTGCAGTTAGTCGCTTTGACGAACACTACCATTGGTAGTATGCCTTACTATTATTTCGTTCTCAAAAAGACTGACCATTTCATATTTGATCACTTTAGGGAAGTGGTCCTAGTAAATTGAGGTTTCACTGTATTACTGGGCATTCGTTTCTGAGACTTTCTTTGATCTTTTCCCTA
>KK115717.1:1070363-1084901 GCA_000611955.2 Stegodyphus mimosarum
CCGATTATCCGAGCTGAATAAATTTATTTCAAAATGCGTTAGAGCTTTCTTAGTAGAACAAGTAAACATAGATCTTTTGACAGCTTGACCAATGATAATAAATTCTTTTTTCAAGTACCGCAGACTATGTCACATATTTCTCATTCTGTTTGACTCGGTCGCCAATCGATTAGAAAAATTGCCTTTTTTGGGAAAACTTGAAAGGCCAAATCCTAGTCGATGAAACAAATAATTACAAATTCCTTTGCTGTGCAAAGTAGCAAAACATTACCGAATGAAAAGCAGTTCATATTAAGTTAGTTATTGATATTTCCAGTATCTAGTCTGTGTTTCTAATCTCTAACTTGAGAAAGCGAGTAATTAATATTAATCACACACTTACACAAATTTGAAACAGTGATTTTTCAGCTTTCAAATATTCAATTTAATTCTAATCAGTACCTAAAATGTTCATTTTACCTTTTCCTATAGAAATGCTAGTTACTCATTACTCATCCTTGTAACAGCAATATGAATGGTTGATTTTTAAAAACATTTTGATGAATTTCATTGCTAATAATATTCTTGAAGATAGTTTTGTCATTGTCACTTTAGCTAATTTTACGTAGTTAAAAATCTCCTGACTACGTTCGGATACTATCCTGGGGGTCGACGGGGACTGATCATCCCAGTGTGCTAGCTAGATCAATATGCAGACAGCCTCGAATTCTGTGGTAAACAAACAGCCTTCACAGGACTAGAAACAGCGTTTATTGGGTGGTAGGTTCAGCCTTGGCAAGGACTTCAGGCTTGGTACTGTCATGTCTGCCCTTTGCTTGTGGGACGTTACATTGCCAGATATCGCAGGTTGTCCGAGGAGGATGGACTCCCCTTGGTCAACAGTTGGAGACGGACGTTGTCTGACTTCGTGCTTTGACTTGTTTTATAAGCGTTTTTATATATTTCTCAGACTTTGTGACATTTTAAGTCCCCCTGGGTCGAACGAGGGGCTGGCGCCTCTTCGGATGGCCTCTGGAGGTTGAGGCATTTTTAACCATGTACGGTCGCCAGGAACGGCTGGGTCTGGGAGCCTCTTTCTCTGGTTAATTGTTTCCGTCACTCAAAAACAAAAGCCAAAAAGTCTTTCTTTGTTTTATTTCTGCACTTAGCTTTTCTGCTAAGTTCCGTTTTTTACCTTTCTAGCCTTCTTTGGTGTACTAATGCCTTCGCTTGTTTTCTAAGATTCAAAGTTTCCTAATTCTTGCATGTGGTCACTCATGTCAGGCTAACGTTTCTGTAAAACAAACTTTAACTGAACTGTCTATCTTTTAAATTTACATTTGAAATAAATTTTATAAAACTTTCAATGTACAAAATCTGTCTTTTGTTAAAACTCGCTTTGTTTTACAATTTAAAGACCATTTAACTCGAAATCATTATTATTTATTGGCTATGTATACTGATACAAATCTATAGTTACCTCTTTCTTATAATAAAAAGGTAAAGTGTTGATTCCATGCTGATATACATTAAACATCTCAGAAATCGAAAAATAATCTTGACGTAGAGAAAAGTTAAATCTGAGGTTCTTCACTGTAAATAGATAAAGGACATACTTTAATAAACAATGCTTAAATAAAAAAGAGGAGCTGAGAAACTGAGACGAACTGCTTTTGAAACTACTATTAGTTGTAAAGACTGTAATGTCATAAAGTTTTCCATTTAAAAACGCCCGCCGAACTAGGAATAATATCAATCTCCTAAGCGAGTAAATTTGGACAATACAGGTAATTGATTAGTTATTTAACAGATTTTAGCACAGATACCTACAGTAGTGATGAACCAAATCTATTATTGTTACCAAAAGAACCATTTGGCTCTTTATCATGCAATATTTTGGGATTTTAGAAATGCATTGTGAATTATATGACAGTGTTACGTCATGTGATATACAACTTATACTATTACATTGTTATAACTATTCCAGGACCTGAAAAGCAACTGCTTCTGATCAATAGAACTGCTATTTTTGCTAAGCAAAGTTGTGTTGATAAATGAAGTGTTGATAAATGAAGCTTTATTAATTTAGTATGATAGCAAGAATGCGAGAATGACTCTGAGAACTTTAAATTTAGTAATGCATTTAGTGCAGCAGGTTTAGCGACTTTTCTTTTCAAAAATGTGATACCATCCTTATTTTAGGAATTTTTTACGACTGCATAATTGAAGAGGATCAGACATTTTCTCAAGTTTTGTCGTAATTCTTTTCAATCTCATTAAAAGACTATGAAAATTAGAGAAAGTATATTAGTCCCTCGTGTCACATTAGTGATATGTTTCTCGGAATCCTTCACATAAACCAAAAATTTGTTATGTTAAATTGCTTACGTATTTTGCATATAACCGTTTCCCATTCTGCATAAAATACTAGAATATTTATCAGTATTTAATGCAGAACGGTATTCTAGTATTTTATGCAGAATGGGAAACGGTTACAGTTGCATAACATACGACTTTACGCAACATAGTGCATTCACGATAGAAACAACTGTAATACAGTTATAAGGTATTTCTCCTGCCTTCTTCGCATGCCTTCGTGGTGTAGTGGTCAGCACGCTGGGCGCTTATTCCAGAGGTCCGTGGTTCGAGTCCCGGCGAAGGCGTTGCTCATTTTTACTTTCTCCTGCTTCAAAATACCTAATGTCTCTATACTGGTGCCCGAACTAAAAAGGTGGTGGATGATGATTCTCCACCACCGGGATTTGGCGGTTGGGTCTCTTGAACCCCAGTCGCCCTTTAAAAGGGTAGTATATAAGGTATTTCTCCTACCTTCTTCGCATGCCTTCGTGGTGCAATGGTCAGCACGCTGGGCAAGTATTCCAGACGTCCGTGGTTCGAGCCCCGGCGAAGGCGTTGCTCATATTTCATATATCCTGCTTCGAAATAACATAATGACAGTATTGGAACGCTTACTGAAATATGACATCATAGAGCATTCACGATAGAAACAACTGCGCTAAATGTTAAAAGCAGATTGCTGAAGTAGCAACAGCTGTTTTTCCTTAAATAATGAATGATTATCTAATAAGGTGAAACGTAACATGATTACAAAAATTTAAATCATCAAGAAAGTTGAGAAACACTTTATCAGATGAATCTCAGCTTTAGATGCAACGTATCTAAATATAACTTAATGTTTTTCTACATGCACGTAGATAGTATACAATATAAAACGGCGATGTCACGTGTTAACCCCAGACATAAGCCTCATAATGCCCATATTCAACGATATATTCATTTGATGACATATTCATTTGAAGTTTCACACTAACCATATTCAACTATTGTACCTAAAAGATGGGTTAATTTTATATTATAAAGAAACTAAACCAAATTTAAAAATAATTTACAAAGAAAGACGAAGTGAAGCTTTACTTTACTTGCATTGTTGGTATCTTCGGAAAGCGTATGTTTAAATCTCTATGCATTCGACTATTATAATTAAATTACATAACAGAAATCAATTCCCCCCCAAAATGAGACTATATTTATCGTTGGAAGTATAGCGCAAACATTACATGTATAAACTCATTCGCGCATGTATGTGATGACTAGTATAACATTTATTCTTCATTTCCTTTTCACGATACTACAATTATGTTGTAACGCAGTATACTTAAAAACATATTAGAACTTAGTTACAATATATTTCACTTGAAATATATCATAGGGGAAAAGAGAGATATTTTTGTTGTAAACTCGCTTGCAGTAATCACTTTCGACCTTGTTATTAATTTATTTTTCTTTTCCATTAGAAACAAATTGCATCCCACACAAATTACAACTGTCCCGACTTCCATCGCTTTTACTGGGCTGTCATATTTATTAACCTTGAACTGTCTTTGTCTAATCCAATTAGCTGTGATAAAGCCGGCAGCAAAACAACACAAGAAGAAATCAAACTTATATCAGCAATAAATGACATCATACTTGATGTACTACTGTTGTACTAAGAAGCTTATTTAGTTATTGGGCACATTTTTCAAAGAAGGATGGGGTTTTTTAGGTGATCTCAATACATAGCGTAACTGGAGTGACTATAAAAAATGAATAACATAAAAAGTTAAATATCTAAGAATAGCATTTAGGTTGGCAGCATTCGAAAAAAAAGTTTTTTATTGTCCTCTGTGCAGTTTTACGCAATTCTTATGCAGTTAGTTTTTTTATAGTCAGATCTTTCACTGTTAAGTTTTCTGGGTTGAGTACGTTTCCATTACGCACCTGTCTCGCATTTTGGCAGTATTATTATAATAATATATATGAGTGAGTGTTTAATTATTTTTGTTTACACACACGTATACAAATAGCATTCCCAGATAATGCTATCCTTGGGTCTGGGCTTCATTTCACAGACAACCTGAATCACACAGAATGTTTCGAAAATCTGGATTCTGGCATATAATCTCAAACATTCATCCAACATTTAATCATTTATATGAATAAGCTCTTAAAACAAATTAAAGCAGAGGTTCCCAATCTGCTCTTCGAAGGGCCTTAAGGGATTCCGTAAGCACTTCCCAGGGGCTTATTCGACCACTCTAGTAAAATAAAATAAATACTGAATGGTCTTTTAGAAGAATTTATTAATTCTACGTCCATAAATTCTGCACGTCAGGTTATGAAATCTTTTGCACTGAATAAAGGATAATGAGTATTTTGCTAACAGAAATTTCTGCTCTACATGTACCATATACGCCGCTCGTCATTAAATTTGAAATACAAAGAATCCAAAAGATAACACAACTAAATTTCTTTTACAGATTCCTTATAATTCAGTAATGAATCAATAAAGTTTCAGATATGATTTGTGCTATAATGAGGTTCAAATACGTTAATGGGCTATGATCAGCACTGAATGTGGTCGCCATGAGTAGCAATAACCGCTGCTACAGGCCAAAAGGAAAGGATTTCAAATGCTATTTTGGAATATTGCAGCCTTGGCAGGTGTAATTTGTTGCCAAAGCTCATCTGTTGTAGCACCCAGCGGTCTTTGTCGTGTCAATATGTGAGACGCCGTAGAGAAGATGTGTTTTTTGGGAAAGATCTAGTGACTTCATTGGCCAAAGCTGAACAGAAACTTGCTATGTCTCCAGGAAGAATCGGACGTTGATTTCGATATGTGATTGTACACCGCCTTGCTGGAAAGTGGCTCTAGCATGCTTTCAAAGATATGGAACAACTTCAAGATTTAACACGTCTGTAATTCAATGTTCATTGGTAAAATGTCAAATAGGTATGAGCATTCAGTTCGAAACTTTAATCAATTGCGTAATCCAATCGTTTCTAACAATTATATGATTTTTTTCTCGGCATTGCGATTCAACTGTTAAAAAGTTTATATTTACTGCAAAAGAATGTGATCGGTAAATTGGTTATGCACCTTCGACGTATTTAAAGGAGTTGTATGAGGCACGTAGGTGTTTCATACTGTATTGCGACAAAAAGAAAGTATACCTGTTGTGACAAGGTCGCATAGATCGATATTCTTTGTCTTGTCTTCTAGGCGGAACGAATTCCAAATGCAGTGGTGCCTCTTTCACACCAGAAGAAAAATTCTATTGTAACGAGGTCCCTTTTTAAATTATTCTGGTTTCAGCCTCGAAGCTTACTCCAACGGTTCCAGAGATGAAGAAGTCTTTCACCGGAATCGGAATGTGGACACCTTTGTTATGTACGAGTGCAGGAATTCCCTCCCCCGGGTTCAGCGAAGGTAACGACACTGTGAATTAGTAATGTTTTGGCAGCGAGAAAGGAAGGTGGCTTTTTGAGAGCTGCTAGGACCTTCCTACTGGGACTATGGGCATTTTAGCCTTCTACTTCTGATCCTCGTGTATGCAGTGATCGCGAAATTTGCGTTTAACAAATTTCTGAAATTACGGCACTGAATGCATCCAAGTCCCACATCGTCATGAACCTCACCTATTATTTTTTTTTATTTTATTAAAATTCATGCTATTGTTAGACCTTATTATTTAAGTTTATTTCCACCTTGGATTACAACAGGTACTCTGGGTAGCGAATTCGGCTATTACAGCACACTGAACAATTTCTTTATTTTGAAAAATCAGATTTATTGTGAAACTATAGTTATCCAAGTCTTCATAGATGTTCCATGTGTGACCCGCCAGTGTCACGGCAAATATCTATGCGGTGTTCCAGTTCCTGCTACACTTGAGGTAGAATATCCTTTGTTATTCTTTCGAGCACTTATCCTCTGCCTTATTTCATGTAAGTCGTGGGGAAAAGGAGGTACGAACACTTTGACAAAATCCCATAGGAAAAAGTAACATAAGGTTAGATCTGGGGATGTCGGTGGCCAACAAAGCAATAGCATATCTTTGGACCCAGCATGGCCAATCTAGCGATAGGTTAAACTACTATTTAAATACTACTGTATGTTTTTGTACCAATTCGGTGAAGCACCGTCTTGCTGCAAAATGAAGCCGTGAACCACTTCCTCAAACTTAGGGAACAACCTCTTTGATAGCATATCTTGGTAAATGCACCCTTTAATCGATTTTATTCATTGGTATTCTTATTGTCTACTGATTATTTTAAATTATTTATTTATTTACTTTAATTTATTTGGATACTGTTAAAAATGGGTTAACTTCATTAGAACACTACCTCATTTGGAATATATTCATGTGCCAAGATGTTTTTTAAAAACCGATACCAAGTTGGTAGTACTTCAAGGTTTCTCAGACGCATCTTCAAAGGCTTACGGTGCAGTGATATACATCCAAACTGTGTCCAGCACCGATGAAGTAAACAAAACACTTCTTTGCAGCAAATCAAGCGTTACCCCTACAAAATTCCTTACAATCCCAAGTCTAGAGCTTTCTGCATGCCTTCTTCTCGCAAAACTAACAGAAAAGGTCCGAATAGCTGTTAAACTTCAAATAGACTGTGTGATATTGTACTCTGATTCTACAATAGCCCTAGCATGGATCAAGACTCCTTCAAATCTGCTTAAGACATTTGCAGACAATCGAGTATCACATATCCAGCAGATATGTAAGGAGTTCGATTGGCATCATATTCCTTCAGAGTTCAACCCGGCAGACCTGATCTCCAGAGGACTGGAAGTTAAAGCACTTGCCGCTAGTGAACTTTGATGGAAAGGACCAGACCTTTCAAAATTAAATTCACCTATTCCTCAGACTTTGCAAAACGCTAGGAGTTCAACTGACAAACTTTATACTGATGAACTTAAGACTGTTTCTAAAGTGACATTAAGTTTAAATAATTACTCTTTTTTGATAGCTTACTTAATACCAGTAACAATTTTCATAAACTAATTAGAATTTTAGCCTTTATTTTTAGATTTTGCAGAAGGTGCAAATCTCTTAAAACGCATCCGGGAGAACTCACATGCAAAGAATATGAAGGAGCAGAAAATTATCTGCTAAAACACCTACAGGTAAAGTATTTTCCCGCGGAAATATCAGCTTTAGAAACGAGATCTTCCCTTCCACCTACGATTAAGCTTAAATTTTTTAATCCCGTTTTTGATCCATAAGATTAATAAGAATTGGTGGTAGACTTTGACATTCAGATTTAAATTTCAGTCGTAAATATCTGGTTATTCTGCTAGCTGGAAATAAACTAGTAACTCTAATATTTCAATACTGTCACAAGCGAGATTTTCACGTAAGTCCTCAAGCCCTACTAAAAGTCCTACTAAATACTGTTCGTTTTAAATTTTGGCCACTTCGTGATAGAAGTACGTCACGAAAGGTCGTCCATGATTGTGTGGAATGCTTCAAGAATAAACCAATTGTTGCAACCCAGATTATGAGAGATCTTCCCTCAGAACGAGTAACGTCTAGTTCCCCATTTTTAAATGTAGGAATAGATTTATGTGGACCCTTTGAAATTAAATACAAAGGCCAGAGAAAGGGTACCTATAAAAAATTTATGAAGCTATATTTGTAGGTATGGTAATTAAAGTTATTCACATGGAATTTGTGTCAGATCTTACTTCAGAAGCTCTAATTGCTGCCTTAAAGATATTTTTTGCACGACGCGGCAAGAGTTCAATCATTTTTAGCGCTAACGCAACCAACTTCACTGGAGCTTCTGCAGAGTTAAAACGTTTGCATAAATTAATGTTAAACACTGAGGACATTTCGAGCCTGTTAGCCTCAGAATGTATCAAGTGGAAATTTGTGCCTCCTAGGACACTCAATTTCAGCGGCCTTTGGGAGGCGGGTGTAAAGGCTTTCAAGTACCATCTAAAGAGAGTGGTAGGTTCCGCTAAGCTAACTCTAGAAGAATTTCTAACAGTAATGGTTCAAATCGAGGGCATCCTCAATTCGTGGCCACTGTCACCCTTATCTCCTGATACAGATAATTTTCAAGCATTAACTCCTGGACATTTTCTGACAGGAAAGCCGATAAATGCCGTCCCAGAACCAAATTTAATTGACAAAAGAGATAATCTTCTAAATAGGTGGCAGAGGACTCGCATTCAAAACATTTGGAAATACTGGCAAAATAGCTATCTAAGCCATCTGCAACAGCGCTCTAAATGGGTACTTAAAAAGCCAAATATAACTCCTGGCATGACAATTTTATTAAAGAACTCTCAACTTCCCATTTGCAATTGGTCTTTGAGTCGAATTATTAAGGTAATCCCAGGCTGTGACGGAAAAGACCAGTTTCAAAAATTTATATTTTACCCATTATGGATAACTATATTTCTACTATTGGATAATTTATTTTATTCTCATTGAATTATTAATTAGTATATTTGTTGTATGTTATGTTATTATAAGTTTGTATTCAAACATTATTTTATCTTAAATTTGAAATAATGTAACATTTCAACGCCGGGCGGGATGTTCTGTACTTGTAACTTTATCGTTTGGCTACGGAGCACTTTCCCATCGCATTTTTGTTGTGCACTTCTTATGTTAATCTGCTAAATCTGGCAACTGGAAAATAATGTTTAGTCTCTGATAATTGGCAATTGGTATATTCCCCTGCGCAGCAGAAGAACGCTAACTTGCATCTCGCTGCTCGCTGTCGTAACTGTTCCTACTCTCTAATAATAAATAATTAAATGATATCGTTAGTAATGCATTTCTTTACTACGCTGAACTACGCATGCTACCTAACCAAACATTCTACGTATGGATACTCCACTATGGTATAATTCTATTGGTTTTGTTTATGGGTTTTTGTCTACTGTTTTGTGCAGTGATTTTGCCAATAGGTACCTGTATTAGTCCATTGTGTACTGGCTTTTACAGATTTTCGGCCTATGGGTATCTGCATAGGTCTGAATTTTTGATTACTGGTTTTTATAGGGAATAGACCTACGCAATATCCATTTTTTAATGGAGATATGGCCTATGGATACGCATAAAATTCTGGTTCCTGGCTATGGGTTTTACAGGATTTTCTTTTATGGTACCCATATGGTACAGGTTTCTGTTTATGGGTTTTTATGGGGATTTGGCCTACTGGTACTAGTACAATTGTAAGGTTTTCGTTAAACTAACAAAGTTTTATTTTAGTTTGCCTTTTTCTATCTGTTCTTACTTCAACTTCTCGTTAAAATAAGCGCGCGTTTCAGCTTTATGCTAATTTGAAGTGGAGCCAAGTTCTATTTAAACGATAGGTAGGAACCTCTCAGTGTGAGAGAGCTTTTTGTCTCAGACCACTGCGACGTTCGCCTGACCAGCTAGCATTTAAATTCTAAGCCTTAGCGCTCTTACTTATTGAAGTAATTCTAAGTGCCCTAGTATTAGTTAAATCTTGCTAGGCATCATTTAGCATGGAGGCCAACCTCGCGTTTATAGCTCTGTGAGCAACGACTACTTAATTTCTAATTAACTTTAGTTTAAATTAAATTTGACTGTTCAGTTTAGACCCAAGTGGCGGTCATTATTTTCTGATTTTCTGAGATTTAATTTCTACTTAACCTTTAGCTTAAATTATTTGATTGTTTAGTTTAGACCCAAGTGCGGTCGTTATTTTCTGTATCCCTCCCGAGTTGGGAAGTGGCTGTATATAATTGTGGTTTAATAAACGAGGATTTTAGATCCTTATTACGTATAGTTGTTCTACCACTTAATCACAGTATTCTACCACAGAACATAGCTGCATTCAGCTCCCTGTTGCAAATCAGGACTCAGTTTAATTCACAAACATGTTTGCCAAGAACATGCATCGAACACTCAGTCCTGACAGAGTTGTATGGGTTTTACGGGGATTTGGTCTACGGATACCCGTACAGCTGTACGGATTTCCTTCTATGGGATTTTACAGGGATTTGACCTACGGGTACCCTTACAATGTACGGTTTTCAGTCTGTTGGTTTTTACGGGAATTTGGCCTACGGGTACCCGCAGGGTGAGAGAGCTTTTAGTCTCAGACCACTGCGACGTTCGCCTGACCAGCTAGTATTTAAATTCTAAGCCTTAGCGCTGTTACTTATTGAAGTAATTCTAAGTGCCCTAGTATTAGTTAAATCTTGCTAGGCATCATTTAGCATGGAGGCCAACCTCGCGTTTATAGCTCTGTGAGCAACGACTACTTAATTTCTAATTAACTTTAGTTTAAATTAAATTTGACTGTTCAGTTTAGACCCAAGTGGCGGTCATTATTTTCTGATTTTCTGTATGCCTCCCGAGTTTGGGAAGTGGCTGTATATAATTGTGGTTTAATAAAAGAGGATTTTTAATCCTTCTTAAGTGCAGTTCTTCCACCACTTAACCACAGTTTTCTACCACAGAACATAGCTGCATTCAGCTCCCTAGATCCTTATTACGTATAGTTGTTCTACCACTTAATCACAGTATTCTACCACAGAACATAGCTGCATTCAGCTCCCTGTTGCAAATCAGGACTCAGTTTAATTCACAAACATGTTTGCCAAGAACATGCATCGAACACTCAGTCCTGACAGAGTTGTATGGGTTTTACGGGGATTTGGTCTACGGATACCCGTACAGCTGTACGGATTTCCTTCTATGGGATTTTACAGGGATTTGACCTACGGGTACCCTTACAATGTACGGTTTTCAGTCTGTTGGTTTTTACGGGAATTTGGCCTACGGGTACCCGCAGAACTGTATGAGTACCCGTAGGCCAATTCCCCGTAAAAAACTTTATGTGTTTCTACGGGGCATTTTAGCAGGGTCCCCAAACCACTATACCAATAAATATATGACGCATATACCATGATATCCTTATTATTATATTGTTGGAGAGATCATGTTCGATCAAACCTAAAATGCTTTAATAACTAACACAATAACAGTTTCGAATCTACTTTTTAATTACGCATATCAGCGCGATCAACCATATGGTATTACATTGAAATTAACAGAAGGATGGGGAAGTTTGTAAATTATCTACCATTCACTTTCTTAACTGTTCCAATATTCTCCCCTTCCCCAAAGAGAAAAAAACACAAAAGCTGTTTGCAAACAAAAGTAGCTTTACCTTCTGTGGTGCTTAATATTGAGCATTTAGTGATCGAAATGCATGAACAATTCTACCACTAAATGTTTTACAGGCTTAATTGTTGAATAATATGCAATACTGAATTAACATATATGTAACTAACACGAATACAACCAATAACGTTTCTGTAAATTTATGTTTAGTATTATTATTTTTTCAGTTTGCTTTCCCTCTGAAAGTTAATTAACAGCTTGTATCAATGAACGTAGGCCTTTTCGTTTATCGCTATCAAATAGCAGAACGATTCGATATTACTTATATACTAGAAATTAATATCTTGAAACGGGGTGAAAATTAATTCTCAGATATATAAAAACGCTGGGAATAACGTTTTCAAAAGATAACATTTAGTCTAAGTCTTCCGTGATGAAGCATACAATATTGCTTTATTAATATTTTGGTAGCACTTATTTTTTCCCAGCAAAACCAATTACTAACGAATTTATGTCTTATATCTTTTACATTATAGGTGTAAAATATTTATTCTATCTTTGTATTTAATTTTGTACTAACTTAGTTACGTTCGCACTTAAGTCCTCTGATACACCTGCATTGGTAAGAGATAGATAAAACATAATATCTTTTATGGCAGATGACTTTATGCCACCTGAAATTAGTGGCGTAATTTACTGATTCGGTAGCACAAATCTGCATTAACATATTAATATCTCTCAAACGGTAAGCTGGAGATTCTTTATACTAATTTAGGAATGATTTATATATGATAAGACTTAAGATAAAATATCAGGCGATATCTTTTGATAAAAATGTAAGAAATATAAAATTAAAAAGTCATGTTTTAGAGGCTTAAAATTCCGATCACCATTTATAGAAGTCATAAAAATTGGGAATTTTTATATGATGAAATTCGCTTCTAAGCGGATCCTAAAATCAGTGCAACTTTATCGAAGGAAAATAATAGCTTTTAAATCCTAAATTTTGTTTTCATTAAGATTTCCGTTTAGCAATGGGCATACTAAAAATGAGAAAGATGAACAATTACTTCTGGTAGATTCCTTTTCTAATTTTTTGTGGTGGCTAATGGAGCCATAATTCGCAGGTTTCCTTTGAGGAAAGCTCCATACATGTACCGCATTTTTAGATGATTTTGACTGAAAGACTTTTCTTTGAGGAGAGGAAAGGTCTGGTTGCTTTCAGCATGGGAAAAGCAAAACCACTTCAGTAATCCGGATTAACGTCGGACTTTCATAAATACGAATGCTTTTTAACTGTAAGACAAGAGTAAAAATATTTAAAGATAGAAGAATTTCTCTCTACTAGCAGTTTTTCAAAAGAAAATAAAATTTATGAAGTACATTTCTCGAAAATAAGTAAAATGCATTTTATTAATTTTTTTTCTTAAAAAATGTTTGATCGGGCTTTTTATTTGTTTAACTAAACAATACATTACTAAAAAGAAATGGCTGAATAGAGATTGTTGCAAAGAGATTTCAGTTAAAAGATCATATTTTTTTGTCACAGAAACTCTGCTAAAATTAAAACAAAATTAGTATAAGTGAAAGAAAAAAATTGAAAGAATTGAAAGCTTGCCTAGGACAGAAATATTTTCAGGAGGACTTTTTAAGGGCGATTAATTGGTTTGTATTTATATTATACTTGACAACAAACTACAAACACTCCGGGTCAGGCCATCCTACTATCAATGAAAAAAAGAGAAACAAACTACCAGACAAATAACACATATACAGAAAATATTACCTGAATGCGAATTAGTATTTCGTCAATTAAAAGATAATAAGAATTATTAAAAAAATGGTCAAAATTACTGAAAGAAAATTAGATGATAAGAATTACGGAAAGCCCTGTAATATAATAATTTGAAAGAACTGAAGATATTTCTAGCCATAAAATTGCTGCTGGAAATAAGCAACTAAGTTTAACAATTTTGTGACTGGTGATGCTCTTGCCTCGGGTAAAAGCTGACAAAGAGGAAATATTAAATTTAAGAAACTGAATATTATTATGAAAGTGATTAAAGGTATTTAATATCCACAATTTCTAGAGTTACCTCTGGTGACAACATTTGCGCATTGTTCAGCTAATTACGAACTATGTTTGTTCGATTGACAAAATTTATAATAAAACTTTAGTCTCGCTTTTCTTAGAAAATACTCAAGCCACCCCCCCAGAAAAAATAATGCAAGATACAAACCAATCATTCAGTGCACTAATTATCTGATAAGTTATTATCTTTTCCATTAAACAATTAGTTCAAAATTACTGAATAGCTTAATTAACTAAAATTTCATATATGGGATAGGAACATGGCAATCTCTCTTCTTTTTCTCCGTTAACTTTAGTTTCAGTGTTTAGTAATTAAGTTATTCTATTGCGAGAAAACAATTTGTATACATATTGCAATACTTTTCTTTAGAAATAATTCTGCTATCATAACTGGAAACCTTTTATTGACGAGCTATTATTAGCATCTCAATGAAGTACTATTATCTTTTCAGCACTTTCTGACCAATGTAATTACAGCAAAAAATTTGTTGCCAGGTGATGGGGCCTAAGATATTCCATTTGTCTTCCTTTTTTATAAATTGCTTTGTCTACCATTTAAAACGATACTTTTATCTGTATCTTTTAGTAACATTGTGCATCAATATTTATGACTTAGTTTTCCAACCTTTTTTTTGTTTGTTTGTTTTCACCTCACGTTTTTCTAGACTTTTCGCGAGCTACATATTTTGAGATTTTTTAGCCCCTTCCCTAGTCTTAAGCATTAATATGGGACCAAAATCTTATAAGTATCAATTGAATGTAAATTGAAATTTTTATCTATTTACTGAACTTGCATTGCATCGACTTTTTGATTAAGCGTCATCACAAAACACAGAGGCAGAATGATAATAAGCTTATTTTAGCAATAAACCAGGTAAAATATATACAGATTTCTACTTGCAGGGGTTTACGTTGAATGAACATACTAATTTACTCCTTCTGGATACCACTGCAAACACAGATATGTTTATAGTTTATACACGCATATTTACACTG